>JANIVH010000003.1:600000-1143565 GCA_030557705.1 Taiozyma odintsovae
ACTTTGTGGGAAAAAAATTAAAGTAATTTGCATGAGTCTGCAGATGATTAACCCCGATCCCAAATTTTTCCGTAGTTCTTTGGACAAATTTTGAAGAAGACATTCAGTTGTGAATTTGTACTGGTTTAGGTCCTTAGGAAACGTGTTGAAGTCTACAGGCTCTTAGTTGGCTATGATCAGCTCATGATCCAAAAGAACGTCCTCTTCTGAAGATTATTTCTAAGAATCGAATGATCGTAAGTGACGGCACCAACCTGGTCTGCAGGTGTTATTGACTCGCAGATCAGTCACTCCGATTCCGCCGCAGGTGGACCCAAATGGACCCTCAGTAACTCAGCAAAATTAACAAAACTAGCACAGGGACAGCTGTAGCACGTCTTAAAAAAAGTATGCTGCCGTGACCTGATGCTAATTATTGTCGACGTTTAAGAAGTGCTGTGCGGCCTAGCGTGTATGTGGCGAGTAATATCGAAGAAGAAGGCACCCCGTAGTACTGTCTCTGTTGTTAGGACACGCCTCCTTAGGAAAAGTTAAGCGGAGAGAGTTCTAGAACCTAGCAAGACATATCATGCAGAAATGTGCGAGACAAGCTACATCCATAAGGAATAAATAATGCACTCCAGAATTAAGCTTAAACTTATGAGAACAATTCACTTCACAGTTAAGATCTGACAGGAGGACCAACGTTTCGAGTGAGTCAGGAACACTTTAACCCTAGATTCGTAGTCGTTGTTAACTTTTGAGCTTGTAACTAGTGGGCAATGGGTTAGTGAACTTTCAACACTCCCCTGCCTCAGTCCTTACCCATGCTGCTCGTCCTTCCATGCTTGCCCTGACCAAGACTCAAACCCCACCACCCTTATACAGACATTACGTAAAGATCGACGTAGGCTTTCCCAGCTTCCAAAAAGTTCACGGAGAAACTTTAAAATAACTGGAAAGCACTTAGAAACAGTGAACTGAATAGCAGACGCAAACGCAAGTGCATTTTTCGCAACAAGCAGGGGTGAGGGGGAACACTCTTTTTGCTAAGCTTTGCTAAGAATCGCTAAGCTTTGCTAAGAATCAGCTTGAGCTTCCACTTTCTCCCTGACACTTTGCTTGGGAGGGTGGGCAAAATTGTTGGTATTTTCAATTCGACAAAATGTCCCCCATCTGCAGCTTAATGCGGGCAAGAGTTCTGATATGGGGTTTCTCCGCGAAACTGTACGCAGATTTTTTCCGGGTTTCCTTCAAGAGAGAAGAAAATAACAGTAGAGCGCAATCCAAAAGTTTCAGATCAAGTGGAACAAAAGAAATCTCAACGGTCGCAGAGTGGACGCTGCCTTTTCAGGATCAGCTTCTCTTTACAAAGATTGAGCCCAAGCGAAGAGACACACGTTTCTGTTTTGTGTTGTAGGCTTACTATCCAGGGGGCGTTTTTGTCCCGAGAGGACTTTGAAATCTCATGCACGTTGGAAATTGAGCGTGATCCGCTTTTGTTGAGCTGCCTGTTCTCCAGGTTTGACTTTGACTTTAGCCTTTCCAGGCATCCAATCACAGCGAAGTTCAACTTTGCTTCCACAATTCGGAAGGGTCTATATTTTGAGTCATGGTCAGCGTGTACCCCACAAGTCTATGACATGTTTGTGAAGTATCAAGACTTGTAGAGGCCAGAATCTAGAGAAACGAAACAAACTGTTTGCAAAGTGGTGAGTTTGTATTTATCACTCCGTAATTTTCTTCCTTCGAGCGTTCAAATTATCAGCGTATGTTGAAAACTCAACTTTCAGTTCCTCAGTGACCGTAATGATTCCCCAATATTTGGCAAGTGTTCGTATTTCTGCATGCCTCGACAGTCCTACGAAAACCTGACTCGCGAGTCCACGGCAGTGTATCAGGATGTGCTCAGGGCAACTTGTAGTTATTCCGAGCCCCACAGCCCAGTAGCGGTATATGTTCCACGTTGTCGTCGATCTGATGTTACTTTATTTGATGTCTAGTTAGATCGTTTCACAAGGGAGCTCGCAACTTTCGAATTTTTCCGACTTTGATGAGAAAGATCTGACCAACTGTAAAAAGATACGAGTTTCGAACACAATTACGTTATCGGATGTAGGTTATGTGTACTACCGTCCTGGCTTGTTTGTTTCCTCGAACCTGATATATCGGATATGCATGCTTTATCGCAAATCTCTGAAGATGATTTATTGGGCTGGAGTGAAATCCGTGCTATCCCTCTGGGGTGCATTATCAACCCCAGGTTGTGGGTGACTCCTTTCTCTCGCGAGGCTTTTCTGTGCAGATTTGAAGTGGCACGTTGTAGCTGTTATCAACATTTGTAAGGTTTCCCTTGAAACAAAGTAAAACGCTTGGTGGACCTTGATGGAAATTGTAGTATCACTACGCTTGATATGATACTAGACGGTCTATATTTTTCACTTAGAAATCTCCATCGTGTTATAAACTAGTTCTGTGATTAGTTCCGATCAGAGTCGTTTGAAATTAATATCTAATAGTACAGCTGGCGGTCTTTTCGGATAGGAAACAATCTAAGCTCCGTGCTAGCTCTTCTGATAATCATCAAAGGGGTACTGAAAGTCAGAGAATGGTATCGTTAGATAGTACACATAATCATTTCATATAACGTTGTACAAGTGGAATGTCGTCTTTTGAGTACCTGCGCAGAAAATATCTTGAGTAAGAGGACTGATAGAGAGATGGATAAACGGTTCTTGATCATTTCTCTCATATATGGTGTTACGTCTTTACGCCGTTAGCTCATTAAATAAGCATAATTATATAAATCAAGTATAAATCAGTTAATTATCAACCAGGTATCAAAATTTAGACGTCAGTACTAACGATTCAATAACGCTTAACACCGGCTAATTTTAATAAATCATCGTCGCTCAAATCTGGCTTTTCCCTTGGTTCACCTGTGTCTCTTGGATCCCTTTCACCATTTTCCAATGTAGCTGGATCTATTCTTGTAAAGATATTATCATGAGCCCAGTGAGAAGTACCTGACCAATGTTCAAAAGCATCTTTCTTCTTGACTAAAGAGTCTTCAGTGGCGAATGAAGCTGGAGAGTATGAAATGTAAGCGATGGATCTAATGATTTCACTATCTTCATCAGGTTGAGCACCCCAATGAATGGTTCTTGAGTCCCATAAGATCAAATCACCTGGTTCAGCTTCAACTTTTAATCTTTCACAACCACGGTCTTCAAACCATTTTAATTGATCTGCTTCTAATTTAACATTATCTTCAGATGTCCAATTTTCAACACCAAGAACTTCTTTAAAGAATTGTTCTGTATATCTTTGTGAATTTTTGTAAACTACTAAAGAACCTTCCTTTGGACCAGAGTGGGATAGTTGTGCGATACCTTGGACACAAGAAAGACCAGTTCTAAAAGGAGATTGATCCACATGAGGCCATGGTCTTACTCTTAGATCTGGACTTTTTATCCCTGGGAACGAAACATTAATAGCATCAAAACTTACTAATAACTCATCAGTACCCCAGATCTTGGCAAATTGATCTCTGAACCCCTTTTCTTGTCTAATATCCCAGAAGAACTTCTCATGAGAGACACCGTACTGGTAGAAAGAACCAATATCGGAACCGCTTGGTAAATTTTCCAATTTCCAAGTTGATCTGTCGTTTTCATCAATTGCTGGGTTAATAGACTTTAACCAGTTAAAGATACGCTTTCTGTAATTTAAAGCATCCTCAGTTGGGATCGCGTTCTTAATGACAACGTAGCCATCTCTCAAAAAGTCATCTCTCCAATCTCCGTAAGTTTGACTAGAGACCTTTTCACCTAATTCTTTAATCAATTGGGACTTTTCAGTTTCTAAAGGGTTAGAACTCAATTTCAGAGTTGGTTGTGTAGCGGTGACAGTGGTAGCAGTGGCCATTATGTAATGTTATATTAAAATAGACAATATTACGATAGCTAACGCTAATTATTAACAAGTGAAAGCAAGTTTAATAGATGAAAGACAATGGGAGGGCAGCCAACGAGATATTTATAACTCTATCACTTTCAGTTTCGGTTCTTTGGACCGTTCTGGTAATACTCGCTGAGACTCTCTCTGAGATGACGTAATCACTTAAAAAATTAGCTCCGGATAATGGCCGCAATCTGAACAATATAAAGATTGTTACCCCAGTCGCTTAAAAATTGTCGGTTCATTGGAAAATGCGGAGCTGGTATTAGTACGAGAATTGAAGCAGGCATTGTCTGGACTCTTACCTGACTTTGTTATGCGCCTCGGTGCTCCTATGCTTCTGTGCTTCTGTGCCTCTGTGGAATCACCGGTGGCTTACAATAAGCCACAACGGACAATGTATAATCTAATTATTTTAGTCGGTGGCAACTAGGCTCCGATTGTCAATAAAGCCCTATTATCATTTGACTACACTATTATAACAGGGAATCGTACACTTTTAACTGGAATTTTAAATCACTATCTCTAGGTCATTTGTTTCTGAACAGAACAATTTCAGACTGTTTGAAGTATCTTCTGCCATCTTCGTCTATGATTACAAGACTTAAATAATTTTTCACATTGAACAAGTTCGTCTTTGTAGTAGGAGTTAAATCATACCCACCTAGGAACAATCTGATTGGGATAGTCTCACCTTTAACAGGAGAACCGTCCATGATTTCATATCTAATCGTACTTGAATCGCTAAGTTGATTAGGTTGAACCCCAACAGTTTCCCTTGTAATTAAACTGATCTCCATGTGTTTGATCTTTAGTCTTGTCAATAAGAAGTATATTCTCCCCACTAATACATCTTTTAAATTGTATGTTGACTTTGAATATTCAAATTCAATGTGAAGACAATTTTCAATACCAATATCTAATTTAATGGATTTTTTCAAGTCTGTTGGATTAGAGTAAATGTAAACCCAAAATCTTTTTAATTTGGTAATATCAGTGTTCTTTCTTAATACGGTGATTTTCACGTAATAGTTTACATTTAGATTCTTCCCTCTATAACTCTCATATCTTTTCTCAACATCTTTAAATTGAAATGAATAGGTCTCACTATGATCCAATTCAGCAGCGGAAGCCACGTCATGACTTAAACACAAAAAATCATCTTTTTTACCATTTGAGGTCTCTATAGTACCGAACAATTGTGCTTTAATACCAGTGTGCTCCACTTTTTTACCATCTTTAACTCGCACAGTGACCTGTCCCGATATGGTCTCACCGTCTTCATATACGGGATATTTGTCCTTCTTGCCCTGTGGTAGCTTCACATCCACGAGCTTTCGAGAATCTTCACCATCCAATCTGATTTCTAAGTCTAATGGTGATTTATAGAATAGTGACATGTCAAATTAGGTGTAATCCTTAAATGATTGTAATTTATAATTTATGAGCAAAGAATACCGTATAAAGAGTTAATGAATGATAACAATTGTAGTTTATGTCTATTATAGTGTAATTGAATTGCGATCGAAGATAATATCGCTCCAAAGGACCCTCTATTTTTATCGTCCCAGCTTATCGTTTAACTGTGTTTTTCTTTTTATCGGAGTATTCGAATAATGATTTTGGAGGTGGACTAAAAGTGGCGATATACGGGTAATGTACCCTCGGAATAGACGGTTCACTATATGGAGAGGTTGTGTTATGATCTTTATATGAATAATGGCATAATCTCTTTTAATGAGTTTAGGATAATGAGGGAATCAAAGTGAAAAGCACACGTATGATGAATTTTTTATTCAATTGCAAAGTTTTAGTCGTTGAGTAAAGTGATTTAGTTCTGATCGCAGCCCTTAAGGAAACTACCATCAATCAAAGGCTTCAATTAAAATACAAAAAGGCAGTACTATAGTACAGAAGTAGATTCTGTATTAATTATTTCACTTATCCAACAATTCTATAAGTTTCTCTTACATTGAGAGATGGAGTAGCGCTTACAGAAACTTCCTCACTCAGAGTCCGCGGTACTTCAAGCAACCTCGGCATTTTAGCTCATAAAACAAAGAAGCTTGAAAATTGAATTTAGAAAACCAATTGATTGATAACAAACCTTGATTCATTAATTAATGGCCCTGAATAATTAATTTGCTGAGGAGACGATTTCTAATTTAAAATTATCTTTAATATATATTTATACGTCAATTGGTTAACTTTGTTGCCCCGGCCTCCCCACCATACACATAACACTTGTTAATAGCGCTGACACATAATCATTCACTAATGTCACTGCCCAAGTCGTCTTTTGAGCACAGAAAGCGAGATAGTCCATCTTCTTCCAAATCCTCACAGAGTGAATCACGTCAAGAGATAATAAGCGACCAGGTTAACATTCCTTACTCTGATCAGAGTGAAAGCGAAACTGAAGAAGCCGCGGACTACGTGGAAACAGGAAGACTCAATGGGGAACAATTATCTGACGCCGCTATTAGCCCCAACAGTAGGAGTTATAGATCAACTACGTTAAGTCATGAACCAAGGACTCCAGATAACGAAGAAGCTGACAAGATTTACCAATACACACTACAGCAAAACAGTCGTCAGAGCTTACAGGGCTCACTACAGTCTCTGGATAGTTCATATAGATTGGGCGGTGTTTCCAATGATGACAAAAGTTTGTTGAACTCACATTTTGACTTCGATGGTGGTTCCCTAATCAGAAATCTAGATGGTCTAAGCATACATGAGAAAGTCCCTGATGATCTGTTGAAGTCGCTTCTAAACGAAGAGAAAATACTAAAAGAAAGGTTGCAAAAATTAGTGACTTTACATAAACAAATCACAACTAAGGGGTCTAGCTCTAAGAAGGTCCGTGAAAACATCTTGAATTGTTTCAAATCATTGACTTTGTTATACCAGGCTATCATTGAACTTCATGAAAAGGAATTTCATAGAAAATCAGCTATATTTTTATCATTTAGAGATTGGGAGAAGTCAAAAAGAGAAATCATGGAGAAAGTTGATGAAATTAGAGACCCAGATAATGGTGAGGGCCGCCGCTTGAAACAGCTTATAGAAGAAACTAATGTTGTCGATGGTGAGATTGAAGATCTTGAAAAGAGATTGAAACAATTAAAGGAGAAGAAGAAGGTCTTGAACACAGAAATCATACAGTCTCAAAGTATTATTGAAAGCAGAACAAGTTCATACCTTGACGAACTAGAGATAATCGAACAAACTGAAGCCAAGACTTTGAAAGACTTGAATAATGAAGGTTTGATCAATGGTGAAGTCGTTACCTCTTACAATAACAACAACTCAATGTTCTCATCTTTGTTAGGTAAGTTGTCCAATCCTCCAAATGGAAAGAGGCTCCCAGATGCTACCGCTGTTATGGAAACCATCAAGAGACAATTAGACTCAAATAAAGACTCTGTGAGTGCCTATCAGAATAAAGAGCAGATTTATGGCGAGGGCTGTTTGATCTGGGCAGACACAGGCCATTTGTTGCAAAATTTGGAACTTGAACTTTCGGATATCATAAAGAGAAGCAACAGAGAGTTAGATTCAACAAGGACTAAAGAAAAGATTGAGAAGACGTTAAAAAAGACTTTGGATGTCCTTCAAGAAAGAGAAAAGACTTTCACACATATTAGTGACGAGCTTCGTGTTCTATTAGAGTCTGAGTCCGACATCATTGGCTCTAGTTTGAGAGTATTAAACAACCAGCAACCACCACCACCTATCAGTAGAGAGCCTTCCAAATCACCAAAAAGAGATGAGGGATTCAACTTGAATAAAGCCCAGGCGATTGAACCCGTTGTCACTTCAATATCATCCCCAGTTCCTGCTCCTCCAATCCCAACGACTGGAACAAACTCGAACCATAAGTCTTTTGGGTCAACATTTAAGGAAAAACTAATACATAATCACAAAAATGGTCAAAAGATCCCACAATCAAAGACGAAGAAGACAGACTAATGACATACGAGAATAAACGAATTATTTATGTAATGCAAATTGTTATGTATTGATATATGCACAAAAAATGTCTAAAATGCTAATGTAAAATCATGATAATCAGCGTCTCTTCTTACGTTGGATGAATATGCCACCTTGCGGTCTCTTCTTTCTTGAACCACTGTTGTTGTGATCTCTCGGGCCAGAAGGCATTGGAGGCAAAGTTCCACTTTTAGAAGCAACAGGATTTTCTGGTCGTTGAGGTAATGACGGTGCGTAATTATTTCCATTGTATTTACCGGAGGGACCTGATGGGTATTGGTTGGATGGAGTTGGTTGGTATTGCGTTGAGGGGCCCTTTGGGTATGAATTTTGTGTATTAGGGGGAAACTCATCAACATGTGTGTGTGGTGTAACTGATTGAGGTGGAATGGTGCCACTTCTTGATGGTTGGCTTGATTTTGGCTGGTCTGGATTCAAGTAAGGTGACCCATCATCTGTGAACTTGGTATGACTAGGACGTCTTTTCTTGGAACTGTCACGTTTCTCCAAATCATAGAAATCATTTTGAGGTGGAAATTGCCCTCTAGTATCTCTTCTCTGGACATTCTTGGATGCTGGTTTTTTTGATGGTTCAATTGGGGGCCCATTAGATTCAGGTTCCTTCACCTCTTGAATCTTTGGCTCATGTCTTGGTGGCTGTGACTGTTGTGGCTCATGTCTTGGAAGATAGTTACCAACGCCTCTAGTGAATCCTTCTCTAGCTTCAGTAAACATATCTCTAGTTTTAGCATCGGTCAACAGATCTCCCCATAGATCATTCTTCACCAAACTGTTATGGTTACCCAGGATCCATAAGGAACATTTGGGTCTAGTCAGTGCAACGTTCATACGACGGAAATCTTTCAAAAACCCAACACCACTCTTGTTTGGATCAGCACGAACACACGACATGATGATGATTTCCTTTTCTTGACCTTGGAAACCATCGATGGTGTTAAAACTGATTTCTGATTTGACACCCTTACCGAAGTATCTAATGAATTCATTCTGTAACAAACGATTCTGCTCTTTGTAAGGCGTAATTATACCAATGTTGTTCTTAAAATTGTAAGATCTGAATGTATCGAATAACTTCCGGACCAACTCAATAGCAATCGTCACTTCAGTTCTGTTCACATAGGACATTGTTTTGGCATTCTGAGATTGCTGACCTTCAACAATATCATAAAATTTGTAAGGTGGGAACAGTACGTTTTGATGCCAAGGACGAACAGTCAGTTTGTCGTTCTCCGGACCATCTTTCAGTGCACCATTGTAGAACTTCTTGGAGGGAAACCATGAGATAGCAGAATTCATACGATACTGAACGTCCAATAACAATGGTTTGACATTCTTGGCCATTCTGAAGAACAACGATTGATCAAAACCCGAGTCAGCAGCAACGCTGGACAACACAGTTGGAGGCAATTGGTTAGGATCACCAACCATAATACAACGTTTACAACCATATCTCAGGGGAATAACGGCAGACAATTCAGTACACTGACAAGCTTCATCAATGATAACAGAGTCGAATTTAATACCCAGGTTAGCAACCATGTCGTGAGCAGAACCAGACAATGTCGAACAAATGATGTCAGCTTCACCAAGGATCTTAGCTTGCAAGTTTCTTCTGTTGATTTCACGATTTCTGTACTGTGAATTCTGGGATTCCCTCTCTTGATCCATTCTCTTCTTGACAGCATTAGCCTGCTGAGTGAATTCACGTCTCTTCTTGTAAACCTCTTCATCAGTCTTCTCCTTGTCTTTGTCGATGATAGCCTTACAGGCATCAAGTTCTTTCTTGATAGCAGATAACTCTTTGTGCAAAGCATCCATGTTGTTGACAATAGCACTTGGCTTACCTAGTTGAGAATCCACCAGTTCTTCTAAAGTCATGTCTTTAACAGCACTATTAACGGCATCAGTCCTACCTAGACGTACCAACTTTGGAGTGTACTTCTCACCTTTGGAGTTCATGATACCATCCTTCAAACGAAGAACCAGTTCATCAACAGCTGCATTTGAAGGAGCACAAACAAGCACTTTTTGTGATTTCATACCCTCACCAGAGGGCTTTTGACCAGGAACAATAATGGCATTGGAAGCTCTGAAACTTGAAATCATGTAACCGATAATACCCAAAATGGTCTTGGTCTTACCAGTACCAGGTGGACCTTGGATCAGTGTGAAACCGGAAGTGTTGAAAGAAGCACCAATAGCCTTAGCTTGAGATTCATTAACTAGGTAAGTCTTTTGAATAGTGGCAACATCGGACTCTGAGATGTCACTATCGATATCCGGTTGAGCTTCAAAGATTTGTTTGGACAAGTTGTAATATCTCAAACCATGTAATGAAGAGTACTCTCTTTCAATGGTGGTCATTTGCATAATACGCATCATGATGATTGGTGCTTGTGGAGTTAAAACGGAATTCAAACTGGCTGAACGAGTGACTCTAATGGTAACGTCCACTCTTTCACCTTTGACATACTTGATGTCATGAACTTTACCTAGACAGGTAGCCCTAGACTTCTTGATGTCACCAACACTTGGTCTCTCAAACTCATTCTCACAGACAGCAAGAACAACCAAGTCGGAATCGGTTAGATTTTTCTCATTAACCTCAGACTTTGTCATACTAATGAAAACTTCAAAGAAATCGCCAACAGTACTTTTGGAAGCAACGGTTATCATGAATGGTCTTTCAGCTTCTCTAGTTCTGGCGGAAACGATAGCCTGCCAACATTCTAAGAGCAACAATGGGTCAAAGGTCTTGATGTAGTCATCAGCAGAGTTGAATTTATCAGCGACTCGTTTCATCTCCATTTTTTCAGCTTCGGGGTAATCACTTTCTCGTTGGAATGACCACTTCAGGATCCTTTTGTACAGAGGTTTCAAGTCAACGTTCAATCTTAGCCTACTGTACTCTTCTTCACGTTTTCTTTCATCAGCTGTGGTCTTTCTTGGTCTGTTAATACTACCTCCCAGAATAGTGATACCAGGTGTTGGTGTTTTCTTAACCATTGGCTTCTTCTTCAGGTTAAACAAAGAGTGGACATCATCATCATCACTGTCGTCTTCGTCATCTGAACTCTCAGCAGCTTTAGTCTTTTTCTTGGAGTTGAAACCCAATGGGGCAGCAGGATGGATGACCCTGTCTTTTTGTTGTCTCTCTTTCTGCAGTTTCAATCTAGCTTGTTCCAGACTCGTCATTGGTAGTTGTTTTCTAGCAGGGGCGGCTGGAGCGTGTTTTGACAGACTCCCAAACTTGTCTAGTTTCATTTGACCTCTTAGTTTTGAGGTGGCAGGGGTAGCAGAAATGATCTGAACCTCGTCATCATCATCCGTGGATTGTGGTTGTGGTGTAGTCTCGGAAGACGAAGGTTGTTGCTTTGGGGCTCTGATATTGGCGGGATCATTAATGACGCTTTCGACAAGGTTTCTGTCAAAGGTTCTAGCACGCTCCAAGATCTCTTGTGATTGTTGTGGTGTCAGTCTGTTGTTGAATTTCTTGGCTCTAGCACCGTATTTCGCCAACAGTTCAATGACAGTCTTGTCAAAGTTCAAGTTGTACTCAGTGGCCAAATCAACAGTGGACGAGATCAACTTGACACAGGAAGCCAATAGACCAGCATCACTCAGTCTTAACCACACAAGCATGTGTTTGAAAGTGTTTGTGATTTCAGCAAATGTACTTTTTGTGTCATCATCGGTCAGAATCTCGTTGATATTCTTAAAACAACCAAGTACAGCGTGGGAAAGATCTAGCGTATCTCTCGTGAATTCAACCAAGTCTTTGTACTTGTTGGCCCAAAGGATCGTCTCAACGTAGATCAAGTTCAAAAAGGTCCAACATCTGTTCCAGAACAATTTCAGTGTCTTCTTGAAATGCTCGGTAAAGAAGTCACGTTTGTTGAATAGACCATTGATTGGAGAATTCAAAGCTTGGATGATGTCAGAAAGCACTTTCACAGCTCTCGGACAAGGTTCATATGACCTGATAAAGATCAAATTGGTCAAATTTTCATTGATAGCAGTGATACATGAGTCAATATTGTTGTTCAATAGAGAGTGGAGACCTTCAAGTCTACCCTCAGCTTCAAATGTTTCGTAAAGGATATCTAACGCAGATTGATAAACATCTTCATCAGAACAGAAGATACAAGCCCAATAACCTTTTAAACTCTTTGGGTTGGATAGGATCATTTTCGTGTTCTTAGGGTCAATATCACTAAACTTCACAAAAAACTGTCTCAAATAGCCCAAGAATTCACTGACTTGTGACCTTTGCGAACCTTCAAATGGAATGATACTTGAAACGTTTTCCAGGGCAACCAAAGATTTATAGGACATTTCAAGATGCAAACCAAAATTTTGTTTCAAGATAGCTTTAAACAATTCTGCAGAGAATTGTAAAGTGGCAGGTGGTGTACCATTGTGAATGTCGTAACTTCCTTGGGCGAAGTTCAGAACGTCAAAGCTCAATCCTTTGGCGATAACATCCAGAGAAGCCTTAGCAACATCGGAGTTCTTTTCTCTCTCCTGTTCAGGAAAGAAAATCGCTTTGGCAGTAGCGTAGTCCATGAAACGAGCCAATTTAGCGGTTATGACAACTCTAGCATCACTTCTAAGTAACAAGTCACCTCTAAAGCTAGCACTGTATAGCCTACTAGGCATAGCCAATGCTTGTGAAACCAAAGAGCAGGCCTTCACGAATAGAACCGATTTTGTGGACAATGATATACTGTTCTGACTTTCAACCTGTGTGATGAAGAATAATGAAAGTCTGTTATAGGTCTGCTGCTTCTGTGAAGCGTCTAGAGATTCCAAGAATGGCAGAATCCATGCAAATAGGTCGTCTAGTCTAGCGCCCGGGTTCAATTCTCCAATGGTGAACGGACGATCTTCAAGGTAAACAAGGTGCTTCAAGTAGTTTGGATTGTTGGTGATAGTTTCAAGGACATTCTGAAATGTGAATGGCGATATGCTTGTCCAGTACTTGAAGCCAACTTTGTTCAGTATCAATGTAAAGAATCTGAGAATGTAAGGCAGTGGGTCGTTCAAGTGGGTCATGATGTGAGTTTGAAGCAGTTTGAGCAGTGGTCTGATTTCATAATCAACGACCTTGGACAATGATAGTGTAGCTGGAGGTTCTTGAAGTTTGTCGAGTATTGCATTCGTGTCAAACAACTTGAACAAAGGATAAGCTGTTCTGTAAAATAACTCACACTTCTTGTCCGAGTAGACTTCAGGATCTTGAAGTTTTAAAAAGTGAACAGACCATTCTTCAAGAATATCTGGATACAACTGATTAGAGGTGAGTAGCTTTTCTGGATTGTGTAAACCTTCAACGCATTTATGAGCCCATCTCTTCTGAACATCGTTACCTTCAAACATTAGAAAAATAAGACCTGGGGTTAGAGCAACAGCAGTTCTCACAAAGGGATGTTCTGACGCAAGAAGGCCATAAAGAAGCTTGTCAAATAGCTCTCTCAGTTCAGAATTACGCCTTAGTATCCCTGGACCACTCAAACATTCAGCGATACCAAATAGGACCCCAGTTGGTACCTCAGTGGAGGAGTTGACCATCTTATCTTCGATGTACCTCGCATTTATATCTTTTAGCCTCGTCAGCAGCCTTTGAGCTTCCCAATCTAGGATCAGAGAACCGAACTCTTCAACTTGATGATAGTTAATACCTCTTTCTGTAGCAAAAGTTTCTTTTAATTTGGCTCTACCTCTATGAAACAGTGATATGCACCTCGTACACGTATTCAAAGCATGGTCGATGCATTCCTTGAGCCATTGTAGGGCGTCGCTATCCCCGAACGAGAATAAGATGAGCATGTGGATACTTGGGCCGTACATGGTTTTGTCACAAAATAAATGTCTCTCTTCACGGTGAGTGTGAACGTAGTCCATGGACTTTTGTAGCGCCATGGTCTGCAGACTATCGTTCTCAATATCCTTGTGGGCCTCTGTTATTAGTTTGTTAAGCTCCACGAGCTCAGGATCGGAAGCAGTGGCCATCTTAAACTGTTTGCCTTCACTTCAGCCTAATGGTGTTACGTGTGCTAGGTGGGCCGGAAAGAATCGTTTTTTTCCTGAGAAAATTTGTGATGGGAGATAAGCTGGTTATGTATATTCGTTACCAGCAAGTGAAAGCCACAGAGGAGGCTGTAGACGGCAGAAAGAGCACTCAATGGCAGATGAGATGCCTGTCTATTAGTGAAGCGGTTAGAAATTTTTTTGGAAGAAAAACGCGACACATTTTATTATGTACGCGATTGTCAACACGATGAAACAACGATCAGGAAGGGCTACAGATGTGTGAAGAAACGCTTTAAACAGGGGCTTATTATTGATTTTTGAGTTGTTAATGGGAATGTATGAAACCTGTAGTGTGAATCGAACCTTTTGGCTTCTCTTTTCTTGCTTTGAAGTCCTGGAGCGTGTTTAGTTCTCTACGTGTTGGCCATCGCACACTCAGTAATTCGTGTCCTCATGAAATCCAGACCCAGAAGAAGAACAAAATGACAAGCAGGAACAGGATGGCCCACGTTTTTAAAGGGATACCAGACCTTTGTGCCATCACCATCATTCTGTTGAATGTCCCTTTCAATTTCACGCTAACTTGGTCAAATGTGTTGCCCTAGGATGGTTGTTAGTAACCAGAAGCACCAGAAGAAGGAAAGCATATAGAACACATACCAGATCCTCTAGAGTCTTATTTGAGCCTCTGATCTCGTCACCCATCTTCAAACTCAGCTATGTTTCCATTGTTAGTACTTTAAATCAGATCAGATCAAATCAACAACGTTTGATTGCGCAATACAACAACTTACACCTTTCAAGGCCTGAATCTTGTTAAACATTGTGTTGGTCTCCTCCTCGTTCTGCGATTCCATGGAGCGCAGCTGAGACTCGTTGAAGTCCCTGTTGACATGTTCGTAGGGGGAACTCACTCTCTTTGGCTCATCGAACAAGGACGTTCTTTCACGGCCCTGTTGGTTATGTGTGTACCTAGGGCGATAGTTAGCGTGGTAACTAAGGGGAAAAGTGGTCAAACGTATGGAGGCAGACTAGTACTTACCTAGAAGCCATGGGGTATATGTAGATGGGAGAACAGTATCTGTGGTGTATCACTGTTTGTGCATTAGACTGCGAGTTGGTTTTATACTGTAATTCGGAATTCAGAAAAATTGACACGGTGCTCGAAACCAAACAAGCGAATGTGTCAAAAGTCCACCTTTCACATTATACGCGGCCACCAGCCAAACTGGAAATGGAGGGTATATATATATTGGTCGAGGAATCTCCAAGTGAGGACTTTTATCTGTAAAGATTGAAACCATAATCTTCACTTACCAGGGAGAAACGAATGATTAACCAAAGAACGATAACAAAGCGCCAAAAATTGATAGCATCCTCTACCACCAAGGGTCTTTCCTGATCAATAAACCAATTGACCGAGAAATCCATCGCTTAAATGTTCTTTGGAGAGATTCACCTCAATGTTAGATAGGGGACTGAAAGGGTCCATGATGGTTCAATATCACTCGATTCCACGAGTCAAGAGCGAACTAACAAGATCAAAGTAAGATCAAAGTAACTACACATTCGTATACAAAATCGAAGGATCAGTTGTGGAAAACTAAGGACCCACCAATGAGTGAGAAACTTGCTTAACATCTTAGAAATCAGTACTTGGTAATCTAACTCGTATCACTAGTAAATACGAGGATCTATAGAAGGTCTCATAGTGAAGTCAAGATTACAGGATGACTTGCAGGTCATTGATCATTTGCTTCTCAGGAATGTCAGTAACCCGCATCTTTATATCCTTTAACTTGATCTCTGTATGTGTAGTATTCAATCAACTGGGAGTTAAGCTGAACTGTACTTACGATCTCATAGCTACCAGCTAAAATAGAACGAAAACAACACACCGCTACCAGTCAGGTTCGAATGGGTCAAAACCCGCGATGATGTAAAAACCAAAAATAAGCCCAAACCTGACTATCTTCATTATCAAGATTATAAACCCGAAGCTTAGACCCTTAAGCGAAAAGATATCATAAACGATGAGCACAGAGACAGAACCTCCACAGTCACTATCCAAGGTCAAGCATGTGCTGCTGATTTTATCTGGGAAAGGTGGTGTTGGGAAGTCCAGTGTGACAACCCAGACTGCCCTCACATTAGTATCTAAGGGCTACAAAGTTGGTGTCCTGGACATTGATTTGACGGGGCCGTCCCTTCCAAGGATGTTTGGCCTTGAAAACAAGCAGGTCTACCAGTCCACTCAGGGCTGGGTGCCCGTCTATGTGGACCATGTCTCACAGAACTTAAGCATAATGTCCTTGGGGTTCCTGCTTAATAATAGAGGAAATAGTGTTGTTTGGAGAGGTCCTAAGAAAACGGCAATGGTGAAACAGTTCATGAAGGATGTCTGCTGGGGAGAACTGGACTACTTACTGATAGACACCCCACCTGGTACTTCAGATGAACATATTGCCATCGCTGAAGAATTACAATTTGCCAACCCAGATGGGGCCATCATCGTTACGACTCCACAAGATGTCGCCGTTGCTGATGTCAAGAAAGAGATTAACTTTTGTAAAAAAGTCAACTTTAAGCCTCTGGGAATCGTGGAAAACATGAGTGGATTCCTTTGTCCTCATTGTGACGAGTGTACCAACATTTTCAGTTCTGGTGGTGGATTAAAACTGAGTGAAGAAGAGGGAATTCCATACTTGGGCAACGTTCCTATCGATCCCACATTTGTCGAGCTGATAGAGTCACAGAAGGACTCAAACCTGGTTGAGCTATACGAGAAGTCTAATTTGAAACCAATCTTTGACAAAATTATAGATAAAGTCCTCGAACAGAATCTACCCTCAAGATTAGAGTCGCTAAACATTAATTAAGTATAATTCATTAAATAAACCTCTTTAGGTTGTCAGATAGTCTTGTAGAGCTAGTGGTTGGCCTGCTGGTGATGTGTCCTCGAGCCTGTATCTGTAATGTCGCTGTCGATTGCGAAGATGTCGTGGATGCAGTGGAAGGTATTGGCAAAGCAGGACCAGGCGTTCTTAGCTTTTTGGAAGATTTATAACGAGTAATGGCGTCTTCAATGTTTGCCAACTCATCTTGTGATGTTTGGTCAGTTGCAGTTGATACAGAGTTAGTCGGGGAGGGTGCAGGGATGTCTTTGATGACCGAGAGAGATTTATCGATAGTTCTTGATCCTTCTAGGACTGAGGTCGTAACAGTATTATCTTTAGTTTGTCTTTCTGAACCAGCAGAAATTGAGCTGCTTCTAATATTATCTTCCTCTCCGGCTCGTCCCTCCTTATCAGCTTCAGGCTTGTCGAGCTTGGAGTTTCCAGCAGTGTTAGAAGACGTATTATCTTCAGAGGCCACTGTTTCGCTCACAGGTATCGCATCTTCTTCAAGAACGTTAGAGTGTTCAAAGTTTGCAGCCTCCTTTACCCCAGTGGTCTCTTGTAGGTCTTTATTTTCTTCAACCGGATCATCTCTAGTGCACTCGTCTTCATTTTCATCTTCATGTACGCCTTGACCTTCCACAAGTTCATTTACCAGGACCCGAATTTGCGTCTGTGTAGTTTGATCTGAATCTTCACACTGAACCGAATCCCTAAGAAGCTCTCCAGATTGCTCCTCATCATCACTTTGAGAGATTTCATAACCATTAATGGCATTTTCAAACTTATTACCAGTATCTTTAGAATCGAGTGATACCCCTTCGCTTCCACTATAATCGGCAGCGGCGTCCTCTGGCCCCTCACTCTCTTCTGATCCGGTCGCCCCACTAGGTGTGGCAAGAAGTAAACTTTGTGTATCTTTTGGGGTATCTAAGCCTCCAAGTCCTTCTCCCACTTTTTGACCATGATCTTCCATTAATTCGTCTTCATAACCTACCAAATCACTAATATGAACCTGTTCAAAGCTCTCAGCATCACTCTTGTGCATAACTTTACAAAGGAGCGGGAACTTATCAGGGTCTACCTCATCACAATGCGTCTCTAACGTGGATACAACGTTCAGCAGCTTCCCCATGACTTCCTCTGTGAGACTCTGCAGTTCATCATGATCTTTCAACCCGTCCAATTTCTTGTTCAGATCAACATTGAGCTCTTCAGCATGCACTAGCGTGCGCTTGAACTTCTTGTTGATCTTTGTGTAGTTCCTCACCAGATGTTTCTCGAACTCCAAGGAGCTCTGGAGTTGTGTGTCCAGGTCGCTCCGGTACCTGCTTGAAATGTTTCTCACGTCAGCCTGCAACTGCCTGACTTCTGGTTGGAGTCTTTCCAGAATAGATGAGAGCTTAGTCTGCTCTAATGCCGGGAATGCGACCATCAACTCAATAAAGCGTTGCTCAATACTGGAATGATTTGATCTATTTGGAGAAGCTGAACCTCTTATTTACTTTTCGCTCCGAAGATGGACAGAGCTCAAAACCGTGAGAAGAATTGTGTCATCTTTATGCTAATCTTGAATTTAGCATTGGTCTTGCCGAATTCAGCTGAGTATCATTAGAGTGTTGACAAGGTACTTAACGCAACTCATCAGCTTATTATGAAAGGAATTGGAACACAGGCACAGTATAATTAGTGAATATGAACCAGAAGTTGGTAGTGGGCAGATTAGATCGCGCAGCAAAAAAAGTTACCGAGCTAAAATTGGATAAATCTAGCGAAACTGTGCAAAATAACCAAACAAATACTTTAGAACTTACCAAACCACCAATTCAACGCACCATAATCCCCAGGGTCCGATCTACGCGCAATTTTAGCATTGATTTTCCCTGAGACGTGCAATCCCCGTTAGCTCTCTCCAAAGACCCTTTGAACTACGCAAAACCATCCTAAAATGAGGTGAGTACGCCCAAGTGTCCCCATAAACACACAACCAACTAACAATGACTTTAGTGGCAGATTTGTCCGTGCCTCTAAGTATCGTCACGTGTACGGCCAACCGGCCAAGAAGGAGCTGTCATACGACAACGTCAAGATCAGCACCAACGCTTGGGACTCCAACCTGATCAAAGTGAGTAGAGATCCCTTTTTTGTCCGCTAAGACGCGCACCCCACGAGAGGATTTAGAACTAATATACTCTTAGGCTAATGGTAAATACATCTCCGTCAACTGGAACACCTCTGGTGGTGGTGCCTTCGCTGTGATCCCAGTGAATGAAGTTGGTAAGGCCCCAGACCAAGTTTCCTTGTTCAGAGGTCACACAGCCACTGTTTTAGACACCGATTTCAACCCATTCAACGACAACATCATCATCTCAGGTTCTGATGATGCTAAACTAGGTGTCTGGAAGATCCCCGAAGACTACTCCTTCCACAATTACACTGATGAGAATGGCGATATTAAAGACGTTGCCCCAGTGGCCCTATACTCTGGTCACAAGAGAAAAGTCGGACATGTTCAATTCCACCCAACTGCTGAAAACGTCGCAGCTTCTTCTTCTTTAGATTACACCGTCAAGTTATGGGATATTGAAAATGGTAAGGACAAGATTACTTTAGAACACAAGGACTTGGTCACCTCCTTCAGTTTCAATTACAATGGTAACTTACTAGCAACAACCTCCCGTGACCGTAAATTACGTGTTTGGGATATCAGAGCCAATGAAATCGTCAGTGAAGGTCCAGGTCATACCGGTGCTAAGGCTTCAAGAGTCGTATGGTTAGGTAACTCCGACCGAATTGGTACCACTGGGTTTTCACGTATGTCCGATCGTCAATTAGGTGTTTGGGACTCCACAAACATTGGTGCAGGTCCAATTGGTGGCTTCTACACATTAGATTCTTCAGCTGGTATCTTGATCCCATTTTTCGATGATTCAAACAAGATCTTGTACGTTGGTGGTAAGGGTGATGGTAACATTCGTTATTACGAGTTCCAAAACGACGAGTTATTCCCATTATCGGAATTGCAATCTATTGAACCACAAAGAGGTCTTGCTGTTGCTCCAAAGAGAACAGTCAATGTTCAAGATAATGAAATCGTTAAGGCTTACAAGACAGTTGGTGATCAATCTATTGAACCAGTCTCATTCATCGTCCCAAGAAAATCTGATGTCTTCCAAGATGACATCTATCCAGATGCACCATCTAACAAGGCTGCCCTATCTTCAGAAGAATGGTTCAGTGGTAAAAACGTTGACGGTCCTGTCTTATTCTCACTAGAATCCTTGTTCAACGGTACAGAACCGGAATTCAAGGCGTCTTCAGCTCCAGAACCAACTAAGAAAGAGGAACCAAAACCTGAACCAAAACCTGAACCAAAGAAAGAAGAATCAAAGCCTGAACCAAAGAAAGAGGAACCAAAAGTAGCAACTAAATCTGGATCGCCAGCTGCATCATCTGGTCGCTCAACTCCAAAGACTGACTTAGATACTCTGTTACAGAAGAAAGAAGTTAACTCACTATTGAAGAAAGCTGCTGACTTGGACGAAGAGAAGGAAGTCAAGGAGGAATCAAACTGGGATGAGGAAGACGATAAGATCAAAAAGCCAGAACCAATCAATATTGTTGAAGACAAGGAAGAATCAAAACCAGTCTCTAAGGAAGTCAAACCAGAGCCAAAGAAAGAAGAGCCAAAACCTGAACCAGTCAAAATTGAAACTCAAAAGCCAAAAGATGAGCCAAAACCTGAGGCTAAGAAGGAAGAAGCAAAACCCGAACCAGCTAAGGAAGAACCAAAATCTGCTGAATCCACAAGTGCAGCTAAACCATTAACTCTTAAGGGCTCTATTGAGAAATTGAGCTCAGTGGTTGAACACTTTGAGCAAGTTGTTGCTAGATTAGAAGCTGCTAACTTGGAGAAGGACGAAAGATTGAAGGCTCTTGAGGCTAAGGTTGAAGAATTGACCAAAAGATGAAGAACTCTACAAGAAGACATTATATATGTAACATAGTGAAACAAAAAGAATGTAACTCTACGGAATCTTTGTACTGATTATCGCATTTCTCAGGGAAGCACCCTTCAGTTCATTTGGCAGTAGCGAGATTTTTTTTGGATCGTCTCCAAAAAAAATCTTCCCCGCCAGGAGTCGAACCTGGAATCTTCTGGTTGCAGAAGTAACTACTTAAATCGTAGCCAGACGCCGTGACCATTGGGCCACGAGGAACAGATTTTAATTTTGAGAAGCACGAGCTCTACCTTCCGGTCATCTATGATGTTTTTAGTTTACGTAATCGTTTAGTGCCTTCGTCGAAGGTGCTAGAAAATATACCTATGGTTGATGAACATCGCTCTTTTATTGAGAACCAGATTTCTTTGAACAATTTGAGATCAAGACACTTTCTCAATAACGTGAACCCCTATATCCATTCGTAATGTCCAACAAAGAAGCTGCCTTGCATATCATTCAGTTTTTAAAGACTGCTATTACGAAAAACCAAGTCTCCCCAGAGTACACTGATTCCATAGATGTTGCCATTGATTGTATCGAGGATGTTTTTGAAGTTAAGAGAGACGATTCAGAATCCATCTTGAAGGCCTATAATGGCAAAGACCTTTCACAAATCCTAGAACAGGCCAAATCTGGTGCCTCTCCAACTCCAGCCGATGCTACTGAAGTTCCAGTCCACGTCGATGCTACTGATGAAGAAACTGTGAAGAAGGCCGATGCCTTGAAGCTAGAAGGTAACAAAGCCATGGCCAGAAAGGACTTCGAAGAAGCCATTGCCAAATACACCGAAGCTATTGAATTAGCCCCAACAAACGCTGTCTACTTGTCAAACAGAGCTGCTGCCTATTCCTCATTAAGAAAACATGAAGAAGCTGTTACTGATGCCAAAGCTGCTATTGAAGCTGATCCATCATACTCTAAGGCTTACTCTAGACTAGGATTAGCAAGTTATGCTCTAAACAAGCCAAAAGATGCCCTAGATGCTTACAAGAAAGGTTTGGAAATCGAAGGTGACAAACCATCAGATGCCATGAAGAAAGGTTATGAAACTGCTAAGAAGAGAGTTGAAGAACAATTAGACTTAAGCGTCCCAGAAAACACATCCAACGAATCAAACACCCGTGGCACTGGTGCTGGTGCCGGTGCCGGTGCCGGTGCTGGTGGCTTCCCAGACTTCTCCAACTTGGCTTCAATGTTAGGTGGTGGTGCCGGTGGTGCTGGTGGTGCTCCAAATTTTGCTGACATGTTGAACAACCCAGCTTTAATGCAATACGCTCAACAAATGATGCAAGACCCATCTGCCTTACAAAACTTGATGTCCAACCCCGCTGTTCAACAAATGGCTGAACAATTCGGTCTAGGTGGTGCCGGTGCCGGGGGTGCTGGTGGCGCACCAGATTTATCCAACTTGATGAACAACCCAGCTTTAGCTAACTTAGCCAACAGCTTCATGGGCGGTCAAAACGGTGGTGCTAACAACAATCAAGGTAACAACCAAGGTAACTAGATTCAATTCGATTAGACTGTTGACATTTCTGAGAGAGAGAGAAGTTTGCATGTTAAATTATTATGATCATGTCTGTTTAATAATAAGTTCGTTCATTCAATAATAATATGATCTATGATTCATTTGTTTTTGTTAAGCTTCAATGCGCGTAGGTCCTCCAAGTCTCTGTTCAACATGACATTTTTGAACTTTAGGTCATTCACTTGCTTTTGTATGTGCTTCTTCATTAAAATCTTCATAAATTCCGATTTATAACTCATAAAATTGTTCATCTCCATCGCAATCGTCTCATGGTTAAACTTGATTTCTTTGTTCAATTCGATAAGATTGGCCTTGACATCCTTCAGCCCTTCAAGTAGTTTGGTTTCATACTTGTGTCTTTTAGACTCAATGAAACTCGTCAGGAACGATGGTTGTGCTTTCTTGACTTTTTTATCGTCGTCCTTCGCTGAACCAAATGTGGTATTTGTGGTAAAATCATTGAAAGAGTCTTCATTTACCTGAACCAAACCGTCAACTTCGATGTCTTCTTGTTGTTTGTTGGTTTTATTTTGTTCCACAAACTTGAACTTCTTGTAGCTCTTATTCAACTCAATCAGTTCACCATATAGCTTCCACCACTTGTAGATCTTTTTATTCAATAGATTATTAATCTTCCCAATGAACTCGTCAATAGATTTGGAAAGGTGTAGGGCATAACCACAAAGAACCTCATCAAATTTGAACTCTTTAGCCAAATTAGAGAATGTTTTCGCAACGAACTCTAGTTCTCTGGAAAGTGAGGCATTCTCGTCACTGAATAACTTGCAGGCATCCGTGGTTTCTTTATCTTTCAACGACTGGAAGCTGACAACTTTGAACAGGTTTTCAAACGCATGCTTGAACTTTGACAGTTCCTTCAAAGAGAATTTCAAAAAGAAGTTCACTTCGTTGATCTCCTCAGGTTGTAAGAAGAAAGACTCCTTTTCAGACTTGAGATCCCCATTAGGCTCACCATGAATATTCAGAAGCTTTTTCTTAGTATTCAACAAATTTAGTTGTGATCTTTGTGATAGTTCAGTGGTATCAAAGTTGCTTTTTCTTAAGAAGTGCCAGATCAGTTCATTACTCGCAACAGACTTGTTGATAAGCAGACTCTGTAACAGCACATTCATGGAATCAATCAGCTGGTTCAGTTTCAGCTTGTTGAAACCAGCAATGTTCAAAGTCAAATCAAACTTACTCAAAATGTAGTTTAGAGGAAGAAAGCTGTTTGGGAACTCAATGTTCAGAAATTTAACCAACTCCTTGAAGTCCGAAAACCCACGATGTACCTCATACTTTTCACCATCAATCTCACCTCTGATAACAAGTCTCCAGTTTGTACCCTCTAATTTCACCCTGATAACTCCGATTTGTTTACCGTCAATAGGCTCGATTCTTTTGTTTAGGTATTCATTCTCGATCAATTCAGACACTTGAGCATTCTTAGATTGGTCCAAGCATGAAAAAAAATTTCTGTCATACTTACAGATGTCTAGACTTTGCTCTTGTAGTATTCTTTGAATGTTCTCAATTCTGTTGTACTTGGCATACATCATCAATGGCGTGAGAGATCTTTCATTGGCTTCATTAACATTGATCCTTTCATAGCGCAACAGTACTTCAATGTGGGAGTTCAAGATATGTAGCAACGTGTTACCTCTATCATCAATATGATCCTGGTAGTCAAACACAGATCCATTGATTTTGTACCATTTGTCAACAACTTCAAGGACAGTCTCTATCAGTTGACCATAATTTGGGCTATCGTAGCTTCTGCAAATTGCAAACAACGGAGTCTGGCCATTCATGTCTTTCGAGGTCCAATCGATAAATAGACCAATCTTTGGAATCAGCTCCTTGTAGTGAAACAAATAGTGGCCAATGGTTCGATCATGGACGTCTTTGAAATTGAAATATTCTTTTAGTTCTGTGAAAGTACAGGAATTCAGCAAGATCTCTGCCAAATCATCAATGATCTCAACGTTTTCAGAATTTAAGGTAGCATTAAACAAGCCATACCCATTGATTGTTCTGTCAGACAAAATGTCCTCCAAAGGAAATACTTCTTCGTAGTCAATAAGCAACTTCCATGTGTCATAGTCGTTGGATTGAATAGCTAAGGTAAGAATAGATTCACCATTCACTGTTCTGCTTCTTAATGAATGCTCTGGTTCATCAGTGTAGGCGTCAGCAACCTTCTTAAGCTCAAGTAGCTCCTTGTTGTTGATATGGGAGAACACCTCTTTGTTGTTCATGGAATGTTTGAGTAACGTTTTCATGTGGGAATCATCTTTTAAGAAGTACAACACAGCCTCCAAGGTCGATAGCGAGTAACCAACCATACCTAAATCAATACTTTCGAAAGAGAACTTCTGGATGTAAATCAAATGGCACTCAACATGAGAAACAGCAGACCTTATTACAACCAGCAACAATAGACCAACTAGAGTGTCAGCATCAACGGTCAACGAGTCAATGTTTGACAGAATGTTGATTGTCTCAACCAAAATTTTAATCTTGGAACCATGATCAGTGGTGAATGTTAGCCTTTTGAACTCATTGATAGCCTTGACAACGGCTTGTTCTAACAAACTAATCTTGTTCAGGTTAGTCTTCAGTTTGCCAGGGAGTGAGACCTGATTAATGCTCACATATTCCAAAGCTTCGTACCTAGATTCTAAGAAATCGCCATTCACATCACATAGTCTGGCCCAAACTTTATCATATAGGTTCAGCTCTACATAGTCATAGACACAAGTGTTGAGATCGATAGTTGGATATTGTTGAAAGATGGAGTCAATGATCTCAGGGCTCAGCGTTTGAAAGATGTGCGAGGACAAATTAATAGCCTGTTCGAATGTCTTCGATAGTGATTCTGCGTCCGGAACGTCCTTAGTGGAGTAAGTTCTAAATAAACTCTCATATTGCTCACCAACGCTCCTCGATATCAGAGGATTGGCCCGTATAAGCTGCTCAAACTTCACGTCTTCAACTTTGGTAGAGCTTTCTTCTAGTTGTCTGGATTGCGGATTCTCTTCATGCTGAAATTCTATGTCTTTCAGTGCCACTAGTTCGGCTTTATTGTTTGAGGGGGAAATCAGTTCTATAACTTTGTGTTCAACAGGTGTTCCAACCAATGGGCCCTCAATGTACATCACTAGGAACTTTCTGCCTTTCTCAAAGTAGTCATTGAAGTTCTGAAAGTAATCATACTTGAGGACTTTGAGACGTAGTGACTTTTTAAAGCCTTTCCCTGTGAACAGCACGTCTTTCTTTATCAGAATTTCTTTATTGTTCAATGTAGTGAAGATCTTTACGCCATTGCGCTCCTTGGTTGTGATAATGTGGTCCTCCAAGAACTCGGGCGTGTAGCATAGTTCCCTGTAGGGTATCTCAGACTCTTGATCTCTGTAGTTTAACAAGATGGGCAGTGGAGGGATCACAATGACAGTGCCATCATCCCAGGCTTTCCCTAGCTTGGTGTAAACCTCTTTCAAGTGTGATTTCCCGGGCTGTGGGTTGTTGAAGATGGCATTGAGGAGCGGGTTGAGCAGAAGTGGAAGATGGGAGGGCATGTGTGTGGTTTCCAGCAAGACTGGGGCTCAGTCAGAGGTATTCCAGGTAGCGATTGGGTGTATGCTATGTGTCTAATAGCCTCGCCTCTTCTGATGTCTAAGTTGCGGGAAAAGTGGCCTTTGAAACCGAGTCAATGGGAAATTCTTGGGGAAAGCCAAATTTGTCAGTCAATGAGGTCTCTAATTAAGCGACACGGGTCGTCTAGAGCTCTAAGTAGCGTCAAAATGTTGAATATCACCAACCTTCAGGTCTAAAATCTAGACCCAAAAGCGATTTCACCGATTCTCCATTTTCGCGGAATTCGCGGCCACGAAAACATCAAATCTGCACTGTATTAAACTTTTGTAGATAAAGCGATGAGAAGAGGCTTCAGACGACTTGACTCACACAAAAAATTATGGCGAAGGGGAAGAACAAGGGTTCAGAGAAGCCCTCAAGATCAGCTAAACCTTCTGGGAGTAAATCTGGGAGAAGAATGGAGTCCAAACACCATGTTAAGTCCGACAAGTTCCACACAAAATTAGCTATGTGGGTAAGTAAAATTTGTCTATACTGATACATCTCGCTAGAACTAACAAATTTGCTAGGATTTTGAACACTGTGATCCAAAGAGATGTAGTGGTAAGAAGCTAGAGAGACTTGGCCTTATCCAGAACCTGAGAATAGGGCAAAAGTTCCAAGGTGTTGTGGTTTCGTAAGTAACATCACATTGATTTTATATGTCATTTACTAACTTTTTCCCCCAAAGGCCAAACGGTAAAGGTGTTGTTTGCCCTAATGATCTAGAGATTGTCGAACAGCAAGGTGCCGCTGTCGTGGAGTGCTCCTGGGCGAGATTGGATGAAGTTCCTTTCAACAAGATTGGTGGTAAAAATGAAAGATTACTGCCCTACTTGGTCGCTGCCAACCAAGTCAACTACGGTAGACCATGGAAGCTGAACTGCGTTGAAGCTCTAGCTGCTTGTTTTGCTATCGTTGGCCGTACTGATTGGGCCTTTGACCTACTAGATAACTTTTCATGGGGTCCTGCCTTCCTGGAGATCAATAAGGAGCTATTAGAGATCTACCAGCAGTGCACAGACTCCGAATCTGTGAAGAAAGCTGAAGAAGAGTGGTTAAGAAAATTGCAGCAAGAAGTCAAAGAGAGAAAAGAGCACGAAGGTGAAGATCTGTGGATGCAAGGTAACACCAATCGTACAGGAATGCCACCAAGTGACTCAGAAAGCGAAGAGGAAGACGAGGAAGAGACCTCCGAAGAAGGCGAAGAAGAGGAAATCGTCGGAGGGTACTCTGATGAAGAGGAGCCTAAACTGGATGCATTAGGTAACCTGATTATCGAATAGAGTGTAAATATTATAATACGATATTAACGGTTTCCCCAGATGTAGCTAGCCATTTTCCGAGGATTTCTGCCATGAAAATAAAATGAGATGGCACAATTAAAATCAATTAACTTCACCCACAGGCAGCTGCCAAAGCTCTGAGAGAGACCTAATGGCCGAAGGGATAGAGGAAACACAGGATCCTGTCAGGGTCAAGCAGCAGCTTATCGACGACTGGGGCACAACATCGCTTTACGTGGATCCTGATATCAGAGACAGTGATGCCCCAAAGAATTTTGGGGGTCCTTTACCTACATTTAAATGGCTATGCGAAGGTTTACTGGAGAAGCTGGCACACATCACTGCTGATAACCAATTTTACTCTACGACGTCTAAGTACGATAGGAAAGTTGCCGTTGTCAGGCAATTCACCACAGAATGGAGAACCACGGTTGGTCCAAACATCTATCCTGCTCTTGTGCTAATTCTTCCTAAAAGGGACAGGTCAAGAATCTACGGTATAAAGGATTTGACCCTTGGTAGACAATTACTCAAGATATTGAACATCCCCAAGACATCACCGGATGCTCAAATGGTCACAAAGTGGAAGCAGAGCTCCAATGCTAAGCAGCATCAGATGTCCAATATCTGTATCGAATTGGTAAAGAAAAGGAGAACAGACCAAAAAGGTGGTAATATGACGATTGGTGATGTTAATGATGTCCTTGATAAACTCGCCAGTCTAGACTGCAATGCGAAGATGCAATTGGATCTGCTTGGGAAGTGTCTCGACTCGATGAGCTTTCTAGAGCTGAAATACTTGTTTGACGTCATTCTGAAGCTAAAAGTTGACAAAGGTATGGAAAACACTCTGTTGAACATGTGGCATCCAGATGCTGTTCAATATCTGTCCGTTGTCACCAGCTTAAAAACAGTTGCTTACAAACTATACGATCCAACCAAGAGATTAAACTCTGCTGATCTGACCATCAATCTGGGTAAACCATTTGCACCACAATTGAGCAAGAAGCCTAGATTCAGTTATGCAAAGATAGTTGAGCGCTTCCATAAGGATTTCTTTGTCGAAGAGAAACTCGACGGTGAAAGAATCCAGATACATTATCAAAATTATGGTGAAGTGATTAAATATTGGAGTAGAAAGGCCACTGATTACACATACCTATACGGTGGTCCAAAGGGTCAAGGCTGTATCTCCAAACACTTGAAGTTTCAACGGTCAGTCAAATCGTGCGTCTTGGATGGTGAAATGATCGTTTATGACCCAGTTAGAAATATGATTGTGCCATTTGGTGTCTTGAAAGGTACAGCTATTGAAGAGCAGAGACGTATCTTTGAGAATGAGCAAACTGAACAGCCAAGACCGCTATTCGTTGCATTCGACATCCTATATCTGAATGGTGTTTCACTAGCTAATTATCCTTTTTTCAAAAGAAGGTCTATCTTAGAGCAAGTTGTCATAGAGGAGGAACGGTTTGTTGAGGTCATTGAGTCGAATAGAAGCAGCGAGGAACAAGCCATCAAGGCAGGTTTGGAGACCGCTATCGCGAAAGGTTCAGAAGGTATCGTTGTCAAACAGGCGAAAAGCAAATACCACATTGATGAGAGATCAGATTCGTGGCAAAAAGTAAAGCCAGAATACTTTGAAGAGTTTGGTGAAAATGTTGACTTGATCGTCATTGGCCGTGAGAGGTCCAAAAAGGACCACTATTACTGTGGGCTACGTGTCACCAATGAAGACACAGATACAGAGAAACAGTGTAAGTTTGATTGTTTCTGTCGTGTCACTAATGGGTTCGGCCAAGATGATTATAGAAAGATTGATGAGATAACACAAGGGAAATGGCACAACTTTGAAACAGAAAAACCACCAATGTCCCTGCTGGAGTTTGGTAAAAGAGATCCAATTGAGTGGATTGATCCAAGAGACTCATTTGTCATTGAAGTCAAGGCTAGATCCATCGACAGATCCGTATCGAAGAATTACAGAACAAATACAACGTTATACAATGCATATAAGCGTTTCATCCGTGATGATAAAGACTGGAAATCAGCAACCACTTTGGATGAATATAAAGAATTGAAGGATGCTAGAAGATCTCTGGCCTCTGACCAACACAAAATATTGAGCAAAAGGAAACAAGACTCAAAGAAGAGACAGAGAGAAGAGAAAGATGAAGAAATCTGGAAGGCTGACGAGGGGGATAAAAAACTCTCGGCTTTGTTCGATGGGATGACGTTTATGGTGCTATCTGATTGCTTCCACGAAGGTAAAAGGTACAGTGTTGATAACCTTTTCGAAGTGATCCACAAGAATGGCGGTAAGACCACCAAAAATCAAAATAGAGTTGCTGATATTTCAAAATTGAGGGTGATTAGTGACAAAGCTGTTGCATTGGCCAAGGCCCTTGGTGAACAAGGATTCGATGTTTTGAAATCCTGCTGGATATTCGATTGCTTGAATTCTCAACAAATTATCAAGTACATTGAACCAAAACACTGCCTCATGGTCAGTGATACGTTGAATGAAAAGACTTTGGGTAGAGTTGATGAGAGTGGATTGAGTTATGTCACTGTAAGCTCCCTAGCTGCCGTCAAGAAGGTGTTTGAGAATAGTGTTAAAGTTGAAGATGAAGTAGTGGCCGAGGGCTTTGGCGTGTTTGATTTGAAGAAGGAGTTAGACTTGTTTGGTGGGTTAAGAGTCTATGTTATCGGCCTAGAGGACAACATTGAGTCGAAGCTAGTCGGACTGAAAATCAGATCCCAAGGTGGTACCATTGTTGATGGTTATGAAGAATTTGGGAGGTACATCTCAAATTTGATCGTTGTGTGCAATGAAGATGACAAGAAGGTTCTGGAGGAGATAAAAAGGATTAGAACGAGACTAGCAGATATATTAGAGGTAAATGAATATCAAACATTGAGAATAGTGAACTCACGATGGGTTCAATTTTCCATCAAGGAACACACCCAGGTTGATCCTCAAGATTATCCAGTCGCGCAACCTAGAGCCATGAGAAGTTATAATAAATGATGGCACAAGGTATGAGCCTACGAGTTAATTAATGACATATTCAAAGACATTATTAAATTAATACTATAAACAGTAGTCACGTTAATGACCATACCAACCAAAGAAATAGATACCCAAATATTATTAGTTCTTTTATAACTAAAACCAGCTTCTCAGAAGCACAATATAACCAAATTAATTAACCCAAAATAACAACCATAATGATCTATGATCTAATAAAAACCTGAACCTTAATTCTAATCAACTTTTTAACCATTTGATGCATGAACGAGCCAGATGTCTCAAGTTCAATTGTTTTCCAGTGTTGAGAACAAAAATAAAACAAAAATCTTTTCAATATCTTCAATAAACCATCAGTTGGGCCATTCTAATTGAGTACATGTACTCTCAGACAGGTGTAATACTCAGCAACAAGTACCAGTCGCTAATGAAAGCGCCACATATACTTGGTATAATACCCCATCTCAGAGTGACAAAATAAACTTTCAAATGAAAACCAAAGGATAGTAACAAAAACATGAATCTGATAATGATAAACTAAAGTTAAATAAGTGTAATTAAGCTAATAGAAAGTAAAAAAATGTAATGGTAAAAAGTGTCGGTTCAAGAAATCAATGGATCAATCACTCAAGTAAAACAAAGTCACTTAAATCAAATGTATTTGAAGGCGCATCGGGCTAAAAGTAATTCATAATCCAGTCTAGAGAAAGTCCAATGGTGATACTAATACTTAAACGATCATCTTCAATTCTAAAACATCCACTGATGTCATTAGCTTTGAACACGACATAAAAGGTATAGTCAACCATTTTGTAACTCATCAACAACCTTCATTGAATACGTAATCACTGCTGGATTACGCAACTCATCAAAAACATAATCATTATCAATTGAATTGACTTGAAGATCATCTAGGTGTGAAAACAATGGGATATTGGTTAGATCTTCTTCTTGTTTAACAAAGACAGGTTCTTCCTGTTTGACAAAAACTGGTTCATTAGTTTGTGCTTGGGTATCTTCGTTGGAGATGATATCCAAGGAGAATTTGTTGGTGATCTCTGGAGACATGAATGGAGAATCCATAAAACTGACATCAGACGAATTTGAATCGTGTCTTGTTGATAATTCAGGGACATCCTCATCTTCATATGAAGACTTTGGGGAGCCTGATGTATAAGACTCTGGGGTCTTAGGTAAGTTTGAAAGAGGCAAATTTAATCTGTCCTTAACGTCATCCAAGTCAGCATCATGTTCCAATTTTCTTTGTTGTAAATCAGGCATTGCACCAATCTTAGCAACTAAGCTATCAACTTCAGAGTCGCCACCGTTATAAGAGTTATTCAGCAAAGTGGCATTCAATTTTTTCACCAACGCCATTTGCTTTTCTAGATCAAGAACGTAAGTCTCTAAGAACTCGACGTGTTTTCTCTTCTTTTCTCTAGAAGCATGGGCGGCTTTTCTATTTCTCAAGATACGTTCAATACGACGCTGTTCCTTCTCCTCTTTTGTTTTGGCTCTTTTACGAGGAGGCAAGGACGTTTTGAAGTCGGAAGGGATTTCTGTGTCAACCATCCTTTCTTTGTGTTGATGGCGGTTGTTTGAAATTGTTTGTGGTGGTTTGTTGAGGTGAAATTAAGATATCTACGAAATGTGGGAAAATTGTCCATTTTATAATTCTCGCCTTTTGTCTTTCGCCCCCCTATGTAGCTAGAAACACCCATCCCTGTTGAGACATATTCGCGCGTTGGGGACAAAAACGCGCATTTTTGGAAGGACAAAGGTTCACATGGAACAAACTTCCCGGTAAGCGCAGCATGTTTCACCAAAAATAGCTCGAAGGACAAATTTAGCTTAAAGTTGGCCGCAAGATAAACAATGCACAGCCTGAAAATTGTAAGAGAGCTAAAAGCATACCGAATCTGAACAGCTGTGGAGAGTTGCAGTGCAAAGGCTTAAAAAAGCAGAGAGGATTGGGGTAGAGAGGTGGGCAAGCTGGAGCCATGGGAACTCCTCCTCGAAGGTATTTAGATTAGGCTCTGTCACATATGTGTCACGAGAATTAAGTACTAACTGATCGGAAGATCGAGAGATCATATCGGAGGCCCAACGTGGCCTTGTCAGTATATCTATAGCTTCTTAAAATACCGTAGCTTTTATCCGCATCCATGACAAATCCGACTTCAACAACAATTGGGAACGGGGAATGCCCACAGAGACCCCTGTCTTTGTGTCGTAGGAACTGATAAAGTTTCGCTGAGAATTTTGGTCTAGGTCATCGCGCATCCAAAGGTACATACCAAAGGGATCTAAAAAACGAGTGTGTGTACTTGAAGTCGCCGAACAGAAGTAGCCAGCAGCTGATTCTAGCAGTTATTCTTCAAAACTCAAACACAGTCAGTACTAACCTTGTACCAGCTACGAGTTGCTTGAAGCTCGGACGCTTACAAAACCGGTTCTTATTTGAGGGTGTGCCATACATTATCATAATATTTATGAATCAGCTACCCATTACAAGGTGCTTTCCTAAACCTCCCTGGCCCATATGGAAGCCTATCCTTTAACAAAAGAGAAAATCGGATGGAGGACCACGCTACGTAGGAGTTAACGTCGAGCCAGCAGTAGATTCTAGGAAACCTGCATTCTGAAAATCTATTAGCAGTCTGAGCCTCATCAACTACGCAATCAAATTTGACAATATGGCGCGAGTAGCACTGAAATACCAAAAACTGACCACACAGCTGACTTACAATTGGAGTCCTGACTCTGGAATTGCCGAAAATCTACTTCGGAATTTCAACCTCATTTTGGTATTCAATGTAGTTCTCGCTGCTAAGGGGGCTCTTGGGCCGGTAGTATCGTTAACGCTTTTGCGCTGTCAACGCTAGTATAATGCATGTCTGCACTAAAAAGAAAACACATTGATTTTCGATCTCTTCGATAAAAGAGTGGTCATACCAGTCTTGCACGTGACTACACACGTGACTTTACTTGACTTCTCATTAGAGATTTCAATGTTTACTTTTTGCCGAAAGCGGACGTCACTAAAACAATGCAGAAGTTAGACGCTCCAGAGAAAGGAAAAAGCAAAGAGCTGTGCGATGATCCATGTAAAGTATGTTGAATTTTGAAAGAACTCTTGAAGACACTTCCGTCCTCTTGTGTCCATCCATCACGAGCTTTGAGTTACAAGAACTTTAACCCAGATATCTATTACTATAATTCGCTGCTCTATTACTCTGAGGGAACTATAAACCATCTTCCTTCCAATCTTTAAATACAAAAACAGCTAGAGGATTGAACTTTTGTGAGAGTCGCACTATCATACATACCGCATAGAGAAAGTCGATTCTTATAGCTTCAAGATCTCATACACACATTTCACCATGTCTGATAACAGTTCTACCGCCATGGCACCTCCTGATCAGTCGTTGTCTACAGACTCTGAGGAATCATTCCTTATGAAACAGCTAAACAAGTCACAGCTGTTCAACAACTCATTCTCCAATCAATCTTCCTCTTCCAGTGCCTCCAAAAACAGAAGGAGTTTCTTTAGAGAGAGTTACATAGATGACACAGGTGTTAACAGATCCTTCAGTATATTCCAAGATGCCATCAATGAGAACAGTGAAAACAGTATTGACCTTGCTGGCCTTTCCACCCTAGACGCTGATAAGTTAAGAGACGCTACAAGCCGGAATGTTTCAAACACTGTTTTGTCCAACATAGAGAACCAGACCAATTCAAACACATCATCAAGTGACAAACTACCCATTTCAAGATCTAATTCATACCGAGGTTACTACTCAAGACAGAATCGCTCACAAAGATCAATCAACAAACCATCAGAATCCCAATCTCAAAGATCGTCAATCTACGACCTCATGCCACAAAACATAGTCTCCCCAGAGATGAGAAACACTGCACAATTTTCTAGTAAGGTCTCACCAGCCGCAACTGGGCAAACAAAGACTCCAGAGATACCACTACCTGAGCCACCATTAATAGATACCCCAGACCCATTTAGTGTGCCTCCACTGATCAAAAATGTTGAAGAAGGAAAGAAGGGTGAGAAAATCAACACTATTAATCACTACCTGAGTGAAGATGATGTTAGTATCGAAACCACAGCTTTGGAATCTACACTTGAAGAAACGAACACTCATAGAAGACCATCACAACCAAAATCAAGATCTTTTTCACCACCAGATAACAATAATATTCTATCCACTATTAAAGAGGTGAAAACCCCAAAGAAGATGAAATCACAAACATCTTTGGCTTCAGCTGCTAAATCAGATGCATCCTCTAAGTACAAAGAAAGTATACTGAGCTTGGAGCAATCAAGAAAAACACAAAGAGGTACACCACATCTTCTAATGCACCACAGTGAGAGAAGCTCACCAGTAGATGTCGCTATTGCTGAAGATAGAAAGAACTCAGATCCATTATCGATATCAGAGATCCCATCAGAGGACGATTTCTCTATCAGAGTGAAATCACAGGATGAAATCAGAATCTCCAGAAGTGATATGGTAGTGAAGACTGTTCAACTGAAAGATTTCAAGTCCTTGGACCCGTTCAAGGATAACAGGCTTGTGGTCGATAAGGTCCGTAGGGACGAAAAGAAATTGAACGAACATGAGACAAAACAAGGTATAAGATTACCATCAACAGAGAGCGCATCTTCAGACGACTCGGAGTTTTTCCGTGATATTCACTACAACGATCAACTACTTGAAAAGATCTACTACTACAGAGGACAACCTTCTTTCTATGACAATAGAAACATGAGGGAGAAATCCGATAAAGCAGGCTGGTTGTTGTACCTGATATCATTCTTAATACCACCTTTGTTCTTCTTCTTAGGGCTGGGCCTACTGGACCAATATGTGCCAGACCGCTACATCAGTACCCAAATTAAAAAAACTAGTCTTTATACTGGAATCTTTGTGTGTGTGCTTGCCCTAGGGATGACCGCACTGGGTTTCGCCTACGGGATCCATCATGTACAGCCATGACTGTTAACTAAACTAATAGAGAAAAAGGCCACCGATATACCCACTTCCACTAATTAATGAACGTTTCCAATGATCACTTTTAGTGATCTGTTTAATTTTGACAGTTTGTAGTTGGTTCACACCGTTTCCTGCGAGCCGATAAGCAATTCCGAATCCCGCATTCCGCGTTTTTTGTAGTACAATATTGGATCGGGGGCCTAGCCCATTTTGATTAGGTATTGCGGTTTTATAGGAGGTGACAAATAATCAAATTTGGGGATCGGTTGAAACAAAGACACTGAAACTGTCCAAAAAATCACACTCAGGACTCTAAGTTCATCACAGCACGACATTTGTTATCCGTTGCTGAGGAGCTACATAACAAGAAGAACACTACAGTCTGCGATTGTCCTTGATCCGTGCCCTGTGCCTCTCCAGACTGCTCCACACATCCCGGTTTTGTAACAAGATTAGGATCAAAAAGCATTCAGCACTTTACTTACACTTCCAGTAGCCTTTCAATACGGCACCCGTACATTCTATCACTCACTAATTATACACTATAGACGATGGGGAACGTCCCAGCTAAAGAGGACCGCCAACCAGGTGGGAGAAGACGAGGTAGTTCTATCACATCCACACTTTCCGGACTTCACCAGTCTCATGGCGGATCTCCCAGATTTCAACTCAAGATGGGTTCTACCTCTACCGCCACTGTCAAAAAGTCATCCACAAGAGAGAAAGAGCGTTTCAAAGAAGCCCATGCCCAAGGTCTGGTTGTAAAGTATGATGAGAATGTCGATGGTGGGTATTTGGCCCCATATGGGGTGTACAATCTAAACCTGGACTATAAGATTAGTGTTGTGAAGGAATCCATCATTGAAAGAAGAATAGCCCCATTCTATACTCCCTTACAGGATTATGATGAGAGTTGGTCAGATGATGAGTTGTTGAAAGTTGTTGATTCTTTGAAACTTCATGCCCTGCCCCACGAAGCTGATGACGAAGACGAAGACTTAGCTTATGACATTGATGCTGTTGATGAATCTAGTTTGAGCAAAAAGGAAATGAGAAGGCATTTAACCAAGAAGTTTAACAAAGAGCTGAAACTGAAAAAGTTGAAATGGCAAGAGGAGGAAGAGAAGAGATTCAAAGCGGAACGAGCAACATCTAGACAAGCCGCATCCAGGGGTTTGAAATTATTACTATACAAAAACGTCATTGAGTGCCCAATCTGTTTTCTATACTATCCTAAATGGATCAATTATTCAAGATGCTGTAACCAAGCTATCTGTTCTGAGTGCTTTGTACAGATAAAGAGACTAGACCCACATTATCCTCATGATACAGAAGAAGATATTCAAAATGGTACCAAAAATGATCCTAACTTGCTAATATCTGAGCCTGCATGCTGTCCATACTGTGCTACTCCAAACTTTGGTGTCACTTATCAACCTCCAACTAGATTCAGAACAGGTCTAGGTGGTATAGCCCCAGGTAGTTATAAGCCATCTTCTACATCGTCATTGGATGCTCCAAATGCCATTTTGGAAGATGAAGAGATGTCAAACTTTGAGATTCAAGATAACTACTTTAGGAAACAAAGCACTGTTCAAAGAAGGGGTTCACTTCCACCAAACCATGCACAAGTTGTCACCACTGATTACATTAGACCTGATTGGCAACAGAAATTAAACAGTGCTAGAGCTAAACTTGCCAAAAGAGCCGCAGCTGCTAGTGCAATTCATGCTAGTAACATGTTGATTCAACAAAATGAAGATGATTTGGAACAAAAGATGATCGAAGAAGCCATGAGATTGAGTTTGTTGGATGAAGAGACGAGACAAAGAAGAGAGTCAAGCTCTCGTAGATGACTTGGTTAGTCCATCTTATATATATCCTTGTGAAACTATAGATATTCAATCATGTGACGAGAAGAACTTGGACAGTTATTGATTATGTCTTCTTTCTAAGATTATACGATTTATGATTTATTTCATCTAATTTGTAGAGTTTCCGTGACTCACCTTATAGCTATTTTAATGTTTGGAGGCTATAAAGACACTGGATTAATCTTCTAGAAGATGTGCTCTTATCCAATGGTAATAATGTAAAAGATGGTGTCACAAACTATGTGTCAAAAAGAGAATCACATCGCCCTTTCCGCGAATCAGTAAGCCCTTATACATAACACGTGACCCTATTATTAGCCCTCGTCTTAACTATGAGAAAACATCCAGACACCGCGAATTGTTTTTTCAAATCCAAACAGTTTTTTTATGAAAAGTTCGAATTTTCCATCAAAAGAACGACCTAATAGAAGCTTTAAAGAAATAGTCTGCTATCCCAAGCTTAAATTGATTATTCTTAATTATTAAAAATGTCATTCGAATCCGCTTTATCATACGCTGCTTTAATCTTAGCTGACTCAGAAGTTGAAATCTCAGCTGAAAACTTGTTAGCTTTAACCGGTGCTGCTAAAGTCCAAGTTGAAAAAATCTACGCTGATTTATTCGCCAAAGCTTTAGATGGTCAAGACATCAAAGCTTTATTAACCAACTTCTCTGCTGGTGCCGCTACTGCCCCAGTTGCTGGTGCTGCTGCCGGTGCTTCGGGTGCTGCTGATGAAGAAGCTGCTGAAGAAAAAGAAGAAGAAGCTAAAGAAGAATCCGATGATGATATGGGTTTCGGTTTATTCGATTAAGCAATTCAACAGAAAACATAATTGAAAGATTGAAAAGTAATTACTGGTATTATAAAGGGGTTATTTTGATGATTTAATGTTGTTTCGTTGTTCTAAATTGAATATATTATAATCTGTACATTATCAAATGTAATGTAGTCGTATAAGAAAAAGATTGTAGAAATGAGATTTGTCTGTAATCACCAGTAGTGAGAGTAAAGGCGAGTGTAGATAAGCAAAACAAGGAGACGTTTAATATGAGATCAAATGATACATGAAGTTAGCACTGACTTCATGGTTTGTGCTAACCTCATGTGATGGTATTGAACCATTATTATAAATAGAGAAACAAATGAAGATATCAACCAAACTACGATGTACCATTATCATAAATAGAGGAACAAATAAGACATCAAATAAACTACATCATAGCCACAAATAAACTGCATCATAGTCGGAAATAAACTACATCATAGTCACAAATAAAACCCATTTGATTTTTTACTTTTATACATAAATTAAGCGGAATTTATTAGTATGCTTATTTCTTTTTGTCAGCTTCGGCTTCAGCTGCTTCCTTAGCTCTCTTTTCTCTGATACCTCTGTATTTCTTGTCAGATCTAGCTAATCTTAAAGTTCTGTAAGCAGTTTGTTCTGGAACTTCAACGGCTCTTGGTTCTGATTCTGAAACTGGTTGAGAAATTGGGAAAGAAGCAGCAGTTGATAAGACTTGTTCAGCTTCTGGGGCCTTACCGTTTCTTGGGAAGACAATTAATTTAGATTGGTATTCTTGTAATCTTTGAACGTTTAATTCAAAAATTTCAGTGGATCTGTTTTGACGACGGTGATCAACAGCGATACCAACAGTTCTAGCGTAAGCAGCAGTTAAACCAGCAGCTTTGATTTCTCTTAAAGTGAAACCTCTACCAGCTCTAACTTTTCTGTTGTATTTGATAGTTGGGGCTCTAACAACTGGTCTTAAAGCATCTAATGGTCTTGGAGCAATTTTAGCAGCTTTAGAAACTCTAGCAGATCTTCTTGAAGCTTTTTTACCGGCTTGGTCAAAGTGAACTTTGACTCTTTCTTGCCAGTGCTTTCTGAAGTGATTCTTCAATAATGGTAAGTTTTTGGAAATAGCTATAAAGATTAGTTAGTAACATGACTCATGTCTTGTAATATGTGAAACCCATAAATTTGAAGAATAATCCCTTTATAACGATATCATTTGATAAATTTCTCTTTCAATAACAATTTGACAATAGTTTAACCTCTTTAGACTAAATACATGACATCTCCATTAATGATTCCATTATAATGTATATCCATCTAAAGATGGTTATTTTATTGAATTCAGTAGCAATATTTCAACACGGACATTATCATGGGATGTCTTCTCATTTGATAGGTTCACTTATAAGTATCATTTTGACGTACCCATTGTGAATAGATTTTACTGCTGGTTAGTAAAAGAGAATAGATACTGTCTTTCACTTTTGATAATTTTAATGAAATTTTTGTTTGGGTTGGCGAAAAAAAAAGAGTTTTCGCGAACCAATGTTTTTTCTTTTTGCAAGGGCTTCAAACCTTTGGGAAAAGCTGGGTGAGACAAGGGAGAAGGCGGTATGCGCACTACACAAATGTGGTGTTCGGATGTTCAATAGATTTAATAGTATATAATTAGGTTGATATATGATTAAAAGAATGAGATAAAGGTCGATTTTGACATAGGGGATCTTGATAATATACACACTCATAAGCTTACGATACCGATATATATACTTTCAAAGTCTATACTATCCCTAATGGGTCCCTACAACAATACATTTCTCAACTTCCTATATACTTTCCATCGTTTCGCGAAATTTAAAAACGCAGTCACAGTCACATTTTTTATTAGCTCTTTAATAAACGCAGCTATAGACAAATGGTTGAAAAACTCCGCGAATTTCCTTTATAACAATAATTTTTGTATTACACTGGGTCTCTTTAGAAATAAGAAAGTTTTCGGTAAGTGCCACACCACGCACAATTGAACTCTGAAAAAACCAAAAAAAACCTTTGAAATTAAATCTAAACCAACCTTCGAAGAGATCACAATCACATATAACTCATTAATCATGTCCACTGAAAGAAAAGTTAAAAGTGTCCAAGTATGTTGCTTTGAACAGAGGAATCCCCTGAGTCGTTGAGATCGTTCAAGAGCGGATCTTGAGAATGAAATGCCCTGAAGAGTATCAATATAAAGTTATCAAAGACCAATTCATGAATGGAAGTAATAGACATGTTTGTAAATGAAGAATGACATACCCTTAGTGCTCGTACTGATGGGACTACAAAGAAGGAGACGTTCAATGCAAAGTGAAAACAGATTACACTAAGTCTGAATAACATGCCTTATAGCTGGGCCATAGTGAACCATTTTATTACACAAATTTGGAAACTATCCTTCATACATCCAATACTGGGACATCTTCAAAAAAGAAACACTGCTTCATTTGATATACACAATCTCAATGACTCTAACTAATGGGTTCCGCATTACAAATAATGAATATGTTACTAACAAATTTTTAGACTTTTGGTAAGAAGAAATCAGCCACCGCTGTTGCCCACGTCAAAGAAGGTAAAGGTTTAATCAAAGTTAACGGTGCTCCAATCACCTTAGTTGAACCAGAAATTTTAAGATTCAAAGTTTACGAACCATTATTAGTTGTTGGTTTAGATAAATTTGCCAACATTGACATCAGAGTTAGAGTCACTGGTGGTGGTCACGTTTCTCAAGTTTACGCTATTAGACAAGCTATTGCTAAAGGTTTAATTGCTTACCACCAAAAATTCGTTGATGAACAATCAAAGAATGAATTAAAGAAAGCTTTCGTTTCATACGACAGAACCTTATTGATTGCTGATTCCAGACAATCAGAACCAAAGAAATTCGGTGGTCGTGGTGCCAGATCCAGATTCCAAAAATCATACCGTTAAGAATCTTTATCTATTATATATATTGTGTTATGTACAGTGTTGGAGATTTTTTTTTCTTTGAATCTTTAATGAAAAAATAAAAGGGGTGTTTTAAAGGATTTATTTTGTAGATAATAGAAGTGTATGATAAATGTTTATATGTTGTCTATATCCGTTTTAACAAATGATTCTGGTATAGAAGGATTTCTTTTAGTAGACCCAAAATTGACTTGACAGTTGAAATTATCCCCAACAGGCAAGCACAGGGCCATCTTGTACCTGACTCAGAAGATGTGGACTAGTCTTTTCAGCGAGGACTTGAATTTTGAGAATCCTTGAAGCGATAATCGGGTCTTGATTATCTATGACTATAGGACTTGCTATTGGTAATTACAAAGTGGCAGTAGTTATAACCTAAACACCACATACATTTAGATGATAACGGAAGTGGAACTTCCCCTGAATCAAGTTCTAACTCTCAAGGTTTACTCCTGAAACATCTATGCAACTTGTATTATATTATCGTTCCTTTTGCCTTTCAAGGCTTGCCTACTTTTTCCATTATCAATCATCTCGACAACTAATACTTACCTGTTTGTGATGATTATACTCTACAGCTCCACCTAAGGAGACTATACCAATAGAAGAGTCACCTGTTGTTCTAGATTTCATCCATTTGGTGTCAATCGAAACCATTCCATGTATCATTTAATGCAATTTGATGCCACTTTATGGAGATAAATCACCCTCGCGTGTGGCCCGCTACCAAAAGGTAAACAGAGCGTAAAAGTACAGAAATTGGGAAAAAATCGCGTCGCAGCCACCTACAAAAAACCTACTCTCTTTATCAAAACACGCCCTATTTGCCGCTTATAAAGACGAAAGACCATCTTTTCGTGCTCTGGTTCCCACTCTTAGAACCAACGTTTTAACTTTCCACTATCTGATTACCAGTTTTCTATTCTTCTTATAAACGCTACTGTTGTGTTGGTGTTTTCTTTGTTTTTTTGACCCGTGTCTCAGTGATGATTGTACCGCATAGCCTGATGACTGAATCACATTTACTGAACGGGCCATCAAAGGCCATAGACCAAGAGATACCTTTAGAGAATGACTTCGCAACGCCACATAGTCCAAAATCACTTCATACAAATAAGGATTCTCAAGAATCAACTTCTGGTGGTCTTTCAATATCTTCACAATCTTCTGTTACATCTTCACATTCTAAACATGACGCTAGTTCTCCGACTTCTGTTGTGAATAACGAACTATCTCAATCATATGTCACTGAACTTGTGAAAGAGGCTAACGATCTACTGGATTCCGGTGACGATTTAAGTAACGAAAGAGTGACTTCGCTTTTAAAGAATTTGACAACTACTTTAATTAAATCAAGATCAGAGACTAATCATTATAAGATAAAAGCTGAATTGTTATCTATATCTTCTAAAGATGCTGATGCTAGATATGAAGTTGAAAATGAAATCATCAAGAGAGAAGTTGATCGTTTAAAGAATCAAGGTGATAGTGTAGAATATTTAATGGGTAAGATAACACATCAAAAGCAAACTTTAAAGAAATATAAAAATGAAATCATTAATAAGAATAAGGAAATAATCAATAAGAATAGAGAATTGAATAAATTAAAGACTAAGATCAACATTATGAAATCTGAAAACACAATTAAAAAGAGAAAGAAAACTTTACCATCACCTACAAACAATCCAAACATGTTAGACACATTAGGTCTATTAGCTTCTCAAGTGCTTACCGAAGAGGAGAAATACGATAAGAGTCTAACGAATAGCTTTCCAAGATGAGATGCTTATAACCTAAGATATGGATCAATATCAAAAGTTAACCGGTTGGTCCCCTTATGGTTATTTCTCACATGAATCATCACTGACTCACTTTTTATATGCATATACTATTAACACGAGATTTATGACACTTTTTTTGTTTATTATTTAGCTTGATTCAGATACCATTAGTGTACTTGTAAATTTCTCTGTATATTCATATATTGCTCCAAGATCTAATGCACTTGGAGGTATAAAATAGACTTTCAATAAATAAGGAATAAATAATAATAAATAAGGTTTAAATAAATAATATAATTATGAGAGAAGACACCCGTTTGACAATTAAGCATTCTCAGGCGTTTCTAAAAGCTCAGGACGTTTCTTCAATTGTAATTGTGATAATTTATCATATTCACCAGAGATAATTCTCTCAATGATCAAATTATCGCGAGCCCTGATCTCTTCTGGAGTCTTACCAACGTTATTTAATTTAGAACTTGCTTCTTCACTAGACAATGAGTCTTCCAATGCTCTCAAATCCAATTCTTTCTCAGCCCATTCTTGAACACCATCTTGATCTTTAAATAGATGGATCCCAATCAATAATAATAAACCAGGAACCAACCCGTAATAGGATAATTTTTCCCAACCTTCATCACTATTAGCACGAACAATTTTCCATTTAACAGACCCATCTTTATCCTCATAAGGGATCTTATCAATGATATCACTAGATGCACCATTTTCTAAACTTGGAACCAATTGTTCTAAATCTGCATAATTTTGTGCATATAATTGTGCTTCTTTATCCTTTAAAAAAAACCATTTCCAAATAGGGATCTTTCTAGTGGATGCTAACAATGATAATTGAGCAATTTTATGTAATTCTAATTCACTTGGTTGACGAGGTGTTCCATCTTCATTTTGATATAATCTTGATGCGGGTGGTAATGAATCAATCAAGTAACGAATATCTTCCTCAACACGTGTCTTGTAGGCCAGTGTAGGGCCACTCTGGTGGAAGAAACGAGTACCAATGGACTTATTACTGATCCTTCCAGGTCTTAAACAGTTCTTGAGCATTGTTTCCAGTACTTTTTAAAGCCTCTTTGTAAGTTGTTGATGTTAGGGAATCTCCTTGAATTTTTACCCCATAAAATTTCAAAAAGCGCGAATTTTAATTTGCACCAAAGAGGGCAAATTCTATTGAGGTAAAGGTACATTAAAACTACTAAGGATAAAAGATATAAAGAATTGGTGGTACATGGTAGCTACATGTAGTTAGAAGTAAACATACATTTTAGTAAAAACTCTCAATTGTTAATTGTTGTTGTTTTTTTGGAACGAAATAAAAAGAAGCTAAATCAATAATAGCCGATACAAAATCTTAATTAAGATTAAATCCCTTCAAGTGTTCATGTAAGTTGATGGATCAACACCACCTTCTGGGAATTCAGCAATCTTAACATCGAATCTTTCTTGAATCTTGGCTAAAGTTTGTTCATCTTCTTCAGTAGAGACAAATGAAACGGATAAACCTTTAGTACCGAATCTACCAGCTCTACCAACTCTATGTAAGTATTGATCAGCTTCATTTGGTAAATCGTAGTTGATAGCCAAGTTAATACGTTCAATATCAATACCTCTACCAAAGACATCTGTGGAAACACAAATTCTCTTTGAAAAATCTTTAAATGATTTATATCTTGCGATTCTCTCTTCTTGAGCAATACCAGAGTGGATAGCAATAGATGGGAAATTAGAAGCGTTTAAGATTCTGTTTAATTCATTAGCTCTGGCAGTAGATTTAACAAAGATAATAACTTGATTGAATTCTAAAGAATCTAATAATTCAGCTAAACGACGATTTTTTTCCTTTTCAGTTAATTTGATATAAAATTGTTGTAAACCGTGTAAAGTTAATTTAGCTTCATCATCAACATAAATTTCCAAAGGATTTTGTAAAAACTTTTTACAAATTGGTCTAATTTCTTGAGATAAAGTAGCAGAGAAGAACATAACTTGTTTTTCATGAGGAGTAGCTCTAAAGATTTCTTGAACATCTCTTCTCATATCAACGGCTTCTAAGACTTTATCACATTCATCAATGACAAAATGTTTAACATTGTTTAAACGAATATATTTTTCTCTTAATAAAGCGTTTAAACGACCTGGAGTAGCAACAACAATATGTGGTGAAGTTTCTTTATTTTTCAATAATTCTGCATCTTTTTTAATATCAGTACCACCATAAAAGACAGCAGTTCTAACATCTGGCATATATTTAGAAAATCTTTGATATTCGTTACGAATTTGATAAGCCAATTCTCTAGTATGACAAATAACAAGGGTAGAAATTTCACCTGGAACGGCATCTAATTGTTGTAAAGTTGATAAGACAAAGACAGCAGTCTTACCTAAACCTGATTTAGCTTGACATAAAACATCGGTACCATGAATAGATTGTGGGATACAAACTTGTTGGACTTGAAAGGGATTGTTAATAATTCTGTACTGTTGAAATGGGTGAGGTATCACTAATATGCATATTTTTTCTCCTCTATCTTGAGTCAATTGCTCTTTGAAGTCTTGAAAGATTAAGTAGTGTTCAATTTTATAAGTATAAAAACTGAAAAGGGGGTATCAAACTTAAGTTTTAAATTCAATTGGGTTATTGGCATCAGGGGAATGTCAAACAATCAATTACTTGGTTGGAGAAAATTCACATGATTGGAAATAACATGATGAATCAGACAAAATCAAAATAAAAGAACAATAGAAGGAAAACATAAGTGATAAACAAACGCTAGAAACACATGGCTTGGGAATAATATCAATCGATCATTGAGGGGATACCGGCCTTATAAGTGCTCATCACCGCGTAGAGAACTTCAAGTTCAAAAGTTTAATTGGTAAATCTGGGGAGGACAAGTTTAACTTTCAATTTCACTTCAACTTCAAAGGGGCAATTTAACATCAAGAGCAATGAGAAAAAGATACCATTTATAGTGTGGGACCCAATAAATAAAAAAGACACTAACCTTCTGAAGGATGTTCAAAACCACAATCAACGATGGCTCTTGATAATTCAGGTTTTAAAAGGAAATCCTTAAAACCAGTAGAATGGACACCGACATAAGAACCTTTCTTATCGTCACCACCCTCTTTAACAGCGGTGGTGGATTCTTGCACGACGTTGTCTTCTGGTTCGGAGTATTCCAATAATTCTTCTTCGCCTTCGTGTGACATCTTTTTAAATTAAATTGAAGTTATCTTTAATTAATACTTTACGTGTCTATGAGGTCCATTTTTGTTGTTTTTTAAAACTTTGGTCAATTTTCAATTTTCAAAATTCTCAATTTCGAGGGTGAATTTGGCCCCCGGTTTTTTTGTGAATTTGGCCACGAAAATTCCTGGGGATTTATTAACTTCCCACACAGGTCATACTGATATTTACTACAGTCAATCAGTGATATTATAGCTTAAAAACTGAGAAAATTAGAGAGGAGACTTATTCAGAAGGGGCCCTCTTCTCAGCAAAGTGTACTGAGATTTACGCAGGTGATAAAAAAAAGATGATAATTGAGAGGTCAAATTGATAAAGGTTAAAAGATATAAAGATCAATTGAACTACTAATATGATTAACAACTATTCAAGTTCAACTTCAGTTGTTTCAGATAATGATTACCGCGCAGTTTTAATTTGCTCTCGTTTTAATTTGCTCTCGTTTTAAATGCATCACGCTTAAGCCCTTCTAAAGTTGTACTCAATTTGGACTATCTTATCAAGAAATAGCCAAGGTCTGTTATTTAACCGAGGAGATATACAAGTATTAATTGTATTCAAATAGCTGGATTTAGGTTGTATTGATAAAGAGCCTATGGTAGCATCATCTCTTCAGTTATATTTATCTAGTCTATTACAATTCTCCTTTAACTAATGTACTTAGAACTGCATATAACTTCGAGATTATCAAACCTGACTTCCTAATTGGCTAATCCGCACTGGCTAAATCCGCACTGATAAAGGGAAACGTTGAAAAATCAAGCTTTGATCAATTAATTTAAATTGAGTTCTATCCACAGATTTTTGAGAAACTAAGATCTTCTTATCAATAACTATTCGTTCAATTTGATAGGTATTTTAAGGACTTTTTGGTTTTATTTATATTATAAAGAGAATATCTCCCTTCCATCATCTACCGGATATAATTGAATAACTCTTATCTAATCCCTCCACTATTAAGAAATGACAACCACAGAAAACCCTTTAAAGATCGTTGATGTCTCCAATATCGATCAAACCACTGCAGATCAAATCTTAGAAGGATTTACCACTCAAGGTTTCTTATTCGTTGATGGTCATGATTTTACTCAAGAAGAAGTTGATCATTATTTTGAATTAAGTAAAGAATTCTTTAAATTACCAAAAGAAGTAAAGAGTAAATTAAGTATTGATCATAATGATTGTGGTTATACAACTTATAATCAAGAAAATTTAGATCCTTCATTACAGAAAAAAGGTGATCCAAAGGAAGCATTCAATTTTGGTCAATTTAATTTTATCACTGGTGATTGTAATAGAGATCAATTACCAGAAATGTTTCAATATGGTACAGAAAATTATGAATTTATTCGTAAAATGACTAAAAAAATGTTTTCATTAGGTACAAGAATTTTAAATTTATTAGCAATTGGTTTAAAGATTGATGAATCCGCTGGTGGTGCTAATTGGTTTAGTGATAGACATCGTCCAGAAGGTAAAGCTATGACTTCAATGAGAATGTTACATTATCCACCAGCTAATAAATTAGATGCTGATATGGAAGTCAGAGCTGGTGCTCACACAGATTACGGTTCAGTTACTTTATTATTTCAACAAAAGGGTGAAGAAGGTCTTGAATTATTTGATATGAATGAAACTTGGAAACCTGTTCCACATATTGAATCACCAAATCCAGATTATGTTAAACAAGGTAAAGCTGCTCCAATTGTTGTTAATATTGCTGATCAATTACAATATTGGACTAATGGTATCTTAAAATCTACTTTACATAGAGTTAAATTACCAACTCATGGTCAAGATAGATACTCTATTGTATTTTTCTTTGATGCTGAAGATGATGTTAGATTGACTCCAATCCCAAGTAAAATGGTTGAAGCTGCTAGAAAAGAAGCTATTGATCCAAATATGAAAGATATCGATTATATTACTTCTAGAGAATACTCTGAAAAGAGATTCAGAGAAACTTACGTTAGTGGTCATTGATAAAGAAAGACTAAAGAAGATGTCGTTTATCATTGATAATGAATTTCGTTCACAGTTGTGTATTTTATCAAGAGCTTAATAATGGATAATTTAATGAAAGAGTTTTCTTACAATAGATCATCAGTGTATCGTCATTTATAAAATCAAGAACTTTTCCAACTTCAACTATATATCTCTATCATGAAGTTCTCTTGAGCTCCCCGTAGGTTGGCTCTCATCATTATTATTAGTCATTGATGTTTCTAGTTCATCATTATCATCATTAACTAATTCAGCGTCCAATTTTTGAAATTTTTGTTCATCTAATTTATGATAATCACCTCTTGGATTCACCATTTGTAATTGAACTGTATCAACTCTTTCATTATTATCATGATCAACTAAAGGACCATGGAAATTATTTCTACCCCAAACAAACCATAGAATGGTAATGAAAATAACAAATCCAAGAAACACAAATGCGGCATAGTTCATACTTCTTGAACTAATTGGTAATTGTGGTGGTAAACTTAACACAAAGATTGTAAATAATAACCAAAGCATACTAAGTGTATTAACAATAAATCCAACATATTTTAATTTGAAAGCGGCACCACGAACTTTACGACGACCTCCTAACACTGAACTAACAATTGGGATCAATGATGCTGCACATAATGAAATGACAGCAGCACCGACAAATGCATTGAAAGCAGCACTAGAGATCAATGATAATAGACCAAGGATATATGAAACTGCCATGGAAAGATACACGGCATTCTTTGGGACTTTTGAAACTGAACTCTGATCAACAGCGGTCCACGTTTCACCATATGGTAAAGCACCATCTCTACTCATTGAAAATACGGCTCTTGAAGAAGTAGCAATGGATCCGATCCCAGAAAACACTAAGTTACCAATAACCATAATGACCAAAAAAAATGAAACGGTATATGAACCTGTGGCCAATTTAAAAATCAATACAATTGGCATGATTCCACCTTTGTTATTCTCCACTAACAATGCAATATCAGGCAAGACAGCCAAGATTGGGATAAGAAATATAAAACCTGCACCACCTGCTAATAACACGGATAACATTAACCCTCGAGGGATAGCCCTTTCAGGTACTTTGACTTCATCACTAATGGCAGGTAATAAACCAAACCCTTGAAGCATAAAATTAGCTTGTTGGAACCCAATGATAAATGCTAATGGTGCAGACCAGCCTGAACGTGAGTTATCAAAATGGGTAAAGATATATTGTAAACCATGATATTCTTTAGCAAATAATAACAATAAGATATCAATGAATAAGATGGCATAGATGATCCAATAGACGCAAACTTTGTTAATGAGCTCCATATACCTGCTAAATTTTAAATTTACCACACCACATACTGTTACAACGATATAAAAGACCAGTAGAGTCAAGATCTCATCAATCTTATAATCATCATCCAAAATACCAAAAACCGATAAGATGAATTGCGCACCTGCGAATGTGATAGAGATACTCATAGTCCAATTACCAATGAGCAGGAAGAACCCTGTGAACCAGGAACATATCAAACTGTACTTAGGATGTGCGATGATGGCAGCACCACCATGAAGCTCAATGGGGTACTTTGAAGATATCTCAGCGAGAGATAGGGCGCATAAAATGGAGAAGACGTAAACGATCAAGTAGCCACCCAGCGCAGTAGCAGGACCCCCATCGACAAGCACATTGCCCATCGTGGTACCCAGACTCAAAGGTGCACTCATAAGCCCGAATCCAAGCCCTATTACTGAAGTGATAGTTAAATTTCTATCCAATGCTTGTTCGTACTTAAAGCGCTCCGTGTGCACTGCGTGGTCTACCATGTCATTCTCAATGGTCTCATGGATATGGTGTATCAGCCTATTTGTGAGCGACGGCTCCTGTGTGCTGCTGCTCGGCTCTGTAGTGGCCATTGTGTTCTAGTGGTGTTTTAAATGGTGTTTTATTGGTGTTGATCTAAGAAAAAGGCTTTGCTTCTCTTTAAAGCTCATCTCGATTTCATTATTGCAAAAAAAATTCAAAAGGCCGATTATATATCAATGAGGTAAACAACGACGCTTTTTAAAACCATACGAAAATTACGACCAAAAATGAGTGATGAGTTATATGATGAGTGAGTATTCTTCATAATGTGACCTTTGGGGACTTTTACTAACTGCTGGATTAGGTTCGGGAACCTTATAGGGGACCCTTTAGACTCTGATGCTGAATCCTCAGATGAAGAAGCTATCCAGTTTCAACATGAAGAATCCGATGATGAGAGTCTCAAGGATGCGGATAAGCAACCAGAAAACAGAATCATTCTCCAAGAGGACAAAATACATTACTCCACTATGGCCGAGACTTTTGGTGACGGCGTAGAGACCATTGTTCAAACGTATGATAGCCAATCCATTAATGAACCACTAGTGAAGCCAATGGTTGAAAAGATTACCAAAATAGAAGAAAAAAAACTACCAAAGACCACATATTCAAAGGAGTACCTTGCTCAACTTCTGGATGTTCCTTCGAAAGTGCGTAATGTTTCCCTTGTGGGGAGTTTGAACTCGGGGAAGACTTCGTTCTTGGATACTTTGATCTTACAAACCCATGAAATGAAATCACAATCTAAGAAATCTTACAAGAAGCTTCGTTACACAGACAATACTAAACTAGAGATTGAGAGGGGAGTCACTATGAAGTCATCTCCTATTTCATTACTCCTGCCTAATTTAAAAGGCGTTTCCACTGTACTGAATGTCATCGACACTCCAGGTCATATAAATTTCACCGATGAAGTTGCCATCGCACAACGATTGACAGACATATCAGTGGTAATAATAGATTCCATTGAAGGCTTGACCATTGGTGCCCAAAAGGCCATTGATAATGCCCTTCTAAACAATCTACAACTACTATTCGTGATCAACAAATTGGACAGATTGATCCTGGAATTGAGATTACCACCACAAGATGCGTATTATAAAATTAGAAACGTCATTGATCAAATAAACACATACATTCAACAAAACCAATTTGTTTCAAATTACAAGCATGTCAAATTGTTCTCACCAGACTTGAATAACATCGTGTTTGCGTCTGCTGATTTGAACTTCAATTTCACTTTGAAATCATTCGCCACCTTATACAGCGAAAGACTGGGGATTCAAATTGACATTGAGTCATTTGCAAAGAGATTATGGGGTGATACCTATTATGATCAAAGAACCAACAAATTTTCCAAAAATGGTGACAAGAGATCATTCATTCACTTCATCTTGGAACCAATCTACAAGACAGTGACGCAGATTCTAACTCAACCTCCAGAAACCTTGAGAAAATCAATTTACGAGGCATACGGTGTCTCCATCTCCAAAGAATTATCTAAATCAGATCCACAATACTTATTGAAAGAAACTTTCAAGCAAATCTTTGGCGATTCAAGAGGATTTGTGGATGCACTAGAGAAATTGGACTCACCGGTGGATCATTCAAAAGCATCGCAATTTACACCGGGGTTCGATGAAATCATATCTCAGATCCAAACGTCATCCAAAGATGGCCCATTGATTGCACATATCTCCAAAATGGTAGAGAATAACCTAGCGTTGGTGAGAGTGTTCTCCGGTTGTATTAAGAAAGGTGAGAAAATTAGAATTCTTGGTGAAAATTATAATGACGATGATGAAGATTTAGAAGTGATTAAAGTTGAAGGGTTATATATTCCTGGCGGGAGATATAAGATCCCTATAGAAGAGGCTCCAGTTGGGTCCATTGTCTTGCTTGGTGGTATTGACATCATCTCTAAATCAGGTACAATTTTTGATGATGGTAATAATTCCTCTTTGGCAATTTTCAAACCAATTGACTATTTGACCAAAGCTGTTTTCAAAGTCGTCATTGAACCACAAATTCCATCTGAATTACCAAAACTATTGGATGGATTAAGAAAGATCAACAAATCGTATTGTGGGGTAGATATAAAAGTTGAAGAGAGTGGTGAACATGTCATATTCGGGTCTGGTGAATTGTACCTAGACTCCTTACTATATGACTTAAGAGATATCACTGAGATCAACATCAAGGTCTCCGATCCGATCACAAAATTCTCAGAAACAATCGTGGATAGTTCATTCACCAAAGTCTCCATAAAATCCCAAAATGAACAGAATGAAATTACAATTATCACTGAGCCATTAGAGGAAGAGTTAGCTAATGATTTGGAGAAAGGAAAGATCCAAGTTGGAAAGAGATTCAATAAAGTTTTGAGAGAACAGTATGGTTGGGATTCATTGGCTGCTAGATCGTTTTGGAGTTTTGGTCCTGATTCACAAGGGCCAAACGCTATCCTTGATGACACTTTAACTGAAGAAGTTGACAAAGATTTACTAAATGGTGCAAAAGATTCCATCATTCAAGGTTTCCAATGGGCTGTTAAAGAGGGCCCATTAGCTGACGAATCCATTAGAAACGTCAAATTCAAGATCATCGATGCTAAATTGTCCAATGTCCCATTACAAAGAGGTAATGGTCAAATTATCCCAATGGTAAGAAAAGCTTGTTATTCAGCTATATTAACATCATCACCTAGAATCATGGAGCCTATTTATTCATTTGAAATCATTTCTACTTCTCAAACAATTAAAGTCATTGAACAAATCCTTGATAAGAGAAGGGGTGCTCTGTTGAAAGATGAACCGATCTCTGCTACTCAACTATATAAGATACATGGGTTTGTCCCAGTTATTGATTCCATTGGGTTAGAAACTGATATTCGAGTCGCTACGCAAGGTCAAGCTTTAGTGTCATTATTTTTTGAGAAATGGGATGTCGTGCCAGGTGATCCATTGGATAGAAATGTACAAATTCCAAAATTAAGACCTGCACCAATTAATAGTTTAGCTAGAGACTTTGTGATGAAGACAAGAAAGAGAAAAGGTTTAAACGGTGAGCCAAGTTTGGCCAAGTATATCGATAAGGAGCTTGTTGAATCATTGAAAGAGTTGGGTTTGTTGAACGCTTAGAATATAAACAGCTTGTACTATTTATCTTTTGTTTTTTCCATTTTCAGTGTAATTAATTCTGTTTTTTTTAAGGTACTATACATCATGCAATTAAAAGTTTTCATTCGATCTAACCTCTATTACGTCTGCTCTTACCTGGACGTTTAGCAGATTTCCCCTTCATTTTACGAGTAGAGAAATCAGAGATATCAGCTGAAGATTCAGCATCATTCTTTCTCTTAAATCTCTTCATACCACCTTGACCATATTTAGCATTCTTAGCCATTCTCTTTGAGTTTGGTTTTTGTCTCTTATCTTTATTTTTACGTTCATCAGCATCGGCAGTTGCTTCTTCAATGGCAATATCAAATGCATCACCAGAAATTTCATCATTTTGTCTCTTTCTTTTCAAACCTTTAATCTTTTCAAGTGTATCTCTTTTTTGTTTTTGACGATCTTGTAAAGTAGCATTTTGAACTTGTTTACCAAACTTCTTTAATTCTCTTTGTCTTCTAGCTTCAACTGATGCTTTCTTCTCAGAAGCTTCTTTAACTAATTTAGCCTTTAATTTATCCATATGTTCATCAGATTTAACCATTTCGGCAAAGAAATCAGAAGGTCTAGTAAATGGAACTTTTAATTTTAATAATTTTGAACGACCTTCAAGGGCAGCTTCTAATGATTGTTTATAAAATGCTAATTCACGTTCAGTATCATCATAAATATCTTTAATTTCTTCTTCAACAATTTTAGATGACGTTATTGATTGATGTTCTTGGAATGAATGTTTAGCCCATGGTAATTGAATACGTTCTAGGGCTTCTTTTAAAGCGGCAACGTTATTAACGGTTAGTTTAGTATGTGGGACGATATCAGCATCTGAATCAATTTCAACGTCAGAAAGTGGGATGTCTTCTTCCTCTTCCTCTTCTTCTTCTTCTTCTTCTTCATCGTCTTCTTGTTCTTGTTCTTCACCTTTCACGTCTTCATCTTCATTTTCATCTTCTTCATCATCTTCATCTTCAGATTCAGATTCACTATCACTTCTAGCTAACTTCTCTAGATCTAATAGATATTCTTCCATTTCTGAGTCATCTTCTTCAGCGATTTCAACATTAGATTCTTCATCTTCATCAGAATCTTCAGATTCTTCTTCTGAACCTTCTTCTTGTTCTAATTTAGCTTGAATAGCTTTCTTTAATTTTCTTTGATCTTTTTTAGATAAGGAAGTACTTTGATATTCATCTTGAGATTTGGATTTTTTGGAAGCCTTGATATCTTTTGTCTTTGGTTTACTTGGTAAATCTTCTTCAGATTCTTCATCAGAAGATTCTTCAGCTTTTGCTTCTTCTTCAGCTTGTAGTCTAGCAATTAAATCTTCTTTAGTAACAGTCTTTGGACCTGAAACCTTAACAGCTTCCTTCTGCTTCTCCAGTTTTTGCTGTTGCTCCTTAGCAGCCTGTTTCTTAACCTTGTCGTTGACTAAAGCCACTTTCAATTTACCTTTACCCATCCTGTATTTTATAATTATGCAATAATAAGAGACACAACTCTATATATACTACTAATTTTCAATTCTAAAATTTTTCTAGCGATGAGCTCTGTGGCGCAAACCGCATTCTTCCGCGCTTTTCTCTCCTCGGCCGGGTAAATCAAGAAAACGATAATAATAATAAAAAAAGTACCGCGAACTTGTTTTATATTTCTCATTAAAAAAGAAAAAAAAAAACTTAAATTTCAGTTTTTCATCGCATCGCGAATCGTTCCTCGAGCCAGCAGAAATTAAAAATGAAAAGTTAAACGACAAGGAAAGTTTATTTGAACTTTTTCATTCCCATAAATCACAGATCATCTTAAGATCATTGCTTAAGCATTCCCCCGTATCTTTAGGTATTCACTTAAAAGATGTCTGACAAAACTGCTAAAGTTGAAAAATTTCTAAGCGTCTTCCCAGAATTGGTTGAAGAACTGATCCAACCGTTAAAGGACTATGGTATGCCTCAAGAGGCTATTGATTGGTATACTGCTAATTTAAATTACAATACCCCAGGGGGAAAATTGAATAGAGGTATTTCTGTTCTTGACACTTATGCTAGTCTGAAAGGTTTGAATTCATATGCTGATCTATCTGTTGAAGAATATAAAAAGATTTCAGTCTTGGGTTGGGCTGTTGAATTATTACAAGCTTATTTCTTAGTCGCTGATGATATGATGGATAAATCAATCACTAGAAGAGGTCAACCATGTTGGTATAAACAGAAAGAAGTTGGTGATATCGCTATTAATGATGCTTTTATGTTGGAAGCTGCTATCTTTGTCTTATTAAAGAAATATTTTAAACAAGAATCATATTACGTTGATCTATTAGAATTAGTTCATGAAGTTACTTTCCAAACAGAATTAGGTCAATTGCTTGATTTAATTACTGCTCCAGAAGAGAACGTTGATTTATCAAAATTTTCTTTAAAAAAACATTCATTGATTGTAATTTTTAAAACTGCTTATTATTCATTTTATTTACCAGTTTCTTTAGCTATGTACGCTGCTGGTGTTTCAAGTGAAAAAGATTTAAAACAAGCTCAAGATGTCTTGATCCCATTAGGTGAATATTTCCAAATTCAAGATGATTACCTTGATTGTTTTGGTAAACCTGAAGATATTGGTAAAATCGGTACTGATATTCAAGATAATAAATGTAGTTGGGTTATCAATACTGCTTTAAAGATTGTTACTCCAGAACAAAGAAAAGTATTAGATGAAAATTACGGTGTTAAGGATGCTTCTAAGGAAAAAATTGTTAAAGAATTATTTAATGAATTAAATATTGAAAAGATTTATCATGAATATGAAGAATCAATTGCTAAGGAATTAAAGGAAAAAATTGCTAAAACTGATGAATCTAGAGGTTTCAAAGCTGAAGTTTTAACTTTATTTTTTAACAAAGTTTACAAACGTTCTAAATAAGGTCAATCTTCTACTAAATTTGATAATATATATCTGTTTAATCATTCGGTTTAGGTTGATTTAATAAAAAGCGTTAAAATTTCAATAAGGGACAAAATCCCGAATAATTTACTATATTTAAAAACACTGTTTAATTCTACACTATTTAGCTTTATCTTTTTGTAAACTTTGTACATTTTAATTTCATATAAATAACCAGACTATATTTTAATAGTACCCCTTTTTCTTATCCAATGATTTAAAATCATTAAATAATTGTAATAATATCTAACTTTAGGAATATTTGTAAAGAACTTCACAATTGTTAATGATAATGTAATAGTTCAATGCTTTGAATGGATTTTAAATAAATCCTGTCATTACGTCCCCTTTTCATACTTCTTTCATTTCATATTGATCATATGTTAAACATCTTAAACGTTGACTCTTTCTAATTCTTCTCTACCAGCCTTAGTGTACAAATATTCATTGTAATCTCTAGCTTGGGCCCACCATTCCCAAATGACGATACCTGGAACAATGACAAAGAAAGCTTGGTTCTTAACTCTTCTAAAGACGTTGAAAACAGCATTATGAGCTGAACCTTTCAATGGTCTTTGAGCAAAAGATGAAACGGCATATGAAGTAACACCTTTTTGAGTTGGGGAACCTAAAGAACCCCACCATCCCATATAAGTTCTAGCAGCTGGAGCACCACCCATTTTTAAATTGATAATATGTTAGTTTAATTAAGGTATTAAATGCACGTAGTTACGAACTTTTTAAGATTTTCTCTTGTTTTTTTCATAATTTGACAAAATCACTTTTTAACCAATTTTTATTGGTTGAAATTCATACCGAGGTTCAGTAACGTGACTTGCACGTGAAAGTCACGTGGAGATAATAAAAAGCGACCGGAATTTAAAAAAATGAATCTCTTACGTAAAAGTTTATGTATGTACTATGTGTGTGGTGTTTTTTTTTTTTTTATAGAGAGAAAATAAATTTTAGGGACACTTCACCTTAGTGGTCTGACACAATAACGGTAATTTCCTACGTTTGCATCTATCCGAAGCACCACTAGTCACGAAGCAATTATATATCGTTATATAAGTGATATTTGTTGCTTCTTCACTGGCTTTGTTTTCCTGGGTTTCCCAGTAATTGTGTGCTTTTTGTGGTTGTGATCTGCTCATCAATCATTACAATTCAACACCAAGGTCCTATTGTGCTGTCGGTGCTTCAATGTCATTAGACTCCCTGAGCTCTCATGGTAAAAGAAGAAGCCGCAACGATGACTCTCCTGAATCTTCCGTTTCTTCTGAGTTGATTCTCGAGTTGAACTCTTTACCTTCAAGAAGGTCTTTGACACAAATTAACGAACTACGAAGTCAAAAAGATGGTTCCAGTGCTGATAACAGCGATTCTGAGAGTGGTATCTTACAATTTTCTACACCACGTGCTGTTACACCAAATGCTAGAGGACAAATGCTTCCTATCTTAACGGATTCTCCCGCTTTAAAACTGAGGAAGTCTAAAGATACCCCTTACAACCAATTACAATATGTTCAAGAATCAAAATCTAAATCCAAGTTAACTAGAATTTATTCAGAGAATGAGACTATGAATTTTGATTCTGAAAATGGTAGAAGAATGTATGATGATATCCGTTATAGACCTCACAGATTAAGAAATTCATTATCACCAAGAGTGGGGTCTAATTTGGAATTAAGACCATTGAGAAGCTTTTCAACTTATAGAGCGAGACAAGAAAGACAAAATAGACAAGAACAGAGGCGTGAAGCCTCAGATATGATGGATGAATATGTTCCTGATTTTGATTTTAGCTCCGTGGTTAGTAAATGGACTCGAGACGTTGATGATAGTTTCTCCACTGATAATTCATTCGATTCATCAACTATTGATAGCTTCCCATCTTCCTCTGCCTCACTGATACAAACCCATTTTGGTACCTCACATTCTCAAGTGGCCCCTGTTTCCGTTCCTACTTCTGCTGGTCATAAGGCATTAGGTTATGATAGTGTTTTGAAAACTGCTGAAGATATCATTGAATCGAAACTACCAAAAGGTTTTAGCGATCTACCTTTCTCTGTTAGAAAGAAAATCATGGCGGACTTATCCCCATATGCTGATACTGATACAATCTCAAGAGTAGTGAAGAGAACTTTAAAGAAAAAACCAAAGTCCTCACCAGCTTTACAATTTTTATCGAGTTTCAGTGAACGATCTTCCAAGACTACTGAAGAAGGAAGTGTCATTTTGGGCCACAAGATTGGTAAAATCATTGGCCATGGTGCATGGGGTCTAATCAGAGAGTGTAAATCAATATCAGATGGTCGTATGAGAGCCATCAAAATCATTCGTGCTAAATCTGATGACGTCAAACAATTCTTTAAAAGAGAAACTAATATTTGGGCTGAGTTGAAGCATTCAAACATTCTTCCACTAATAAATATCAAAGAAGCTGAAAGTACCATTTTTTGTTTGACTGAAAAAATATCAGGTGGTACTCTCTTTGATTTAGTCTCAGCTTGGGGGCTTTATAATGGTCCTCAGAAGATTAGCATTGAATCAAGACTTTCATTGACTAAGCGCTATGCTCTTCAGATCATCGAGGGTTTATCATACATGCATTCAAGAGGTATTGTCCATGGTGACGTCAAATTGGAAAATTGTTTGATTGACAAAAATGCTAGGGGTACAAAGATCTTGATTTGTGATTTTGGTATGAGTTTGAGATTCATGAAAAGAGTCGAGTCAGATGAAGATATTGCTGTTGGACCTCCATCTGAAAACCAAAAGATTAGAAGAAGACCGTCAATTCCAAGATCATTTTCAGGTAACAAAATTTTTACAACTCCAGAGAAACCACTACAGAATTTTGTCACGAATAAGAATTTGACCCATGATGATACAAAACTGAACATTCAACTTACTTCAACATCGACTGGTAGTATTGCTGGTCAAATTGTCTTCACTCCTCAGCCATTTGAATTCAACAAAAACTCCAAGGAAGATCCAAATTTACCTCACTCTCACATTGGCTCATTACCTTATGCTGCTCCAGAACTTTTAGAGACATCTCCACCTCCATTGGGCCCTTCCGCTGATATTTGGGCATTTGGTGTCTTGTTATATACTATGATGGTGGGTAAACTTCCATTCCAGCACAATTATGAACCGAGACTAAGAGCAATGATCCAAGCTAACAAAATTGACACAGATGCATTATGGAAGGCCACCAACCAAAACCAAAACCTATATGACGCTGTCATTGGAGCCATGACAGTCAGCTTGACCAACCGAATGAGCTTGAGTGACATCAAATCACACATCGAGAAAGCATAAACACATACATATACCCACTAGGGCCAAATAATACCCTGCACGTTTCTAACGCCACGCACATACCTACATTCTACTGTTTTTGCATTTTAATTGCATGAGTTATGATCTGCATGCAACCACTCTTTTCTGATTACGACTATTTGTTATGACCATGCATAAACACTTCGCCGGTACCTCCTAAGCATAGGAGGCTTCTGTGTAATAATATTAATATTGTGATACTACATGTTATTAAAACTATTATTCGTACTATCAAGAGCCTATGAGCTCTACCGAAGTGTAGTGTCACTATCGATTACTTATATAGAACTCCATTAGTGATTGTAATATTGACTCCTAGTTTGGAAATGTCTCCCATTGGCCACTACTAATGACACGATCTTAACCTAACAAACTGACTTCCTCGTCGAGAATATTGAGAATAGGCTTGACAGTCCGTGATACATAGTGAGTCATATTCTATTTCTCGGCTACTATATAGAGCCAATTCACTGTTTGTAAACTGAACTCTTTTGAGAAGGCTAAGGTCTAATAGACATTGATTTCGATTCTCTCAAGTTCGTAACTACAACTGTACTTATATACGTTAGAATAGATAATTATATACAGGTCATCACAATACTATCAAATTCATAATTTCAGATCAGATAGTTTGAAAATACCAGAATCTTTAAAGCCTTCAGCATTTTCATTAACTTTAGCACCCAAGTTTTCAACTTCCGTGTTTCTGGAAGCCTTGATAGTTGGTCTAGCAACCTTAGCATCTTGGATTGCTTGATAAAGTTTGTTGTTTTCTTTGATCAGGTAGCCTCTCTTATCAATTCGGCTATAATAGTGAACATCTCTTCTTCTAGTTGGTCTTGCTTCTAATGGGATATGACCTCTTGTCTTTAAGAAATATTCTGGATGTAAGTGGGCTCTTAAGGATAATTTGCTGAAATAACGAGCAGTGAATTCACCACCTGCTTTTTCGATGGCTCTGATAGCTTCAGTTGATGCTCTGCTAGCTTCAATTTTTAGTTTGTAAGGAAAGAATTCTTTACCTTGAGCCAAGATCTTGACACCATCAGTTAGAGTACCAGTAATCAAACCGACTTGTTTCATTTTTCTCATTGTCAATACTTCATCTTCAGCAAGTTCTAATCTCCCACTTTCTAAGAATTCAGAGATTCTGGTCAAGTTAACAACTTTAAACTCTGGTGCATTGACTCTCTTAAAACCAACTTTTGGGAATAGCTTAACAATAGGGGTTTGACCACCTTCGAACCAAGGTTTAACGGTACCACGAGCCTTTTGACCCTTTTGACCTCTACCAGAAGTTTTACCATAACCTGAAGAAGGACCTCTACCGACTCTTTTATGATTTCTGGTAGAGTTTAATGATGGGTGAAGTTCGGACAATAAGGAAACTGAACGAACAGATTGTGAAACTTGGAAGACACTAGCGGAGCCTCCGAGTATTTGAGTTCTCCCTGGTATCAGTGATCTAAGGGAAAACATACTTTTATGAGACTTTTCAGAGTGCTGAATTAAGATAGTCTCGTTGATTTTAGCTTTGGATTTTTTCATTTTTTGTCGATTAATTTTTCGGTGTTGCACATACCGAAACTTGGAGGTATGAGAAGTCGTCACTAAGAATTGATACAATAAAGGTAATCGTTGAGTTCATATCTACATGAAATAGTAGTAACAAACGTCGTAATCTCATAATTTAACACGCAAAATAATAAATATAACGAGGATTTTATAAAGATAAATAAATCTAATTGCTCAATCCACTTCCTTAACCTGGTATAACTCCAACTAATTCTTCTTGCCCTTTGAGGTCTTCTTCACAACAATGTTGGATTTCTTTTCTGGTTTACCATCACCGGAGGCCTTTGGTTTCTTATCACTGTTGTTGGTGCTGCTTACCTTAGAAGCTTCGATCAAACTAGTGGCTGGCTTATCATCAACTTCTTCACCTTCTAAAAGAGCTTCTAATTGCACTTTACGATGCTCCAGGGTATCAACATTCTTCAATTTGTTCTTAATTTCTTTGATCTCTTTGTCAATTGAGGTGATCGCATGGTCACTACCTAAGGTTTCGAAGATCCAATTACCACCGGTTTCAATCTCTAATAAGTAATCATGGTACTTAATCAATAACGGACGATGTGACAAAGTGATAAAGGCAAAGTTTTTCTTCTTCAATAAGTCAAATAGGTAGGCTTCAATATCACTACTGATAGCATTTGTGGCTTCATCCAACACGATGAATTTTGGATTCTTGAATAGGATTCTAGCAAATTGGACTCTTTGCTTCTCACCCCCACTCAAGACGTCCTTCCAGTCATGGATGGAGTCCAAATAGTTCAAACCAACGTCACGATCTAGCAAGTATTCTAATTTGACTTCCTTCAATATCTTAACCAAGTCTTGATCAGTGTACCCTTGTAAAACCATATCTGAATGTGACATTGGATAAATGATTTGCTCTCTTAAGGTACCATTGCTGAAGTATGGACGTTGTGGTAGATAGATGACATCGTCATCATTTGGTCTGGATAACAAACCACGGTACAGTGGCCATAAACCAGCAATAATTCTTTCAATAGCTGTCTTACCACAACCGTTCATACCCAAGATTAAGATAGATTCATGGTTCTTCAAACTGAAGTTCAATTCACCAATAAGTTTGGTTCCTTCACTACCTTCTGGGGATGGAATGATAACGTCAATCTTTTCAAATCTTAAGCCGTTGTAGTGGTGTTGAATGGTACCTTTGATTCTGTTGTAGCTTGCTTCATCACCGTAATTGAATTCTTGGGCATGGACTTGATGAAGAATAGTTAATAATGTGAAGACTCTTTCAGTGTAACCAGTCAGTTTTGAGATGTCTTTAATAGAGTACATTAATCTACTACCAGCATCAGCCATTGACAACATTAATCTCTTGTTGACGATAAATTGACGCATGTTTCTCTCTTCGGTACTCTTCTTGACATTATCTTGTAAAGTGACAACAAAGATTGGGATAGAAGAGTATAGGTAACCAAGAGCTGACCAAGTGTACTTCAAGATATAATCTTCCAAGACATTGTAAGTTACTTTAGTTCTGTTGATCTTGAAAATGTGATCCATCATTCTTTCATAAGTGTTGGTAATTTTGATCTTTTCAAGTTCAGAACCGTCATAGAATGCAATTTCTTCACTATTACTGATCAAGTTCAAGTGATTGTTGTAATACTCACCTTCCAATTCAGCCTTTTGCTTAGCCAACTTACCGAATGGTGGAGTGAAACGCTTCAAGACAGCAGCGGTGATAAAGTAGTTGATGAAGATACCACTGATACCAGCAGTACCCAAGTTGTCTCTTAGATAGAAGGCGAAGAATACAAGATCAATCATTGGTTTACCAATGTTAGCAAACAAGGAGCAAATGGCGTTGGAGAATCTGTTAATGTCAGTTGTAATGAAGTTATCAATGTCCTTGATTGCCTCGTTGTTGAAGATGATCTTATAGTAGACCATTCTTGGATCTAGGTAAATGTCATGGATATATCTAGTTAAGTTGGTTCTGAAGTTGATGGAAAGTTTCTTCTCTAGGTATTTTATAGCACTGTTGGTATATGAGGCTGGTAACGCCATCAAAAACCAGTAAACCAAGTCACGCAAGAACTTTTTAAACTTACCACCAATGATATCTTTCACAATTTGACCATCTAGTTTAGCAATCAACAAACTTAACCAAGTTCTTAGGATTAAGAAGAAAAATTGGGTTATTAGTAACACTGTGTTCTTATCTTTAAATTTAGGAATCAAAATCTGCCAAATAATTCTCAGCTGGTTAAGGAATTTGGAACTAAATAGTTTGTTGGATTCACTCTCCTGTTTGATATTCTTCACAAAGGACTTGAACTTGAACTTGTCAGTCTCGTATAATTCTGGGTCAGTTGGCTGGACAACAACTCTCTTCTGTCTATTCTTGTATGGGATGTATAGTTCTCTGGCACCGTTCTTTAGGATTGTGGAGGAGGATCTTCTGTATAGCGGTCTGGCTCTCTTGTCTCTTATATCGTTGATAATCTTGTTTAGGAAGAAACCGAAACCAACGGAGGAAGAGGCAAGAACTGTCACCAGGAAGATAACAACGTGTTTGGACGGATGTCGCTTGTTCTCTTTATAGAGCTGGAGCAGGTTGTTCAGCACCAACCTGAGTTCCTCCTTACGGTTTGTCGAGCTCAGGAGTCTCCAAATGTAGCTCATTGTCGGTAGCGCTATTGTTTTGCTACTGTTGGTGAAATTGGGCCTTGCTTGGTTTTTATACTCTGCTCCACTTAGTCGAAAAAAAAGTGTCACTTTTCTTTGGCTCGCTTTTTTGAGTGGGGAAATGGCACATTTCTAAAGCCTCGGCTAAATAAAGAATTTCGCGGATATTTTTTGGTAGTCTTTATCCGAACCTGTCAAAGGCTCCAAACTAAAACGCTGGAGCTTGATCTTAGGACGATCTTACATTTTATCTACGTAAGGGCAAATCGAAGATCAGATATCATAGTCTGTCTAGCCTATGAATTCATCTTGTAGCCTCATCAAAAGATTTTGACCAACTTCGCCGTACTCACCACTCTGAAAATAGCGTAACAAAGCAGCAAGATTAACACATTTCTTAGCACGCAACTGACCAGCGTCATCAGCAATATGTTTTCCAAAGTCATTGGCTTTCAACTGACTAGAGATCTCTCTTGATCTCATTATGATCTGGCCTCCAAGGAATTTTTGTGCTATCTTTGTGCCATATTCTGATGAATCTGAAAGTCCATCTTTCAATTTGTGTCTCATCTTGATAGTTTCACCTTCGTTAACTGTGCTCATATGTGTTTGCAAGACGCCAATTCTCAAACCTAGGTTATACGACAACTTGTGAAAATGCGTAGATAGGAAAACGTTGGCCTTGGTTTTGATTAAGTACTCACAGATCGCCAATGAAATGGCGTAGCCATCATTGATGCTTGAACCTTTTCCCAACTCATCTATCAAAACCAACGTCTTTTCATCAACCTCCTCTAAAATGCATACCATTTCCATCATCTCATTAGAGAACGAAGAAACGTTTGAGCCGTCAGGAACATCGGTACAGATTCTAGCCTTCAAGCTATGAAACACCTTTAAGATCGCACAATCTGCGGGGACAAAGCACCCAATTTGAGCCATGATGCAGATAAGTGCAACTTGTCTAAGGTACACAGATTTACCACTCATGTTCGTGCCTGTTATTACCTGTACTCTTGAAACATCACTAATACAAATCACATCATTAGGTACAAAATCCTTGATCATGCTTTCCAAAATTGGATGTCGGCTACCTTTCAACGTGATGTTCTCTGAGAACTCAGGACACTTGTATCCGTTTTTGACTGCAATTTGAGCAAAAGATTGAATCATGTCTAGAAGGGAAAGTGCTTCTGCGACCATGAACAAGATAGGTAGGAACCTGAATATCTCTTCAATCACCGAACTTATGACTTGGTCGCTGATCGTAATGATCTCATTCGCCGTGTCATCAATTCTGGAGTTCAACTTTAAGAGATCTAGGGTGGTGCATTCAAGATAATTCTTTTTGTTCACCCTTCTAATGAACACAGGTGGAATGTGATCCAAATCTTTGTGGTTCTTTAGTTTGATGTAAAAGCCTCTCTTAGCGTTGTAACCTTGCTCCACGTCAACCCCGAACTCTTCGCCAATGGCTTTGATCGAGTCGTAGACTTCCTCAACCAATATCTTGTAAACATTTCTGGATACACCAATCAAACCATTGCTACCTGATTTAACGGCGTACAACATCTGACTTCTCAATTCCAAGGGTCCTTTTGCCCAAACCACATCTTCATTCACAGAATCATTGATTAATTCCATGATTTGGTACAATCCCTCATCTTTACAGATGTCTCTAATTTGCTGTAGTAACATGGAGTCTACTGCATTCAACATGTTCCCAATATTATTTGCCAACTGAATAGAACTTTTCACAAGGATCAAATGATTGATACCTAACTTACCAACTATACTTTCCTGATTTCTGGACACCAACATTAAAGTGAATAACTTGTCAAGGTCTTCGCACAGCATCAACTCGGATTTCAAATTATCCAACAAACTCTCCTTAGCCTTCAATTCCTGAACAGCCATCAACCTCTCTGTAATGCTCTCGATATCACTTAATGGTTGTAGGATACTGCTTCTTAGAGACCGCTCTCCCATTTTCGTAACTGTCTTCTTCATGAATTTGAGCAACGTCATGCCTCTTTTACCACCCTGGCTCACTACTAGCTCCAAACTTCTAGCTGTGCTAGAGTCAATGAACATGATACTCTCTGATGCCTCAAACTTGATTCTGAATTTCTTGAAAGATACTGATCTTGTCATCGTGTGTTGGAGGTGATAGACAGCGGCAGAGAAGGCGCAGAGAATACCTTCTTGGTTTCTCAAGGAGTTCTTCAAATATTGCACATCTCTGTCAAAAGCCAAGGTAGATATTTCCTCTTCACCTCTCGACTTTCTGAAGTATCTCTTATCCAAACCAATAATGGACACCCCCTGGGTTATATTCGACCTTAGAATGGTGACCAATTTGCTAGGAACCGGGGAGAGACGTGGTTGTGGAACAATGATCTCTGTTGGCTCGTGTAAGTGGATCTTGTGGATCGTTCTCACATACGTTTGCGAGTCTAACACGTTAGTTAATTTGATATCACCAGTGGATAAGTTGATAAAGCACAAACTAACTAAAGCGTCGCCTCTCATAGAGTCAAACACACAACAAAGCACCTTCTCAGGTAAGTAGTTCGCCGCTGTGGCCGGGATGGCTCTGGATTGGATGGACATGTTTGCACTAGCATTGGGGACATCTCTTGTAATTCTGATCATCTTCGGTCTTGGAAAGTTGCCGCCATGGGTTCATCCTTAGAAGTTTGACAGGATACGACTTATGTACTTTTGGCTCAGATCAATAATATTCCCCCTTTGGTTAAATCCGATTAAATCCGGGATTCTGACTAACTCATTACCTACACAATATAGCAAAGATATCTCATGAGCAGCTACATTTGATCCAAGGTACTACACTATGAGGTCCAGAGTTTAACATAAGTTTTCTTCAATTCGTGGAAGTGAAAATACAATTCTATCTTTATGTAAAATTTTAACCAACAACATTGAATTCGTCTCTACGCTTGTTGATTTCAGCAAGGAATGGCAAACCACTAGCTAATGGGGGAGCCGGTGCTGAAGATGGCGCCGGTGCTGATGGTGCAGCCGGTGCTGATAGTGCAGCCGGTGGAGGAGGTGGAGGAGGGGCTGCAGGGGCTGCAGCTTGAGGAAGTGGAGGAGGTGGAGGAGGAAGTGATGGGGCACCAGCTTGAGGAAGTGGTGGAGGTGGAGGTGGACCTGATGGTGCACCGGCTTGGGCAAGTGGTGGAGGTGGAGGTGCCAAAGACTCAGGAAGTGGAGGTGGAGGAGGGGCGTCGAATGTTGGTAGAGGTGGCGCAGGAGGTGCCTCAAATGATGGAATGGGTGGGGCTTCTGCTTGAGGTGCTGGAGGAGGTGTAGCAGCCGGAACTTCTTCTGGCGCTGGTGATGTACCTGTTGGAGTTGAAAAGAAATCAGACCCAGCTGGATCAACAGACTGGTAAGCTTCAGTATGAGTTGGTGGAGCTGGGGCCTGTGGCAAAGGAGGTGGTGGTGGTGGTGGAGGGACTGCATACTGTGGTGAGGTGTATAGATCATCATCGTCGAATGATTGTGATGGAGGCTGTTTCTCAAGTGCATTAGGAGCTGGTGCTTCTGGAAGTGGTGGAGCTGGGGCTTGTGCTAAAGTCTCAAGCTGAGCAACTTCTGGAGCCGGAGGAGTCGCAAGAACTTCTTGAAGAGGAGCTTGAGGAATTGGGGGTGGTAACGATTGAATAGGTGGTTCACTAACAGGTGCCTGTTGAACGGCAGGATCCTCAACAGTTGACTTGACAGTTGGAACATTGTTAGTTGAAATACTTGGAAGTGGTGCAGCAATTCGAATTGGTTTGGCCTTTGGCGTTTCCTGTTTAGGGGTTGGAATTTCGGAGTTCGAATTGGTTCTAGCTGGGCCCATACCAGAGAACAGTAGACCAGCCAAATGAGCAGCACCTTGACGATTTGGCAAATCTTCCTCATCATCACTCATTTTGTTGTCGTCATCAGAACCCCAATCGTCGTCGTCATCTTGCCCGCGTTGAGCCTTTCTTTGAGCTTCAATCTTTGATTTATCAACAGGTGCTGAAGGTAGTGGAGCAGCTATAGGTTTAACAGCAGGTTGCTTACCGAATGGATTATTAGATGAAACAGCCTTTGAAGAGCCACCAGAACTTTTGGCAAACGGATTGGAATCATGATGTTGGGCGACCTGTGGTACGGGAGAAGCAGCGACTGGGACTGGAGGTGTGGAAACCGGTTTTGCAGGCTGTGGAGCAAAAGTTTGAGGTTTTTTCTCTTCAACTTGTGGCTCTACAACCTCTTCTTCCTTTTCAGCTTCAGCTAGTTGTCTTTGCAATTCTGCTTTTCTAGCATCCTTCTCAGCCTTTTTCTTCAACTTCAGATCTTCCAACTGTTGACGAAGTTTTTTCTCTTCTTCGTCTTCGTCCTCAGAATCTTCAGCGGCTGCGGAAACTTTTGGTGGAGAGTTTCTGGTTTTAGGTGGAGGCGGTGGGGCAAAAGCTTTGATCACTGGAGGTGGTTGTGACTTCTTAGCTGGGGATTCTGGTTGTCGTTGTTGTTGTTGTTCTTGTTCTTGAGCAGCTGGGGTAGCTGGGGCAGCTGGGGCAGCTTCAGGTGGAACAGGTGCAGGGGATGCAGTAGTAGCGGGTGGGGTACTTGGAGATGATTGATCAGAGCTTGATTTGTTTCTAGATAAACCAAATCTGGCTAGTCTTTCATTCATTTTCTTCTTAGCCTGTTCCTTAATGAATGCAGCTCTGTCTTCCGGAGTCTTGTAGCTAGCGTAGGAATCTGGTGTAGATGGCTTAGCGACTGGTTCTGATCGAGAAGGGGCTTTAGTCTGTTGACTAGAGGTGGGTGATGGGACAGCTGGAGAAGGTGTAGTAACACTAGCAGAAGTCGTGTTGCCAGGAACTCTTGACTGTCTCAACTCCTTGATGAACTGGGCAGTTTCAGGTTGGACGTCAATACCAAGTTCATACTTTCTGTACGAACCACCATCGGAACCTTTGCTTAGGGTCTCTTGAGCACCTTGAGATAGATCCTTGATAGTCTTTTCGATATCATAGATGTTCTCTTGATTTTCTTTACTATTGGCCTTGTAAGAAGCAACCTCTGCTTCAAACTTTCGTTGTTGTTCGTCGAAGTCAATAGTTGGATCATTAACAGTCTTACCAGTCAAAGCAGCCATTCTTTGGTTTAACAGAGCTTTGTTTTTGGCTTTTCTCTTGTCAGCTTCAGTAACTTCACCATTTGGACCAGTTCCGACAACACTGGCTGGATTCTTGATCTTATACAGCTCAATACGAGAATTTGTGATCTCATTATCGATTCTGACAATTTCACGGATTAATTCTGGAACTCTGGATGTCAAGTTGGACAATTTATCTCTTAGTTGGAGCTTTTCATCGAAGCCAGTACCTGTTGGTAGCGACTTGATTTGATTCTTTAAGACTTCAATGGCTCTCAAGTTTTCTTCGTCATTGATGCTTTGTTTAGAGCTGGTGTTGTTGGCAATTTGGACGTTTAGGGACTCTAGCTGTATCTTATTTTGTTCAATCTTGGATTTCAACAAATCTAATGAAGAGGGTTCATCATCTTTCTTGAAAGAAGCTCCTTTACCAAAAGTTGATGGCTGAGCTTTCAGTTGATCCTTAACACCGTTCAATATCTTGTTGGAATCAGGTAGTAAATGATCAGGTAGACGATTTGGCAGTTCGTGACCATTCAATTTCTTATAGATCAACCACATCCCCAGTGAGAATGATTCTTTGTTCAAATGAGTTTGGTCATTAACCGTGATCAGATTCCAAACTTTCTCCAATTCAGAACGGTTCAAACCAGACTTTCTGAAAATTTCAGCACTAGTTTTACCATCTAGTAGGCCACTTCTCTTGATGTCATAAGTTTCAAAGATCTTACTAAACAATTGTTTCTCTTCTGGCTTGATGAACTCTTGGCCATGATTGTAGTTGTGATATTGATTGATGTTCTGGAACCCAGTCTTTTGAGGCTGGAGCAAGTTGGTTTGAAATAAACTGTTGTTACCAACACCTGTCTTTTGGGCCTGCAATAATTGAGTTTGTTGGACACCAGTAGCTTGTGGTAATAAAGGTGCAGTGTACCCAGTTGATTGAGGTTGCAAAGGTTGATAGCCAGTTGATTGAGGTTGTAGAGGCTGACCGAATCCGGTTGCTTGAGGCTGTAGAGGCTGACCGAATCCAGTTGCTTGAGGTTGAAATCCAAAACTAACAGGTGGTGGAACGGGTTGATAACCGGTAGCCTGAGGCTGTAAACCGAAACCAGTTGCTTGAGGTAGTAAAGGATTGAAACCTGTTCTTTGAGGTTGAAGGGCTTGGAAGCCAGTCGCTTGAGATTGCAACGGTTGAGAGGCAGGTTGACCAAATTGTAAACCACCCAATTGATTCAAAGTGCTTTGTTGCTGTTGCTGGGATGGGATATTATCGAATGGGGTCTTGGCTTTAGCTTCATCTTCATCAGGAACACTGAAGTTAATAGCATCAACGAACCCTTCAACTTCCTTCTTGGTTGAAGGTTCCAACATCTGTGGAATTGGTCTACCGCTTAGTGCAATGTTAACAAGGTGCAACGATAAAGCAAATTCTGGAAACAACAACTGACCAGACTTGTTCAGGTCAGATAATTCCCAAATTTTACCAAGCTGAGTTGGTTGTAAACCTGATCTCATTAAGATGTCTCTAGCAGAATCTGCATTTAAAGAATTCGAGCCCTTTTCAACAGCGCTTCTAAATAGTTGCTCATATTTCAATTGATCTTGGGCAGTTAAGAAGGACAACCTGATGTTTGGAATGTTTAATTCTTCATTCTTAGGTGCCTTTTGAGCAGCAGAGGTGAACCCAGTTGGTTGAGCGGCCAATGGCTGTTGCTGAGTGGCAAACCCAGTTTGTTGTGGCTGAACATAGCTTTGACCGACAAATCCCGTCTGTTGAGGCTGGACGTAACCTGTTGGCTGGGAGTACAAAGGCTGCTGTTGCTGAAAGCTCTGGTTCAATTGTGGCTGGTAGCCGTTGAATTGACCCTGTTGAGGTTGCTGCTGTTGCTGGAAGCCCTGTTGAAAGCCAGTCTGTTGAGGAGCCAGACCGTACTGGCCCTGGGGCTGCTGTTGGAAACCTGTCTGTTGGGAACCCAGACCACCCTGCGGAGCTCCGTAGAGTGGCTGCTGACCCTGATACGGGTTCTGCCCATATCCACCGTTATACATGTTGCAATGTCTTCTGTGTGGCAATAGTAGCTTTTGTGTTCTTGGTGGTGATTTAGTCTATTTTGACACTGTTGTCGATTTCCAAATCACCAGAAGGGGCACTGACAGAAATTCGCGAAATTCTTTCGAGAGTAGAGATGTTTCATTACCGCGTTGGGAAGTCTACTTTTGCAAGATCGGGGCGCTGAATTCTATCTGGCGCAAGTGTTCCGATCCTAGGGCTGTACCTAATGGCTTGTTGGACTCTTGTAGATCAACGATATCTCTATTTATGTTACACTCGTGTTACAAAGCAATAAATCGTATAACGTCTACGTAATTACGGACCGTAGCAGGCGAAGCTTCATGTCCAGGTAACAATATCGTACACTTTTACAATTTGAAAATAGAACTATAAATCCTTAGCAAAACTCTTCTCCAGGAAATGATGTGAAAATGCCGAGGAAGCTAGTTACAAGCGGGAAACGTTCAAAATGACATAATGATTACCTAATCAAGCCAGAGATTCAAATCAGCAGCTGCTGTACTATAGGAGCCACGTCGGTTTATTCTAGCGATTTGAGTTACTACTTGGTAGTAGTACTTGGTGAAAACTTAATGAGTATATATAGGAGTTTCTCAATCGCTGAATATTCGAAGACACCCGTGTTAGCGTTCTTCAATTGCCCTGGCTTCCAAACTCTTCTACAATATGTAAAGCGTATTGATTGAGATCAGGTTGATCCTAACAGTAATGGAAGTAGACATTCACTTTATGTAATCTGATTGAGTCATTTCCACTAAGTACGTGCACAAGATCAGATTATCTGTACAGGCTATTATTGAAGGGGAATGACATAATGTTAAATCTTCGTGAGATAATACATAGAGCCGAAAGGGATTGCACAAACAACCCGGGTGAACCGTAAGCAACATATGATACATCCAAAATTAACACACTGGTCAGTCTCAAACTCACAGTAACCATTGTCAGAGCCCAAATCAGAGATAATCAATCATGTTAGACACAACCGCGTTGTAGTTTTCAATAAAGCGTGATACACTCAAAATTTTAATCCCTAGACTTTACATTGGGTATTTCAACCACGAGCTCATTATTTAGTGGGAAACCACGTTCTTTTGCCAGGGAAATTAAATGTTCATATTCTTCGTGGAGTTGCCTTAGATATTCACTGCTTTTGTTTAGGACCACGATCTCAGATCTAGAATCATTGGGTGTAAGTTCGGGAACAATATCTACCAACTTTTCGAATGCTTCTCTAATTGCTTGTCTTCTCTTGTGCTCGGATTCTATGTGATGTTTCTTCTTTTGGTCATCTGTTAGGATGGATGCCCTCTTCCTCGTTCTCTTTTTGACACCATTCTGAGATTCTTTAGTAGGGGTGGGCTGTGTTGAGCTAGGAGGCTGTGAGGAGCCAATTGTGCTATACGAAGATTCTGGAGTCTGCGACTTTGACACGTTCATGTTGGTTTCTCTAGCGTTTTCTCCAGTTCAAAGCAAGAAAAAGTGTCACATTTAGTTGGTTTGCATGTGAAGTTTTACGAAACGTTTGTTTGTTCAGACACCGCGAAGTCGTTCTGTAAAATTCGTTGATGGCCCAAATACACGGGTAAAAACCAAACACGTAGACATAGACACCAACTGTCAAAGGTCTTCGAACAGAACAATTGCCTATTGAGCTTCGATATCTAAGACACCGAGTGCACCTGCTTACAAGAACTATCCACATTGGGTCTAATCATCGCAGCCACAGCTCTCTTTCTCTACAAGATGTCAGCTAATTTAACCTCCAAGATCAACTTCAAGAGATTGACCAATGTCCCACCAGCTACCAAGTCATTGTTAGCTACTTTAACTTTGGCGTCTGGACTACTGAGACTACTTAAGATCAGAACCTTCAATCAACTGCTCGCAGCTGGTAAAAAGGATGTTGACATCTCCAAAATCTTTGTCCCATATTTACAACTGATTCCAAACCATACTTTGTTCCACCCATGGACCGTCGCTACCGCCATCTTTATCGACCAATCCATCTTCAGATACTTCTTATCATTTGTGATTTTGCTATTTGCAGGCAAATTTATGGAAAGATCATGGTCAGGTAAGGAATTATTCAGATTTATCTTGATCGTCGGTTCAATTTCGAACTTGGCCCTATCCATCTCATTGATCTTCTTAAACATTCTAACTCCTTCCGTTGAATTCTTCAATGTTGCTGTTGATGGTAACCTAGCTATTCTAGTTGGTCTCTTAGTTGCTTTCAAACAATTGATCCCAGAACACTCTATCGTTATTGTTAAAGGTACCATTAGCCCAAGAGTCAAACATATTCCATTCATCACGTTGATTGCTGTTTCTGTGATCTCGGTATTAACGTTCTCCACCTATCCAGCTTTGCAAGCTTGGGTTGGGTTCTACGTTTCATGGGTTTATTTGAGATTCTTCCAATCTAATGTTGTTGATCCAGTTCTACCACAACCAAATGATGTCATTGGTGTTAGAAAATTGAAAGGTGACGCTTCTGAAACTTTCAGCTTGGCTCATTTCTTCCCAGATTCCCTGCAGCCAATCCTATCACCAATCTTTGAACAATTTTACGAATTGGCAGCTCAAATTGGTGTTATCAACAAGTTTAATGAAAGTGATATCGAACAAGGTAACTTGATCGCTAACAGAAGATTGACCGGCAACAACAATAACGCTGGTTCTTCTCCAGACTCAAGAAATGCTGCTGAGAGAAGAAGACAAGTCGCACTGAAAGTTTTGGAAGAGAGAATTGGTGATGAATCTACAAAAACCGAAGGTGAAGCTAGAACTTGAAGGGTCCCGCAAGATCCCATGTACATTATTTAAACATAAATGAGAAATAAACGTTACAAAATGAGGTTGGTGAAGTCCTCCTATGAAAGAGATTCCTTTGTATGTGAACAGTCGCCCAACGTTACAGGGAGCTGCGAACTTTATCATCTTTTCACGAAGGTTTTAGCCTCTCAAAGTATTGATTCTGACGACAATACAGAACACAAAAAACAAAGAGACTCACCAGCCGACTAAACTCGCCGTAAAAGCACAAAAAACAGAGCAAAAAGCAAGCAGTCCTAACACAAGTAGATACTTCAGGTGCTCTATTGCCTCGCGCCAAAATAATAGCGAAAAAAAAATAAACGACCTTGGACAGGATCGAACTGTCGATCTTGCGATTAACAGTCGCACGCCTTAACCAGCTTGGCCACAAAGTCATTATTTGTGTTAGGGATCTCTCGTGCTTACTCAGATTTGAAACGAAAGAAAAAACTTGATAGGGGAAACAAGATTGGCTTCCGAACCATTGAAAAGCTCTTATGGCCAAGTTGGTAAGGCGCTACACTAGTAATGTAGCGATCCTCAGTTCGACTCTGAGTGAGAGCATTTCGATTTTCTTTTTTTTACTATCAAAAGCCATTTTATTTATTCTTTTTGCCTTCTACATGACTGCTACATTGTACTTTTCTCTCCATTCAAGTTTTTCTTGAACTAATCAACGTTTATTTTGAGGGCGTAAAGTCTTTTTTTCGTGGCAAAGAATTGGGTCATCAAAACGAACAGGATCGAATGAAGTTAATGAATAAATAAGGATAATAAGAATAAATAGGGTGTATGAAAGGGTTCATTTGTAGTTCTTGGAGACACATTGCTTGAACAGCTGGAACTCTTGCTCACAATGTCCCTTTTTCAAATTGTCTGTGTAATTGCTCAATATACATTGTCCATAGATATTAGCCTTCGCCTTTGTTAGCCCCAGATCTCTCAGAAACAACGTATTAAAAGGTTATGGTTACTTACCTGATCTGAGCATTTTGTAGTCGCCTGCATCAGTTTCTTTACGGGCCTCGTAGTAAAAGTTGGAGTTTTAGCCATTTCTTAGAGCTTTACTTACTCTACCACTGTTAAAAACCCCAGAATTCGAAATCCTTTTAGTTTTTCCCGTATCCCGATTAGCTGTGGCCCTTATCGAGAATTCGTTATCAGGGAGAATTGTAAAAATGTGACATAATTTTAGATTCCTAACAAACAATCGCCACAAGACGAGAAGACAACAAAAGTAATCTTTTGGAGTGTAAGTAAAGCGCTAATATTGGGACTGGGATCACTACTGGTGCATTGCCAGCTTCTACTTTGGATTTGACACGTTTTTTGGAGATTTATGAGCGTGTTTGGCCCTCACTCCCTTTGTGGCACTGTGGAAGGCAAACTAGGAGAAGCTACATCCCAGTAAACCCAGACCAACCTCTTACTTAACAATACTAACCGTCACAGCTATAAACAACTACTGCACACAACAATGAGATTTCAATTCAAAGACGATCACCCTTTTGGTATGTGTTTGACCCTTATTGTTATTTCTTGCTTATACTAATACAACTTTAAAGAAAAGAGAAAACAAGAATCAGAGAAGATTTCTGCTCGTTTCGGTAACCGTATTCCAATCATCTGTGAGAGAGCTGAAAAGTCCAACCTTCCAGAGATTGATAAGAAGAAGTATTTGGTTCCTTACGACTTGACAATCGGCCAATTTGTTTACGTTATCAGAAAGAGAATTAATCTACCACCAGAAAAGGCCATCTTCATCTTCGTGAACGACATTCTTCCACCAACTGCTGCTACCGTTAGCTCCATCTACGCTGAACACAAAGATGAGGACGGTTTCCTATACGTGCTGTACTCGAGTGAAAACACTTTTGGTGAATTAGACTTGTCAGAGATCCCAGGGATCATTGAAATGTCTTGAAGATAAGGTTGAAAACTAAACAGTTACAACACTACAAGATAAGTTTTATCACAGTTCAATTCTTGACCATGTGAGACATGCGTCTTTATATCTCCTTCAGTTAATTTGTCTTTGTTTATGCTTTTGGTGGGTTAGATATTTATACTTTTTTTTTATAAATCCCGGCTCTGCTTTCTACTTTGAAGGCACTAGTCTCAGTGGGTAAATAATGTACGCTTCTTTATGATGATTACGACATAGTTGTTTATCAGCCTATATAGTCATAGAAGCTGATCAGTATACATGTTTATGGAGAATAAGCTACCAATTTGTGATCTACGGCAAATTATTATCAAACAAATATGAACATGAATTAATTAACAATCTGTATCTATTCTCTAGATTCTCTAGATTCTCAAGATTCTCAACTTGAAGATAGTGTCATTGATGGTTTGTTCTTCATCAGCAACTAATTCTTTACCAGTTTCACTGAATGGTTGTAGTTCACCTTTCAAAGTCTTTGATAGCAAATCTTTATGAGTTGAGACGACGTTTTCGAAGTCAATGGTATCTTTGACTAGTTCGTATTGAACCAAGACATCATCAGTAGCTTCTAGACCACCCTTCTTTCTCAATCTTTGGATACGGTTAACAATTTCACGAGCTAGACCTTCGGTTTTCAATTCTGGATAGATGTTGATATCCAAGATGATTAAGACATCTTGGTCAGTTCTAACTTCTTGACCTTCAGAGGATTTACCTTCAGGTAGACCTCTTTGGACTGTCAAATCACCTTTAATTAAATCAATACCAGCAACAGTTATCTTACCTTCAGAAACATAAGTTTGGACTTCATCAGAAGTTAAAGCTGGTAAAGCATCTTTAACCTTCTTGACATCCTTCTTCAATTTCTTACCCAGCACAGGCCAGTCAGCAACAGCTTTGTATTCAACACCGTATTTCTTTTCATCTGAAGTGATGATCAAATCGCGGACGTTCAACTCTTCAATAATGTATGATTGTAAAGCTTCAACATCCTTCAAATAGCTTTCATCACTGTGTAGGATAACCAATTCTTTCAATGGAGTCTTCAATGAAATAGTCTTCTTTTCACGAATGTTACGACCTAAATCGATAACCTTTTGCATACGTGAAACTGCAGTTTCAATCTTTTCATCAAACAATTCTTCACGAACAGTTGGATAAGCCAAGAAATGAACAGATCTAGCATCAGCACTGAATTGTTTTAGATATTCTTCAGTGAATAATGGTTGTAGTCTCTTGTAAATGGTTTCTGATAAAAATGGAGTGAATGGAGCCATGGCACGGACTAAACCGAATAGGACTTCAGTTAAAGTGTTGACAGACTTCTTGGTGTCATCTAGTGAAACTTCACCTTTCAAACGACGTCTGTTGAATCTAATGTACCAGTTGGTTAATTCATCGATGAAGTTCAATAGTCTTGGGACAACAGTGTATAATCTGTAACCTTCCATTTCTTCGTGAATGAATTTGATTAAAGATTGTAAGGAGGCCAAGACCCATCTGTCCATGACGTTGTCAGACTTTAGAGCTGGATCATACTTGAAGTCAATGTCGTTGTTCTTCTTTAAGAGGGCGATTGAACCTTCCAAGAACTTGGAGGAGTTCCACCATGGTAACAACACCTTTGAGACAACTTCCTTAACACCTTCTTCTTTGAATTTTAAGGTTTCAGCTCTTAAAACTGGTGAGTTGATTAAGTATAATCTTAGAGCATCAGCACCGTATTTCTCCAAGACAATACCTGGATCTGGGTAATTCTTTAAACGTTTGGACATTTTCTTACCATCAGAAGCCAAGACAATACCACTAACAATGACGTTTTTGTATGGAGCAGTGTTGAATAAATGTGTACCCAAAACGGTTAAAGTGTAGAACCAACCTCTTGTTTGATCTAGACCTTCAGAAATGAAGTTAGCTGGGAATCTACCTTTGAATTTTTCTTCGTTTTCGAATGGGTAATGTTGAGAGGCGTATGGCATGGAACCTGATTCGAACCAACAGTCAAAGACTTCTTCAACTCTTCTTAGAACACCCTTACCCTTTTGTGATGGGATGGTGATGTGGTCAATCTTGTCACGATGTAGATCAGTGATGTCGTTGACACCAGACAATTTCTTCAATTCTTCAATGGAACCAATACAGACGACTTCTTCAAAGTCATCACTGACCCAAAGTGGAATTGGAGTACCCCAGTAACGGTTTCTTGAAACGTTCCAGTCACGAGCATTAGCGATCCAGTTGGAGAATCTCTTTTCTTTGATGGTACTTGGAACCCAGTTGGTCTTGTCAACATTGTTCAACATATCAGGAATGATGTCTTTGATACGAACGAACCAAGCTGGAACAGTTCTGTATAACAGTGGAGTATCAGATCTCCAACAGAATGGATAACTATGTCTGATTTGTGAGTTTAGTAGGATCTTACCTTCTTCAGTCAAATGCTTGATAATCTTGGAATCAGCATCTTTAACATAGACACCTTCCCATAGTGGAACTTCCTTGGTGAATTTACCATTGTCATCAACTGGATTTGGTGGCAATAGATCTTCATTAATGACACCGGCAGCGGTGGCAGCGTTAAAATCTTCTTCACCAAAAGCTGGAGCTTGGTGGACGATACCAGTACCTGAATCAGCAGAAACGTAATCAGCACCAATGACTCTGAAACCAGTGTCTTTGAACTTGTCATAGAAGAACTTGAATAGCGGTTCGTATTGTTTACCAACTAAATCTTTACCTTTGATCTTTTCAACAACTTTGTATTTTTCAGCAGCTGGTTTCTTGTATAAAGTCTTTAGTAAACCTTCTAATAAGATGTAATGCTTTTGGGCCTTTTCATCAAAAATCTTGACGTATTCAAATTCTGGGTTAACAGCAAGGGCAATGTTTGATGGTAAGGTCCATGGGGTAGTAGTCCAAGCGACCAACATGGTGTTTGGATCTTCAACTAATGGGAATCCAATGGTGACAGCTGGATCAGTGACATCCTTGTAATTTTGTTGAGCTTCAAAGTTTGCTAGTGGAGTAGTTAGACCGGTGGAGTATGGCATGACTCTAACACCTCTATAGACTTGGTTTTTTTCAAATAATTGTTGGAAGACCCACCAGACAGATTCCATAAATTCTGGATATAGGGTTTTATAATCATTGTCAAAGTCAATCCAACGACCTAGACGACCGATAGTCTTTCTCCATTCGTCAGCGTAACGCATGACAATGGCTCTACATTCAGCATTGTATTTGTCGATACCCATGGCCATGACATCTTGCTTACCAGTGATACCTAGTTTCTTGTCAATTTCATGTTCAACTGGAACACCATGAGTATCCCAACCGAATCTTCTTTCAACGTGGAAACCGTTCATGTTGGCGTATCTTGGAACGATATCCTTGATTGTGGAGGCCAAGATATGACCATAATGAGGAGTACCAGTGGCAAATGGAGGACCATCGTAGAATGAGAATTCTGGTTTACCTTCGTTCAACTTAGAGGAAGTGTGGAAGGCATCGATCTCATCCCAGTGTTGAAGAACCTTCTCTTCTTCTCTTGGAAAGGAGAATTGTTGCTTTTCTTCTTCGGTCATTGTGCGTTAACAAAGAAGGAAATGTGATTCGAAAAGAGATCACTAATTAGGTTTTAATGCCCTAGGATATTTTTCAACAACTTTTTCTGTCTCCCATGAGTCAAATTTTGAAGCGTCGCACGATTCCGATCAAGTATTCCGATACCGAGGATTTAAGTGTGACTTTCACGTGACAGAGGAGTGGCACATATAAAATGAGTTCCGGGAAAACAGTACCTATACAGAGAGCATCATCTTTCGGTGCCACTTTGATCTCATCAAACTTGCAATAGAGGTAATAACTCGTCTCGATTGTTCTCATGAGTAGACCACCGAAGACCACCGTGATCTTCAATAACTTTCCAGATGGCTGGATTGTTGGGATCGACCTTCAATTCTTTAACACAAACTCGGTATTGAAAGGCATCAAACTCATACCTGATGGCATCCATGTCGTTCATTACGCTCCTGATCAAGCAAGCATAAGGGCAGGCGTCTATTTCCTTGCCAAAGAGGAAGAGGTTGTGATACTACAATGGGATAATGAGCTGGAAAAGGTGCTGGTTGGTGATGAGATTGGTGAATTGAACGTCTCCAAACAATTGTCAAAACTGCCCGAGTACTATTCATATATGATCAACTATCCTGAAGATCCTCAATGGGGTGATTTGACGAAATATATCAGTCCCGAACAGCTGCAGTACATACTGCCCAAAGGCTCAAGGATCGATAGTGTACTAACATCAACAGATGAGAACAATCTTTTGTTGGATGCCCTTCAAAAGAGTGCAGAGAATAGAAACATTAGCAATGATCCTATTGTGAATTCGATCATCGATCAAAGTGATGAGGAGATCAAGTATACTGTTATTGACCTGAAGAAAACCATAAGACCGAACAGCACGCCTGAAGAGAAGACAACGGACTCATTGGATAAGTCATGGTTTTTGGGACAGCTCCTCAGTATCGGTTTCAATTCGAGCGAAGAATTGTTTTTAGGAGAGTTTCAATTAGCTTTCATTAACATGATCATCTTTGCGAACTACAGCAGCTCTATACAGTGGTTGAAGTATCTGAAAGTATTGTTCAATTGTAAGAGTATCATTGAATCCAAAGAGTCACTGCTATTGAGCTTTTTAAAGCAGTTGATCCTCCAGTTTCTCAAGTTCCCAGAAGAGTACATTGATCAATTCATTGACGAGGAGTTCATCCAGATATCAGTTGGTGAGTTTGAGTACAATATCAAAGAACTTAACCTCCATCATTTAGTTAGAGAAGTCATCACTTTGAAAAACCTCCTTTCCAGTAAGTTCAACATTGAAATTCAAGGCCTTTTAGAGGACGAAGACGATGCTCCAATAATAGTGGACTACGAGGTTTGAGCTCAAGATATAATGATGTATATGTTCTATTATATATAGTTCATCAATTCATAAATTCGTCAAATGTCATCAAGGAGTTAAAACGACTTGTATGCAAATATTCCTTCAGGAAAATGATCTCTGCATAGAGTAAGTGTAAGTGTAAGGATCATAAAATGTAGATGTTTTCTTTTAGTTGCCATTCGACACCTTCACATGGTGTAACGGTTGGTAAACCAACAATCTTTTGGGTTTCATTATCAATCAAAGCAGGTTGGTTGGCATAATTAGTGTACTTGTAATCTTTAGGTATTTCACTGAACAAGGCCTTGTCACTTTTAGACAAGGTCTTCAAAGTGTAAGACTTCAATGAGTTAGTGTCATTAGTGAACCTGAATCTGAATCTATTGTCGAAGGATAACCAATCTGATTTAGAATTCGGTTGAACAATAAAGCTCTCAATAACTGGTTCTTTCAAATTCTGTCTAGCGGCAGTTATAACAACTTCATTATCAGTAGAGGTAATGTTCCATTGTAATTGCAACAAGGAAAAATCTTCATTTGTAGTGATGTTTTCAAATTTGGCCAATAATTTATGGAAACTGTAGTGATAATTTGAAGATGGAGATAATGGGAACCCTAACTTGAATAACAATCTTGGAAGAACCAAATGGGAATTAGCATTGAATTGCTGCGGAGTCAAGACAACTTGTAACTTGCTGGAATCTTGGATAATCTTGCCATTGGCGCTTAAATCATTGTATAATTCGTTGACCAAACTGTCATTAGCAGCAACGAAGACTCGGGTCTCTTGAAAATTACCCTTGACATCTTCCTTAACCTTAGGATTTTCAGCTAAATATTTTCTAATCACATTTCTCTTGTTAATCTCTTCGAAATTAGTCTTGTCCTGGACCCAGTTGATATCATGTTCTAAACAATATTGATAAATTTGAGACTTTTCCATTTCTAATAGTGGTCTTACAATGTTCAATCTTTCTGGTGAGTTGACATTGATTGGGGATTTGGATAGAGTTTGCATGCCACTTAGACCAAAGACACCACTATTACCAAATAATCTCAACAAGAAAGTCTCTAATTGATCATCAAAGTGATGAGCAGTCATGATATGATTGATTTGGTTCTTGTGGCAAAGCTCAGTCAAGGCACGGTATCTTTCAATACGAGCAACGTTTTCCAAAGCGGATGACTGTGGGATGTTGATCTTCTTGGATATGAAGTTGTTCTGCAACCCGATCTTACTTAGCTCATTGCGTATGATTGGTGTTTCCAAGGAACTAACATCTCTCAATTGGTGGTCAATGTTAATAGGAATGATCTCTGTGTTCAACTTCTTAGATCTGACGTAGGATTGTAGCATATGAGTCAAGGCCATCGAGTCTACACCACCCGAAAGAGCCACGGCGATCTTCTTAGGCAGAGTCTGGGGGAAGACCCTCATCATACTGTACTCGAAAAGCTTTGTAACCATCTTTTGTGTCGTCTTGTGTGTGTGGGAAGAGGAAGAAGAAGAAGAAGAGCAGAATCTAGGGCCCGGTGTTAGGCCTTTTATAGTTGAGTCAGGGTTGTCCAGAGCTCCACACTTTAGAAACACACCACCAATGAGTCTCCTGTTCCTTCATATAGTATCTCGGACTTTACAATTTTTCTCTCTTCTGACGAGCCGTGCCGGCTATTAGCGATGACTTGGAACCAGGGACCCAAGGCACGTGACAAGGCACGTGAGCGGCACGTGATGCTCCCCTGATGAAAATTTTCGTATGAAATGTTATGGACACGCTTTTCCAGTATCTTCGACTAACCCCAAGTTTGACAGGCCACTGCGTTATGGTAAAGAGTACAGTTTTAAATGATAGAGATACAATGGAAAGGCACCTTGATTTTGTGCGGCGAAAGAACAATCGGCTTTCATTGGTTGAGTTGTAGGAGCTCAAGAGATTTTTTTGGGGGAAAAGGCATGTAAATTGTGTTTTTTGGATATTCCGGCTCTAACTTTTGTGTCAAAGTCAAGTTGCTCCAAGGGGTCTCTAAGAAGATCTACAAAAAGTATAGTTTAGCGAGTGTTTTTGTCCCTGTGTAGCTGTTAAATCTCTTCCATTCGCTTCTACTTTCTTCCAATACTTCCAGTAACATCCAGTAGCATCCAGCGCTCTTCTAGTACCTTCCTTCCCTGGTTTTCTCGAATCTTCTATTGTGGCCCATTGTTCTGGAGCTTTCGATTTTGTCTGCATCGAACGTTCTGGAGCAAAAATAACCTCTGACAGCAATGAGGTGTTCACCAACCAGAAAATTATATAAAGACCAGCTTCTGCCCCCTCTCAAGACACAATTGTATTTCTTTCCATCATTAACATTAAAGATATTTACAATATGTCTAAAGCTATCGGTATTGATTTAGGTACAACATACTCCTGTGTGGCCCACTACACCAATGATAGAGTGGAGATTATTGCCAACGACCAAGGTAACAGAACTACTCCATCATATGTGGCATTCACGGATACTGAAAGATTGATTGGTGATGCTGCTAAGAATCAAGCTGCCATGAATCCAAAGAACACCGTTTTCGACGCTAAGCGTTTGATCGGTAGAAAGTTTGATGACGAAGAAGTTGTCAATGACGCTAAACATTTCCCATTCAAAGTTATCAACAAAGGTAACAAGCCATTGATTGAAGTTGAATTCAAAGGTGAAACCAAGACTTTCTCTCCAGAAGAAATTTCATCCATGGTTCTAACAAAGATGAAAGAAACCGCTGAAGGGTTCTTGGGTACCACTGTTAAAGATGCTGTTATCACTGTTCCAGCTTACTTCAACGATTCTCAACGTCAAGCTACCAAAGATGCTGGTCTAATTGCTGGTTTAAACGTCTTACGTATCATCAACGAACCAACTGCTGCTGCTATTGCTTATGGTTTGGATAAGAAGGGACAAGCTGAACACAACGTTTTGATCTTTGATTTAGGTGGTGGTACTTTTGATGTTTCATTATTATCCATTGACGATGGTGTCTTTGAAGTGAAAGCCACTGCTGGTGATACCCATCTAGGTGGTGAAGATTTCGATAACAGATTGGTTGACCATTTGGCCAATGAATTCAAGAGAAAGAACAAAAAGGACATCACTGGTAACCAAAGATCACTAAGAAGATTAAGAACTGCTGCTGAAAGAGCTAAGAGAACCTTGTCTTCATCTGCTCAAGCCTCCATTGAAATTGACTCCTTATATGAAGGTATTGATTTCTACACTTCCATAACTAGAGCTAGATTTGAGGAATTATGCGCTGATTTGTTCAGACAAACAATTGAACCAGTTGAAAGAGTCTTACAAGATGCTAAATTAGACAAATCACAAGTTCATGAAATCGTGTTGGTTGGTGGTTCCACTAGAATTCCAAAAGTTCAAAAATTGGTTTCCGAATTCTTCAACGGTAAAGAGCCAAATAGATCCATTAACCCAGATGAAGCTGTTGCATATGGTGCTGCTGTCCAAGCTGCTATTATCACTGGTGATGAATCCAATACTAAGACCCAAGATTTGTTACTATTGGATGTTGCTCCATTATCCATGGGTATTGAGACCGCTGGTGGTATCATGACCAAGTTGATCCCAAGAAACACTACCATTCCAGCTAAGAAGTCTGAAATCTTCTCCACTTATGCTGATAACCAACCAGGTGTCTTGATTCAAGTGTTTGAAGGTGAAAGAACAAGAACCAAGGATAACAATTTGTTGGGTAAGTTTGAACTTTCAGGTATCCCACCAGCTCCAAGAGGTGTTCCACAAATTGAAGTTACATTTGATGTTGATGCTAACGGTATCTTGAACGTTTCTGCTGTTGAAAAAGGTACTGGTAAGTCCAACAAGATCACTATTACCAACGATAAGGGTAGATTATCCAAAGATGATATTGAACGTATGGTTGCTGAGGCTGAAAAATTCAAAGCTGAAGATGAACAAGAAGCTGAACGTGTTGCTGCTAAGAATGGTCTAGAAGCCTACGCTTATTCATTAAAGACCACAATTGGTGAAGCTGCATTCAAGGAGAAAGTTGGTGAAGAAGACTTTGAAAAATTATCAAAGGAAGTTGAATCCACAATTGCTTGGGTTGATGAATCACAAGCTGCCTCAACCGATGAATACAAAGATAGACAAAAGGAATTGGAAGGTATTGCTAACCCAATTGTCACCAAGTTCTACCAAGCCAATGGTGGTGCTCCAGATGGCGCTGCAGGTGGTTTCCCAGGTGGTGCCCCAGGTGGTTTCCCAGGTGCTCCAGGTGGTGGTGCTGCAGGTGGTGACTCTGGTCCAACTGTTGAAGAAGTTGATTAAGTCTGATACAACCCGTTGGTAGTGCTGCTACTCTTATTATGACTTTCTAATGAATCCTTTTTCTTGTTTACTTCTAATATTATATCCCGTTTATACTTTATTTTAATACAACATATAGTCTTTATAATTAAAAACTTTGAAACGTAGTCAATGATCAGATGACATGATCAATGATATTTTTCCACTATTCGATTGCTTATAGGTTGAAAGAATAAGCGTTGTGGTACCATAACGTTAACTGTAGGGCAACAGCCGTAGTCTCTCTGACCTCTTATGGTGAAAGAACAAAGACATTAATGACTTTTTTCGTACCTTTCCTTGAAGATCATGGCAAATCTTCATCGGTCGATACCTAAAGTAGGTAAACCCCTTATAATAAGATCCCAATGATCTCAACGGTTGTCAAGCCAAAGAGAGAGTGAGTGACAGAAGGTAGACCCATCCCAAACTGCATACCATCTTGAATAATTAACCGAAAACTTGGCTTGACACCCTCTCGACAACTGTAAGATCTTGCCCATGAACCCAATCATATGGACAAAGAAAGAGAAAGCTCCCGCAGGTTAAGTAAACTGCTCTGAATTACAAAGAGTTAAAAAGGGAACTCGGCTACCATTACTTCAAACCCCTGTTCACCGATACTTCGTTTGTAAGCTTAGCTTTAAATAAAGTTTCAAACAGGTAACAACGCGTATCATTTTTCCAAAACTTTATCAAGGAATGGAAGTCCCTGGGGATGTGTCCTATATAACCAAATTGGGACGATCTGCAGGTGGATACTTGGATCTATGGCCACAGCAATAGAGAAAAACGTCTTTAACGGTGCCTTTTTTTTAATAGTATAAGCTGCATGAGCTGCATGAGCCGAGGAAGTTTTAGAAATTTTCCAATTTATGATCAAAGCCAGGAACAGCCAAAAGAAAAAGACAGGGGTATCAGTAGCGTTGACAATTAATTGGGATCAAAGGGAGGCAGAGAAATAGAATACACAGAAAGAGAAAAAGTTTCCGTGGTGCATACAAAGATAATACAAAGGTAGTAATAAGATGACACAAGAAATGTTATAAAGATAGCAGAAAGATGGCATACCAGTGACAGAGTCTATTTCCAAAAGGCTCTACCAGTTAAAAATTCCTTGTTTATGAGTTGCATATGATCTGCGAAACGGTGATTTTAGACCGATGTGAACTCAATTTCGGGACTTTTCTTTTCAGCGTTCTCTTTGTAAAGTGGCAGGGCATTATAAAACTCTCTCGTGATCCCCTGATTTTTGTTCCTGAATACCTGTAAACCACTCTGATTAAATCCAGTTTCTCCACTCATAGCACAACTATACACACATAAATAAAAATCATGACCAGACAAAGAATCGCACTAATAACAGGTACAAACTCTGGGATCGGGAAGGCCCTGACTTTGGAATTCTTGTCTAGAGGTTTCAAAGTCTATGCCACTGATGTTAAATTTTCAGATGACACTCTTGAGGAATTCAAGACCAAAGGTGGTGACAATGTGATCACACATATCTTGGATGTGACCAAATTGGAAGATATCAAAAAGATTAGAAAAATTGTGAACGAGAAGAACAATGGGACTTTAGATTATTTATACTGTAATGCTGGTATTGTTAAAGTGAAATTAGCTACAGATATCTCAGACGCTGATTTAGAACAAATCTATAGTATCAACCTATTCGCAAACATCAGACTGGTGCGTGAATTTGTTAGATTGGTTATCAATGCCAAAGGTACCATTGTCTTTTCAGGTTCTGTTACCAAATTTTTACCATTACATTCCAACGCTTTATACTGCTCAACAAAAGCAGCCATTGATCAATACGCTTACGTTTTACATGCAGAATTAAAGAACTATGGTGTCAGAGTGTATAACGTGTTAGGTGGTGCCATTAACACTAATATCTTTAATAGTGCTGTTGTTGAACCAGAACCTAACTCTGTCTTCAACTTCCCTGAATATGCTGAACAATATGCTAAAAGATCTGAAAGATTACATAAGAGTGGTCAAGAAGGTATGGCTCCAGATGTTTTTGCAAAGAGAACCCTTGATCAACTTGAGAAGGCAAGTATCCACACTTTTAGAATCTTTGAAGGTGGTAAGGCATCTACATTGTATTACTTGGGTAATTTTATCTTTACATATAGAAAAGCCGTTGATTACTTTTTAAACATGTTTAAATTGAACTTTGACTACAGAGCTCATTTGGTTAACGACAGAATCGAAACTAATTTTGAAGACGAGGTTTGATCAGATTGGGGACAAGGTACCCGTTTAAGTTTATAAATTATTCGATTTTGCAAATAACTAGTTTTGGTATAATACGTTAATGAGTGATGTGACATTAAACATTCCCAGAGACAAATTGTAGAAATCGATTTAGACCATGGAGAAAATCCACTACTATAAAGACTAACAATCTTTAAAGCACATCAGTGATATGCCTACAGGTTGATCTGGCAGAGAACCTGTCAAAAGCGGGAATGCTCAAGGGCACAAAGAGTCTAACAATAGATCTCGGTAAAATCCTTATCAGTTTCACCTCACACGCTACAACTCACTGCCTAGGGTAACCTCATGATCCCCTTCCACCTCGTTTCCCCCTAGGCCTCCTAGAGTGCCACCTAGTAATCATTTCCCACTAAAGTACACCAGCCGTGGCCCTACCACCCTACTCGTTTAGCTTTTGTTCGTTCCTGATCGTTCCTCGTCGCTCAGCCAAATTTTTTTTAAAGTTTTAACTTCTTAGATCGTGTTCGCGAATTCGTTTGATAAACAGATACTAAACGAGCTTTCCTTGTAGATTTTCTTTTCTTTTTTGCCCGTGTTCAACAAAAAAATTCATTTAAAGATAGAAAAGTCGCACCAATCTTAATTGCTCCTAGTTGTCTGTTGTTAAGGAAATCGAATCATTCAACATGAGGTAAGTCTTTGCTCGAACTGTACGAGTGTCGTTCCTTTAACTTTGTGATTGTACTATTGTATCCTTTGAAGAGACAGTGGGTTTACGGTGTTTTTCATTCGCCACACAATCACAAACAAAGAAAGAGGCTACGCGTTCATATCATCACATCCCCTTATAACAAGATTACTAACGCCACTTTTAGTAACGTCCTTCTTAATATCCCTATAGAGCATGTGCCAAATTCAACTTTCATTAATAACTTCAATCTATTGACTTCCATCCCAAAGGAGGAGTTATCATTAAGTTTCTTAGAGAAATTATGGGCTTCATATTACCTATACATTAACAACGATATTATGGCCACTGGGTTGCTGTTTTTCTCTTTACATGAGATTATGTACTTCGGTCGTTGTTTGCCATGGTATATTATTGACTGTATCCCATATTTTAGAAAATATAAGATTCAAGCTACAAAATTACCATCAAATAAAGAACAATGGGAATGTTTAAAATCTGTTTTAATCTCCCATTTCTTAGTTGAAGCCTTCCCAATTTGGTTCTTCCATCCAATTTGTAATTTGATCGGTATTCAATACCAAGTCCCATTCCCAGCTTGGTCATCAGTTGCTTTACAATTAGGTGTTTTCTTCATCTTAGAAGATGCATGGCATTACGCCTTCCATAGAGCTTTGCACTATGGTGTCTTTTATAAATATATTCACAAACAACATCATCGTTATGCTGCTCCTTTTGGTCTTGCTGCTGAATACGCTCATCCAATTGAAGTTGCCCTATTAGGTTTTGGTACCGTTGGTATCCCAATCGTTTGGGTCTTGTTAACTAGAGATTTACATTTATTCACAATTTGTCTATGGATCACTTTTAGATTATTCCAAGCAGTTGATGCCCATTCAGGTTATGAATTCCCATGGTCATTACACCATTTCTTACCATTCTGGGCTGGTGCTGACCATCACGATTTACATCACCATTATTTCATTGGTAATTACGCTTCCTCTTTCAGATGGTTAGATTTTACATTAGACACTGAAGCTGGTCCAGAAGCCAAACTTGAAAGAGAAGAAAGAATGAAGGCTAAAGCTGAATCCAAAAAATTGAAATAATGATGAAAAATTATATCTGGGGGAAATAGTGTCAAATAATTCAATTCTAAAACAAAACTTTATTTAAACAGAGTTTCATCATCTCTGGAAAATCTGCACGGTTAATGTATAATAGAAATGTTCGCTACAATTTTTTTTTTAGATTTAAGGATAAACATACAGTACATTAATAATTATTGAAAACGACGTAAGAGTGATATACGAGCTCAAGACTCAGAAGGATAACTCAACAGAAAAATCTGTAAAGTTTATAATAGAGTGGTTTAGCAGCGATTCTTCTTTTATCTTCCTCTCTTTGTTGAATTAACAATGGGATATCTGAATATCTTCTTCCAGTGTCTAAATCGACATCTTGTAATTTGATATACCATGGTTTAAATAGAGATTTAGCAATGATCTTATAACTTAAGAACACAACAATCATAAATGGGATTGAAGTACAATTTTGGAAAAAAGTGGTAACATCAGCTGGGGAACCAATTGGGAACACAGAGATCCAAATTTCACCCATGATAACGACAAATAACACCAATGCACCAGCAATAGAACCATAGATACCTAAACTAGCTTTCATTGGTAATTCGTCTAATGATTTACCTTGTTTCTTAAAAGCTAATCTAAATCTAATATGGGTGACACAGATGGAAGCCCAAGTGAAGAAAGATGAGATAGAACATAGGGCAAACATCCATGTAAAGACATCAGATTGATTCTCCGAGGCAACGATGAAACCTAATAGACCAAAGATAGCTGAAACGATAATACCGACTAATGGACGACCTTCGTTGTCAATATAGGCAAAGATATCAGGTAATTGACCAGAGGCGCCAAGGGCTTGGATAACTCTTGAAGAAGCAAAGACACAAGAATTAGCAACAGACAAAACAGCGATCAAAATAACGGCATTCATGAAATGGGAGACCCTTGTACCGAAAACACCAGTGTTTGATAAGGCGATAACGAATGGAGAAGCAGTAATATCTTCAGAAGTGGAACCACCTAACAATCTTTCATCAGTGTATGGGACTAAACAAGAGATGACAACGATAGTGGAGATGTAAAATAGGGCAATTCTCCAGAATGTTTGTTTAGAAGCTCTCTTGATACCTTCAACACTTGATTCTGATGATAAGATGGCCAATTCTGTACCACCAAAGGAGAAACCAGCAGAGATTAAAGTACTACAGATGGATTTGGCAACTGGTTTGACAAATGCACCTGGATCATGCCAGTATCTAGCACCAATGTAACCTTCAGAGCTTGGACCACCACCACAGATCAGGACGATACCGATAATTAAAAAGATGATTATAGCAACAACCTTAATGATGGAAAGGATAAATTCTGATTCACCAAAGGCTCTAACACCAAACAAATTCAGACCAACAATGAAAACCCAAAACAGAGCGATCCATGAAACAGGTTCAATATCTGACCAATATTGTAATGTTATTGAGGCACCGATTAATTCAGATGGGAAGGAGATCAACCAAGCCAATGCATAATTAGAGGCAATGGTGAAACCTAAGGCAGGATCAACAAATCTTGAAACGTGAACAGCAAAAGAACCAGAAGCTGGAGTAAAACTTTGCATTTCAGCAGCAGCTTGAATAACACAGTAGATACCGAAACCAACGATCGAGAAACCAATTAAACAAGCACCAGGACCTTGAGTTAAAGAATAACCTAAACCGATAAAGATACCAGTACCTAAAGTACCACCAATTGCAATCATTTGTAAATGACGAGTCTTTAAAGCATTTTGTTTAACTGGTTGTCTTGAAAGGATGTAGTTGGTTCTTTGATATTTGTCCATGGATTCTAAATCAACATCTTTTGGAATATCAACTTGTTTTCTTTTAAAAGAGTGAACAAATCTAGCACCTAATGAGCCAGGGGCAGGGACATCTGAGTTATTACGAGAAGATTGATCATCAAACTCATGAGCAGCAGTATGGGACTCCCCTTTTTCTAAAGAGCTCATTCTGATCACTGCTTACAGGTCTTCGCTTAAAAGTCTACAATGTAGATTCTTGGGATTTTCCACAGTGTTTATATAAACCAGCCAAATGATAAATTTTTTGAAAATAATTCGAAAGACCGTTGCATAAAAAGAAATTTTTTTGCAGCTTATTTCGAAGAGCTTATTTGGTATTATACAAGAAAAGCTGGAAAAACCTTGACACATATTGGCATAAAAGAGTCCTAGCTATGCCCCAGGGAGAGCCAATGTGCCATGTGGAGTGCAGCGTGTGGGCAGATAACGGGATGAAAGTCAGATCATAATTAATCGCATTGTCCCCGTGCGAGCGAGTGTTATAATTCCTTATCACCTTCTCCGTACTCTCTTCTACTGATTCTGCTGGCTCCACATGCGGTAACCACGAACCGTAGAGACTACCCGGCGTCAAGGCCCAGAATGGCGCGCTAGCTCATTAGTGGAGTTTGGGATCTGGGCAAGAGGTTAGAAATGGTTAATTGGCATTTAAACGAGAGAAATAGAGAAACTTTGAGGAGAAATCCGTTGTGGCTCTGTGATAAGGTGGAGCGGCGAAATCACGACATCAAAGAATTGCAAATTGGCACGGGACTGAGGTGGTTCAACGCGGCACAACTTGAAGCAGCAGAGCAGCAGAGTTCATGGAGCACCAACTTAAAATTTGAACCATGGGGACCTATGCCTTCGCCCCCATAACACCGCCAATGATTGCTAACTCCATAGGGCTTTAGCATATTTCCAGAAGAGAAAAGACATTCCGTTTACAGTGGAAATCGGAGATCGGAAAAACCTAAATTATTCTCAATACAGCACTCGTTTCTTTTTCTCCTCTCAGCTATTTCTTTTTTTTTCTGTTGTTGTTTTTTCATTTCCTTCTCTTATCGTAGAAACATCCAGACACCAGACCGGAACTGGAATTTCTAGGCTCTCCATGGTAAAGTACTTCCGACCATATAGTATCCTGGTAAGGCCACGCGTGACCGAAACCCGCGAAAGTTTTTATATGTCAGGTTAAAATAACAAGGGCGAATTGGAATTTGACAACAACAGAACCACTGAAGTGAATCTTTATAGTAATTTAAAAAATGGCTGCAGCACTACGAAGCACGCGAAGTTCAGAGGATAAACGTGGTAGAAGCTCTCCCGTTAAAAGGGGGGAGTCTGCCGGGTATCAGGTTGAAGGATTAGAAGATGTTGACAATGGGGAAGAATTAGATGAAGAAGAGGAAGAGGAAGCTGAGACTCGTTGTATCTGTGGTGAAATGGATCCTCCTGATGAAAATGGCTTGTTTATCCAATGTGAGAAGTGTCAAGTATGGCAACATGGGTTTTGTGTATCCATTGATGAGATTGTACCTGAGAAATATTGGTGTGAGTTGTGTAAACCTGAATTACACTCAATTATAATAAGGCCAACGGGGAAAATCTCTAAATATCTACCCGTTCAACCAAAGGAGTCTAGAGATGTATCCAATCAAAGAAGAAAAAACAGAAAGACCAATTCTGGTCAGACTGCGAAGACCATTTCTGAAGAAGAGTACGACTTGAGTACAAGAAGAAAAAAAGAGAGAGCAACGTATAACTCAAGAGAAGAAGCTAGATATGAAGCAATGATTCAAAGGGTCATGGAAGAGAGTAAAAAAGATGCAAAGAATGACACTACAGATGATGAAAAATCAAACAGTCGGAGCTCAAGAAGTAGTAGAAGAAGAAAATACGATGAAGAAGACGATGAAAATGAACAACCTGATGAAACACAAATTGATGACACTGAAATGAAGGATGACGAAGGCGAAGAACAAATTGATGATGGATCTAAAGATATAAAGAAAGAAACGATCAATGAAGCCCTTAAAGAAGAAGTCGATGCTTCTGCTAATGGCCAACGTTCTAAAAAGACCAATGATTCAGAATCAAATGAATCAACAAGTTCAAAACCAAAGAGATCTAACAACAAAAGATCAAGAAAGCCAGTAGGTTCAAGGAAACCAGCTAATGCCTCGCCTCAAAAAGATAAAGATTCTGCTATTGATTTCTCTAAACCTACCAAACCAAGATTACCACAACAACGTACAACCATGAATGAAATGAGAAAAAGAGTCGCTGCAATCTTGGAATTCATCGGAAGAACACAAATCGATTTGGCTACTGAACAAGAGGATGAAAAAGAACTCACTAAGTACGTTGAAGATTCCAAGTCCAAAGAAACTATTGAAAAATTGTTCCAGAATTATAATGGGAGCCTTGAATTGATGGATGCCCTAACAAGAAAATTATTAATTTGGGAACAAAAATTCGGGAAATTAGGTGAACACTGATAATCTTGATGATCCATTTAGTGTTGTCATTGCTATCTACATCAATTTTTCTATCAATACCTTGTATTAAATACATAATGTTTTGTCAATATTAGTTGACTCTTGAGTGTAGTCTATCATTAGCATTAGCCTTTGGCCATCTTGCACCTGCATCTTCAATCTCGCCCAAGAAGGATTTAGTATTGTGAATGGATGTACCACCTAGCACAATTCTAACATTCTTATTGATCTTGTTCAAGTTTGCCACGATACGAGCCTCTTCATAAGTAGCACCACCAATTATAAACACCACAATGTCTTGAGCCTTTTCTAATGCTAAGTTCCCATGATATTCACCATTGGAGTATGGTGAAGCGATTGGATAGTTTTTCTCACTTAGTTTACCACGAACGGCTTTCCCAAGAAGTTGTTCTAGTCTTGGAATATGTTGCATATAGATGTTGTCTGTGTTGTGGTTGGTTTTGAAACCTGACATCAAATTCGAGGCGGCTTTATTGAAGATAGATTGCTCATCATCTAATCTCTTGGAGTTACCACTCAGTCTCAATAAGTAATCAATGACGGCGATTTTGTGTAGTGGGATACCTTGATCTTTTAACACCTGCTTCAATCTATGAGTTTGATTATTGGTATGAGTTTCATAACGAAGAGCATATAGAGCAACGAGTCTAATTTTGGAATCATCCGAGATTGGAGAACGTGGTCTTTGCCCTTGCTCAGTAGAATTCAATATCAATTTCTCAATTTCACGTAGGTCATTATTATGTTGATCGTGGGATGATAGATTCTGTTCAACCTCACTTACTTCCCATAGTCTCTCCTTATTGATCAATCTGTCTAGTTCAGAGGCCAATGTCATATGTTTGCTCACGTTACCTGATAATTTTTTGAATTCTGGGAACTCTTCAATAAACTTCTTCATGTCATCAATTGATTCGATTTTCTTCGATGAATTTGTCTTAGATTTATAATGGAAAACATAGTCTTTAATCTTGTCACTCAAGTCACCGAAGTTTAAATACATGGCCTCGTTGTAAAAAGCATCTTGTTTAGAACTCAACACAATCTTCTGTAAATCTTCACTGATTGTAGTGACATCCGATAGATCAACAGTGTTGTTTTCAATCCCGATCAGTTCATGAATCATTGACTGGAAAGTCCATGGCACCAATAAAGGGGTGATCGGATCGTTCTTTCTATCCAAGATTAACAACTGTGGTGGGGTGTCTCTTAGTTTAAAGTCAAATAGTTGGCCGTTCTGCTTTTCAATGTTATAGATAAGTTCCTTAGACAGTTTAGATGCCATCCTACTATTGGCTTCATATCTAATAATTGGCTTCAACTTCAATGATAACAATAATGATGAAAGACCGTTCACAGTATCTGTGAATGCGGTGCCATTCCATGTATCTGGGGTATCACCATACAACTTGTAATTTGGAGCCAAGGAGAACAAGTCACTATTGATGGTTAAGTAGTCATGGAACAGCTCTTCAACTTTGACAACGACTTCCAAATCATCACTCTCGGCAAGTCTTTCCAATTGTGACTTGGACACGGTGTTGTTGAAGTAGAGTTCGTACTTTGAGTACTTTGGATTTCGAAGCTCATCAAGCAAGTAGTTGATAGTCTCATCACTCGGAGTAGCATAGACGACACAGCTCAGGTGACGCATCTTATCTCTCTGTGTGTTATCGATTCTAGAGATTAGATAGACGTCGTTGGCCAGCAATTCGGACTGTGTGGAGATCATGGAGATGACAGGTGTTGTGGTCTTGTCCAGTAACAGCACTTTAATTTTGGAGCCCGGAAGCACTGTGGAAAGCTGCTGTTTCTTATTACCAACAATTCTGTTCAAATAGATATCAGCGGCGTCGAAAAGGTTCATTTTGATAGTTGAAAAGTGACGTTTTGTGGTGTTTCGTATAGGTTTATGCCATGTTTGTTCTTTCTCCCTTTTCAAATTTCCGATTTTGAAATAGAAAACAATGGTCATTACACATAAACTAAAAGATATTTATCTGCACAAACCAAGATAATTTGGCATCATCGGACCCCTTTCCCACCTAGTTTAGTACACTGTATTACTCCCAAACATATACACAATCACTACTAGACCACCTTCTCCCTGGACTTCCCACCATACACAGCGATGAAGAACGCCTCCACAGCTAGTCAAAAGACTAAACAGTTCTCAGCCAACTCGAGAAAGACACATAGCCGATCAGCGTCCTACGGTAGAAACCTGAACAAGCTGGGAAGAATAGCGAGCTCCGAGGACGTTACCCAGAGACCAAACTTGAACCGCTCCAAGAGTAGCGATGGCGTCTCTACTAGAAGAAACAAGAGTTTTACCAAGTTGTCATCGCTCCAGCCGTTAAAGAGAACAAAGTCACACCAACACCCTACGAGGCAAGACGCAGGTGGTAAGGTTACCATCAACCTGCATTCTGACGATGATGAGGCAAAGGATAAAGATAACGACCAAGAGCGGGAGGAAGAGGAAGAGCTAGAGGAAGAGGAAGAAGAAGAAGTTGACAATTTTAGCGATGACGATGACATAAAAGAGGAGCCAGAACAAGAGGCACAAGCTGAACAGGCCCAACTGAGTTACAAGGCCCCACCACAATTTAGCCACGCCTATGTCAAGCCTGGCTCTTCATTCTCTTCTGAAAGTCAGTCACAGTTGAACCCAATCCAAAACACTAGACAGTCTGAGCAGCAGACCTCACCAACTAATGGCGATGCTACCCGCAAAAAGTCACTAATCGACTCAGAAAAGTTATCACAGATCACCAATGATCTTAATCTTAATGAGAAAGCACACGTCCAACCTCCACCGCCTTCTCAGCATGGGAAAGAACCATCTAAAGAGGAACTAGCTCAATATTATCAAAATATGATATTGTCCCAATCCACAGGGGTAGTGAGAAACTTCAGTGATCAACCATTCCAGAACTCTTTACTTCCTGAAAACTTACAGCATCTCAAACACTCTGATAATCTAAAATACATTCACTCCAATGATCACATTAGTGGGACATTGTCAAGCTTGAGACAAATAGGAACCTCATCCAATTCACTAAGGCAATTCACCATTACCAATCCAAACTCGAAAATTTCATCTTCACATGACTCTTCATCCATGATATCATTCAAAGCTGAGCCTGGAATGCGTATGACTTCATTGCCAAAGACACAGTCCAAAGAGTCTGTTGCCGGTACTCCTAATAACTTCAATACTTTTTTAAGGTCAAATAACTCAAACATCGAAACAAGAACTCAACAAAAACTTTGGCTACAGAGAGAAAATAGCTTGTTGGACTTCACGGCGGTGAATAATTCCAATACCCAGGCAAACAATCCAACCATAAGAAGAGAATTCGAACGTATATCCAGAGAGTATGTCAATAATAGAAGATTTGAAAACCCTTTACTAGAATCTGTTAAAAGGATTAATTTGGAAAGGCTTGCAAATTCTGGTGCTCCATCCATCAAGGAGTCACCAAGGAACACTGCAAAAAATGTCATGTCTGATGCCACGCAGAAGAAGCTACAAAAACTATGGGAACAAGGTGAAAAACCAGAGTCTAGACCAGGTTATGTCAATCGTCAACCGAATCACCTCCAGCAATACCACCAAAATCAAAGAATGCATCATGTTCAACAACAATACCAACAAAGACCTCAAATATTGGTCCAAACTCACTCTAGTGGATACTTAGGTGGCGGGAGCTTACAGTCTGTCACTGCCCCAACTACAAGAGCAGTTGATAGAGCACAAAATTCACCACATCAAAATAACAGAATTGATTTATCTGCCATTAGACTTCAAGAAGCTGAATAGAAACGGTTACTCTCATAGTCCACTGATGCTACGATAAGCTGAGTTATTAATAAAATATTTATTCCAAATTCTTTCCGTCGTTCGATCATCTAATTTGGTGGCTTGAACTTCAGGATATGACCCTCTTCGTAAACGTAATCCAATAACTCTTCAAAGTTTCCCCTGGCCTTCAGGTTCAGATACTTCTTATATAACAACAGAGCAGTATAAGCATCTTCTATAGAATCATGATTACCAGTTTGGACTCTTTTCTCTAGCAGGACATAAGCTAGAAACCTTAACGATAGGATTCTTTGACCCTTATAGAAAAAAACAGCGGTATCACGAACCTGACTCTTTGGGACACTGATGTTAATGGTTCTAAAATCTTTGGTCAGACCGTGACCAACAAATGTGCAGCCCAAGTTTAACAAGAGCCATAGCTTCCTGTATGCAACTTCCCTGGTCACTAGTGATTTGTTACTTGTTTCAACGTTTAGATCACCGGGTTCAATACCACTGAAGGATGTTAGATAATCGTGAATATTCTCCTCGATCACAACGTAGTCATCTATGAATGGGACACCAAATTTTTCACCATCTTCACCTCTTAGCACAGACACCCTTGCTAGAGCTTGATTACTTGGTTTTAACAATGATCTGGTACCATTACTCTTGATTTCAAATTGTTCTTCCTCTAAAGTGACAAATTCGGCATCAATAGCGATTAGTGACCCTGGGGTTGGGGCCTCTTCCCTTGTCAACAATTCATACTCAATTTTTTTGGATTCTCTTGTACCAGCAGCGAAATGGTCTCTGTATAAGATACTGTCGTCCAAGTTGACCTTCCAAGCGTCATAAGCGAACTGATCTGGATTGGCAGAGTTTCGGTATATCAATGACACTGGTGTCTTCCACCAGTATGACAAGTTTAGGGCTTCTTCCTTTGGAATAGGAATGACAAGGAAATCATTGAACAAATACCAGCCCTTCTCTCCAATACTTTCATCATATATCTGAACAAAGGTAACTAGGTGCTTTTCCTTCTCTGTGTTCCCTGAGATTTCAGCGACAAACCCAACAAGTTCATAATCTTTGAAGAATTCATTATGTTGAGATGGTCTGACATTTTCAGCGAGTACGAATCCGGTCTTGGAGAAAGCGGCCTGGAAGCTTGGTTTTAACCAATCCTTGGTGTTTCTGATCATTCTCTTTTCTTCATTGGACAAGTGCAGGTTAATGGATAGGATTGGTGGTAGTGATGTCACAACGTGGTAGCACTCAAAAACGTCATATGCACCAGTAACTTCGTTCATAACAGTCTTCTGTTCAGCTCTATTCAGTGATGACTCAATGTACGCAATAATTGATGGTTGTGATTGATTTTTCAGCATTGGCTTCAAGTTATTGGTCAAGGGTGAGAACACCTCAAGGGTATGAATAACATTAAGACTTCTAGATACTGAGGAGCCATACAGTGGCCTTGTTCTTGTTTCCACTTCAATACCAAATATTATGTCAGCAAAGACTTTCGCACCGGTGTTTTGCTTAGATCGGATTTCATCAGATGTGATCTTGTCTAGTAGAAATTTATTGAACATTTGTATTCTGAAAGAGTCATTCAACTTTTTCTTCTGCGTAGTGTCATTCTCTTTATCAATCAGACCCATCTCATAGGCTTCTTGGATGTTGGATAATGCATACTGGAAGTTTGTAGGTCTGTAGTTCTTCCCATTGGACTTAACTAGCATGTCAAATAGGTAACCCAATTCTCTTAAGAGTGAATCAGGTAACAAGTTCTCCACGGCTAAATTGGAAATCAAGAAGGAGAATATCTCTGGAACGAATCTGTATAGTTGCAGTAGTGAGTTGGTGTAGGAGTTATCAACATGGGACTCAAGACCTGAGAAGTTTGTGGTGTTATATGAATTAAAATCAAAATCTTCAACACCAAATTTACTGTACAAGATTTCTAGCTTCTTGTAAGCATTTGGTGGGGTGTTTGGCTCTGTTTCATTCTTGTAATCACAAATCTCAGCAATGTCCAGCTTGTCCTTACCTTTTCTTGGTGAGATTGTCTTTCTGCTACTCAGAAATTTGTTTGTCTCTGTGTTACCCGTGATTGGAACGTACTTCTGAGCCAGGTTTCTCCTACCGTACTTGTCTTTATCATAAGCCGCAACGGCAACATTATCGTGTTGTTCAGAGTTCTGATAAAGAGCTGGATCGATCTTCTTTGGTACTGTACCATTACTTCTGAAGACAGCCTGTGTTGGCCAGGCAGATAGCAGTGTCTCTTTATAGTAAGGTAAACCAACAGAGTTCAATGGGATGGACTCGTCATCGATCGTGGTTTGTTGAGGTCTCCTGTCTGGTAGTGATGGAAATTCTAATGGGGCTCTACTTGACATTGTGGAATGTTCTGGATTGTGTGACCAAAGATGGAGTAGTGAGTACGCATCGATACAAGCTAAGAAATCACCCGTAGAGGATAATTCGAAGACTTGTATCATCGGACCAACGTCAATCTGGTATAATGAGACATTCGTAGGGTTGAACATATCAATTACTTGTAATTGACCGGATTTCGATGCGATAACAGCAAAACTGGACAACTTTGGGTGTAATCTGACATGAGAGGCACCAGCAGGGAAAGCGATTGGTGCTAATGGTCTCATGGTACGCAGATCATACACATTGACCAGTGGGTCAAGAACAAAGGTCCCATGACGACGTGAATAACCACAAGTGACCAATGTGTGTTCCTTCAAGTCAAGATCTGATAAGCTTGCAGCACTGGTGACAAATGTTTTAACGACCATGTTTTGATTAGGATCGAAGATATCAATAGACCCGTCTTTTCTCCCCAAAGCGATGTGTCTCTTGTTGGATGCCGTTAGGATGATTTCTTGTGAGTATGGGATGGTTTTGGTCACGGAGGCCCTTGTTATGTCGAATCTCAGAAGTTCACGCTTCGTCACTATGAGCAGCTCGTTTGGGGATATATATGCGATTCTTCTGATACTACTGAAGTCAGGGTGAAAGCCTTCATCCAAGAAGAACTCCGTGAGCCCACGTCTGTTCGTGAGTCTTAGTGTTTGCCCATCGGTGGAGATGACACCCTTAGCGTGAGGCAGCAGCTGTTTGACAGGACCTGTGTGGGCTTTAAAGCGCGTGTAAGGCGCCAGAACTGTCTCTGAATAGGACCCCACAAATCCAGTAGAGTCACCGACCCACACCAGGTCGCTCTGCTCGTCAAAGACTGCAGTAGTGGCGGCCGGTGGAGCAGAACTGGGGTTAGAAGGCGGCCTGATAACGGGCGTGCGTGTGATCTTAAAGGTTAGTTTGGCGTTTGAGGGGTCATCGCGGGGGTCATACTCACTTCGCTCCAGCCGTCCATTGTGTGCAATTCCCTGGGTTCGGCAATAATTTAACGATAATTTAGCGTCTGTTTTGAATAGCTTCAGTTCACGCTCTTTTAATTTCAATCGCGGTCGATTTGCGTGCCCCGACTAATAGTGTTGATGGAAAAAAATTATCGAAATCAATGAACCATCTACATCGATGAAAGACCGGTACAAGCACACCTGCACAGCCATGAACTCCCTTATTAGCTCCTTTTCCAGACTCGCCACTCGTGTGCAGCCAATGAGCATACTTAGCAGACCAGGTGTCTCTCCATTCGGCTTCATACAGCCTGCACTAGCAAGAGGTTTTAAAGTGAAGACTGCCGTAAAGAAAATGTGCAATGACTGCTACGTAAGTGTGATCGCTCCTCCCTGTTCTTTGCAAAATGTACTAACTATATGTAACAGACCGTCAGAAGAAAAGGCCGTGTTTACGTCTACTGCAAAACCAATAGAAAACATAAGCAACGCCAAGGTTGAGCCTACTGATGAACGATCATGTATATAAGAAGAGGATAATTTAATGACATATGATGTACATGCCTACGTAAGACTATATTCTCATGCACTATTTATTACAATCATCTATCAGTTGATGTCCCAGATGGACAACCCACAACCACCAATCAAACCATAACTCTTACCGTCCTTAACGAACACATCTGAAGAACCAGTATCTGCAACACTAGTGTAGTGTGAATCTATTAGTTCCAGCTTACCATTCTTGAAGGACCATAATCTCACGATTTGGTCAACGGAGGCAACTAGTAACTTTTCGTCACTTAAGGCAGAAACAGATGTGATTGTAGATGATGCAGCGTCTGGCTCAAAAGATGCTAATTCTGAAGTGATGACACCGTCCTTCTCTAGAGTGAATTCTGTGATTCCTAGGCCATTGTCATCACCACCGGATGCAACAACGAAACTTTGTTCTCTTGGAATGATTTCGAAACCCTTAATACCATTTTGATGAACAGCAATGGTGTTACTTGGTTTTGGAAGCTCTTCTTTTGACACCGGTGAGAATTGTAAATTGGAGTCTTCAACAATGAATTGAGCCTCCTTGGTTATATCCCAAGTAGTCAAGTGACCATCAGTGGTACCAGTGACTAATAGAACCCTTCCACTTTGGATAAACATCTGAACACCAAAGATACAACAGGTCTTGTAATGCCCACTGATAACTGGAGTGAAGTCCTGCGTTTTCATGTCAAAGTAGAACGACTTGATACCGGAGTCTGAATAGACCAATGTCAATAGGACACCAACAGCTTCATCACCTTTGTACACGAACAAATGGGCAAAATCCATGATTCTTAGATCTGGATTCTCAGAGGATGGAGCCAATGTACCAATTAACCCCAGTAATGGATATTCAAAGTCTTCATCGACTCTCCAAAGGAAAAACTCTTCTCTTGCTGATGATGAGCCAATAATGTTATCATTCAAGAACTTGACCTTTTGTAAACCAGATGTATGCTTTCTGATACTCCAGAAGTTTCTAACATCACCACTGACTGGGTCAAATGTGGATAGCTTCAACGTAGTGTCTTCAGCACCAGTGATGTACAAAGCCTTGTCACCCCTATAACTCTTCTTTCTGATGGAAATATCTCTAATTTCTCTACCATGCGTACCTTCGGTCAAGATATCTGGATATTGATTCTTTGGAATTGTTCTGATGTTCAAAGAGCCATCTCTAACATAGGTGAATTGGAAGTCACCATCGCTATGACTCAAGTTCCAAAGCCTGTGGGCACCACCACAATTCTCATAAGCAATTTCAAACTGTCTGGATTCGTTATAAATATAGAAATAACTAGACTTGAAACCATAGACCACCATCTCATTGTTGATTTCATAGGAACCTTCCAAGAACCCCTTACGTGAGTTGTTGGTATGAACGAAATCATGATCATAAGTGGTGGAGTTGAACTTGAAATAAACATAGTAACCATCACGATTAGTGATTCTCAGTAGGATTTGATCAATGTTAACATCCACTTGCAGAATGGAGGTGATTGTGTCACTGAGTGATAATTTCTTGATGAATTTGACTTCCTCAGCGGTTGATAATCGGTAGATACCTAATGAACTTAGTCTGTAACCAATGAAGACCAGATCGCCATGAATATCAAAGCAAGTGGTAACGAAAGTTGGCCTCTTTTCGATCAAGGTGGTGTTGACAATCTCTAGCTCTGGGTTGATTTCATAGATGTGAAGTTTATCCTTGGAGTTTGGTGATTCAACTAGCAAGTACATACTACCTTGATCTGAGGTGCTGATGGCGTTAATGACCTTGGAAACCACTGTCTCACTAGTGGACTCCTTGGCAATTTTACCATGATTGTCGAATTTCAATAGAGATGTGTAACCTTTGGCATTAGTGAATGTGATCACGTTTTGGGTCGGGAACCCGTTAGTCAGAGCAAACCCACTGAAGTTTACATCAGTCTTGACATGAGACCATTTGGAGTCCTTGTAGATGAAGATACCACCTTTGGACGTTATTAGCACTAAACCGACATTCAACTTCCAGAACCCCTTCACGATTTCATTTTTCTGTAATTCATATTCTGAACCAGAAGTGATATCTTCCAATGAAAATTGTTCGATTTCATCGGCAACTTTGGTTGGATTGATATCAATGATCCTAATTCTACCATCGTTACCACCAGTAGCTGCAATCTTCTCCTTGTTGTTAACATCTAATCCCCAAATGTGTCTACCTGAGTGTAGATCGTAAGTTTGATTAGGCACAAGTTCTTGTTCTTCCGTGATGTTCCAGGTTCTTGATGTCAGATCTTCAGAGACACTGATCACTGATTTATCATCGTTGTAAAACTTCAAGTTCCAGATTCTGGCTGTATGTCCCCATGCTGTAGACAACAATTCGCCAGATTTGAAATCCCATAACTTGATAGAACGATCGTCCGAACAACTGACTATATATTTATCATTGTCACTCGTCTTAACATTGAAAATGGAACCTTCATGGCCAGATAAATTGTGTAAAATCTCCTCTTTGAACAAATCCCAAATCACAACACCTCCCATGACAGTACCTGCATTGATGAAGACTTCATGTGGTGAAGTAACTTTTATAGACCCAGAATACAGGATAGATTTCTCACCATATACCGATTTCTCCCATTGTAGAGTTTCAGAATATGAATCAATACTTAGGATGACATTGTGAGCTGTCAAAAGGAATAGCTCCCAACCTTTATAACTGAACTCACCAGCAATGATCCAGTCATTGACCATTTTTTCATTATCAACCAAGTTGTCATCCTCTAACAGCTGCTTCAGCGACAACATGTTGAAAGATCTGGCACCATAGAAGGCGAAATAATCTCTGTCAACAGCAATACCGTGCACTTTGTTCTTCTTGAACACTTTCTTGGTGGCTAATACTTCATTTGTCTTGTAGTTGTAAACTTTCACGCTTGAGCCATTACCCACTATCAGAAAGTCTTCCTTGTGGAATTTCACGGCCACTGTCGGCACATGGTGCTGGACTGGTGTTAAAGCAGATTCAGTCATGAGTATTGGCCTGGTTCTGGCTTGTACTGGTTCTTTCTTATGCCTTATTCTATGTCACCTTCGAAGAACTTATAGAGACTAGTTACCGATGAGCTTCGGGGAAGAAAAAAATTGTTTGGTTCGGGCACGAGATCGTATCTTTACTTCTAATGTATGTAATCTATCACTAGCGGAAGAGAGGTATGGCAGCCATCAGTAACAATCTATAAGCCGGAGAGCAATATAGTCGCACCATAACAGAGTCAGCTATCAACTAGAACTTTCCAACTGAAAGTAATAAATCTATGCACCCATTACCAATAGGATTAATCTGATTCGTGAATGATTTACGGTTAGTAACTCCTCATCGCTACTAGCTACTTCATATAGTTTCAAGTGCTACATTACAGAGGGAAGTTTCGAAATGTAAGCTCCACTGACATACTAAGATCGTCAGATAGCCGATACTGCCACTAATCCCTGAATATTCCTTCTCTTTTCCCAACATTTCACATGAAGTATACTTCTCCAGTCGCCTTTCCCGTGGGATTCTTTGCTTCGAAGCTGGCAAAGCTGAGTTATTTTGATTCAGATGCTGCCATCCCTGGGTATATAGGTTCTGCAAGATGAAGGGCAACAGATGCGGTGCCTAGGGGGTTATGGGGTTATGGGGAGAATTTTGAACACTCTTTCGTCAAAGAGAGGTGCCCTTTTAGATCTCGAGCTAAGATATGCAAATTCGCGAACTTCGTGAATATTTTTTTTGATTGTTTGTTTGTTTACATTTTTGTGGATAAACAAAGATTCGAGATTCTTATTTTATCAAATAAAAGAGAGGAGCAGACGCTGATTCAAGACCAGGTTGCTACTACGAAATGCCACACAACAAAGGGGACAGCCCATCTTCGCGTCCAGAGAATGCTGAGAAGGAAAACCAACCTCTGCTTCAACGCTTGAAACTGCCAAATAGAAGAGATTCGCTAGGAAGAGGTATTCTTAAGAATTACAATCCACAAGAGGACAACAATACCGTCGCTGTGATGCAAATCCCGCTAAGAGACTCCCAACAAGATGCTGGTAGACCGCTTAGTGGGAAGAAAAGCTACAGAAGGAGGGTTTCGTTCGCTCCTGAGGTTACATTACACAAGATTGATTTGATACCACATGCTGCTGCTGTAGAACAAAGACAGCCAAGAAGAAGGGAAACAATTGCTCACTTCCCACCATCGAGCCAAGAATCAACCCCTCACTCATCAAGTACATCGGCTGATGACTTTGAAGCTGAAGAAATCATGTATGATAGTAGTGATGTTGAAATGGAGGACGATAGCCATGTCTATTCTTCTCCAAACAAGGCAAAAAATCAAAGATTCGAAATACATCAAGATCAACCGGATCAGGAAGAATACACTGAGCCTATCGATATGAGCATCTCAAGAGTGCTGGACGATGATGATGAATGCACAATGGACTTGACTAAGCCCTTAGGTGAAATCCAACTGCCTCAGAACAACCCAACCTTACAATTACTAGACTCCCAAGAACCTGAACAATTAGAAGGATCACAACGTCCATTTGGCTCTATTAAATCACTGTTCGATGATGACGAAGAAGAACTTCAAGACGAAGAGGTTGAGATGGATCTAACTCAGCCCTTTTCAAAACCATACACAGAGCTACGTACAGGACAGATTCCGGTGAGGACTTCAGATATGTCCATTGAAATGAGTGATGAAAGCAGTATGGAGTTGGCTAGTGTTGGCGATGGTATAACTGATACAATAACCAAAAAGAATACACTACTTAACAAAAAACTAGCCGGTGATATGCAAGTTGATGATTCTCAAGATACCTCTGAAGATAAGACAATGGAGCAGACCCAAATGTTTGGCAGAATCGAAAACACGGTTACCATTGATCAATCCATGGATGAAACAAACTCATTCAATGAGATTGCGATGGACGAAACAAAGATGTACACCTCAACTCAAAATGAGGATCTTTCACACGCTGGCTCCACCACCCCTGTCAAGTCTAAGACAACAACACCTTTGAAACCAACTAGATCTCACACTTCAGAAGCTGGATCTCCGATGTCCTCCAAAAGAAAAATCATGCCCCCCTCTTCAAATGACCTACGTGAAAGAATTAACTCACTTACACCAAGAAAGAGAAGAAAAACCTCCCACATTGGTTCCAGAGAATCTCTAAATGAGTCTATACCGCCGATCACTTTTCAAACTTCTCAACAATCATCTCAGGAAGAACTAAAATCATCATTTACACCGCTACGAACCAGCAACAATCACAACCGTGCCTCGCTACTAAATTCCGGTCGTATCGACATAGGTTCATTCACAGAGAAAGCACCCCTTGCCCCATCACATGAGGAAGGAGAAGTGCAGGAGGACGTCTACGAACCAAGAAGCCTAAGGAAGTTCTTAGACGATCTATCCATCGAGTTCTTTGATGACTTGAATATCAATGATGACTTCACTATTGAGTTTAAGCAGCAGTCTGACAAGGCCAATGCCCATGATGTTGACTACACAATTGCAAAGAACTCAAAGGTTCCATGGTTAGAGCTATACAGCTTCAGCTGCAATGAGTTGCAAAAGAACATGTCAGAACTTAAACGACTATTCGATAACCTGGATGATGAATTTGCGGATGAGAATCCCCAATTAGTTCGTGAGTACTACGGGACCCACAGCTTAGCTCAGCAGAAGAAACTAGGTGATATGCTGCTAATGATGAAAACACATTCTGATAAAGAGGCTGAAAAGGCTTGGTACTCATGGCACGAAAAGCTGTTGAATGAGTTGCTAGCTAGACTTGAAACTAATCTAGATGTGTTGAAGAAAGATCAAATATTATTGAGCGATGTCAATGATGAACTCCTCGGTGACGAGCAAACCTTTAATCGTGAATTGACCTCTGTGACTTCAGAGTTACAAAAAGTTACAGCAAAACGAGATTCACTATCCTCTGAAGAGTCTAAAGAGGTGAATGCATTGAGACTGCAGTTGGTGGCTGAAATATCATCACTGATGGATGAAGAAGAACAATTTGATATCCTTCAGGCCGAAGTTCAAGAGATAACCTCCCAAAGGGTTGACACCACCGCAATCGAATTGGAAATTGAAGAGAAGTCAGTTTATGTCGAAAGAAACAGTCAAGAGCCCTCACTGAGATTGAGCAAGCTATTGGAAGGCTTTGAGCAGCTTCAGTCAATATCTGGCTTGAGATTTGAATCATTTGAATCTCCGAGGTTACATTTGTCCTTGAACAACTCAAACATTAAAACTGTGGTTAACCTATCCAATCCATCAGAGAGACAGTTCACACTGAACGAGTCTCTTCCTGAACTAACTAAAGCGGTTATTAACAGATATTTGACTGAAAATTCTCATCATGACATTACCCAAATGCTGAAGAACGTATCCCATATTATTGAAAACCTCAATAGGTTCAACAAAGATATTTTCTACATTGGTTTAGTCTGCCCTAGTTTTGTCGAACTGAATGATGGTATTAATGTCGAATTAGTGGAGTTCAACAAGCTTCAGAGATACAAGGCGAAATTATCCTTCAGGATAACACAGGCTCAGCTATTGTCAACCTTGAAACTTCAGGAAGTTAATGTCAAGATTCTCTATGGACCTAAAAACCTTCAATCCTCAACTCTATTGGAAAATTTGAAACTGAAACTTCATGGTGACCACATTTTACGATCAGTCGAAAGGCTAACATCGGTATAACGAACAAGATTTAACGACTCCATTGTGTTATAATAGACTAAGGTACATGTAGTATATCAAGCACGACGTTGAGTTATCATTTATTATAAGGCAACTTATTGGTTGGGCAATAATTAATCGTCTATGGACAATATATAAGTCGTAATTAGCGTTGCTGAAAGCGTCGCACGCGCACACAAGTGATCTAAGTTGGAATATAGTTGAATATCTCCTAACTCATTGAAGTCAACATCTACCCAGTCAAACACTGGATTTATACAGAAACGTTTAGGAAAAAAATCAAACTGAAAGCAAAGTGATATATAACTCGTATAATGAGACCGGGATTTCTCTCACTATCAGCACTCAATGAATACTTCAAGCAATGTGTTCGCCTGCTCAGATCAAAGCGAAAACAGCAGCACCAAAGACACCTAATAGAGCACCGTTGGTGAACTCCAAACCGTTAGCGGCACCACTAAATAATGAAGTGACTGGTGGGACTGGGATAGTGTGCGAAGTAGACAGGTTCTTGCTTGGTGGTAAACTAGTGTGAGTGATAATCTTTGGGATGGTGTACGTGGTGGTCTCTTCTGGTGGGACTGGAGCAGTGGTGGTGTCATTGAATGGTGGAAGTGGAGTGGTCTCAGTGGTACATGGGACGGTTTCAGTGGTGGTGGTGGTGTTCTTTGGTACAATGTTGGTGGAAGTGGAGATAATAGTAGTTGGCTTTGGAGTTTTTTTGGTTGTGGTTGGTGGAGCAGTGGTTGGTTCTGGGGTAGTTTCAGTAGTTGATGTGGACTCAGAAGATGATGGTTCTGAAGTAGTTGGTTTTGGGTTTGGTTTTGTCTTGGTCTTGGTCTTGGTGGTAGAAGTAGGTTCAACTGGTGATGATTCTGGAGTTGACTCACTACAGGTGGTACTTTCGGTGATGACACTAGACGAGGATGGACCAGAGGTTGATGACTCTGAAGTAATGGAGGATTTCTTGTGGTGCTTCTTGCTGTAAGTGGTGGTTGGCTCAGCTGAAGTAGGCTCGACGGTTGATGGTGGTTCAGCTGTAGAGGTTGAGATCACAGTTAAGGTGGAGGTAGATTCTTCAAAAGTGGTTGGTTCGTATTCGGTAGAAGGTTCTAGATCCTCTTCAGAAGACTCTTCTTCTTTAGGTTGTTTAGGCTTTTTCCATTTGAAAGCGGCATCAACTTCAGCTCTCTTACCAAATTTACTACCAAATTTACCCTTTGCTTTAGTGGTAGTTGGATCGGAGGTGACAGTGGTGGTAGGACATGGTAAGCTAGTGTCTTCCTCATCTTTGGTAGAAGCAGGTTGCTTCTTTTTCTTCATATCCATTAATTTAGACATGATGCTCTTTTTGGCGGCAGTGGTGGTGGCAGTGGTAGTGAATTTCTTGGTGGCAGTAATGACATCAGTTTCAGTTTCAGTGACAGTGATGACACCGGCAGAAGCGGCATTGGCTAATAAAGCAGAGGCGACAACAGTGGAGAACTTCATGGTTTATGAATAGTCTATAGTTGGGAAGGAATGTGTATAGTAGAAGAAAGCAAATTTAAGGAGATTTACCTCTCTTAAAGTATTCTCATTTCAGCTCAATAAAGCGCAGCTCATGTTTTATCAGCTCACCTCAAATGGTCTCGGACAATCTCAAGCAACACGATTAAGTTCTCATTGTGCACCGAATGAGTTCATATTCTTCTCAGTTTCGCTAAATATAGAGATCAGGCGGGCTATATTACTTTCGCGCTTGAGAAAGATTCAGTACCATGTGGTATATCCTGTTCTCAGCCTCTGGAGTTCCTCTTAGTGAGAAGTTGGTTCTCTTGAACTCAATGGCCTGTTAGATTAGGCTGATGGTATAATCAATTACAGATTGTGAGATCAACATGAAATTAAAGTTGCTTGACAGTTGGCTCCGTAGTTTGCCCGAAAATCTGCCATTTCATTCAGACGACACAACGACTCTAGGGGCAATATACCCATAACGTCTAGAACCGGACGAAATATTTTGAGCAAATGCTTCCAGCAGCTCCTCATTCAATAGGTATCCTTACTACTCCGCAAGATTCACAACGGAACATTTAATTCCGTAAACATGTTATTATATATAATCTAAAATACATTTGAGTACTAAGATAAGAAGAAGCATCAACGATCAATTAAGGTGCCATAGTGTCTCAATAAATAGCTGTTATAGTAGCGCCTTCAATTTTAATCAATTTTCATCTTCATATTCAGTTTTTTTTTTTCTGTCTGGCTTATCAAAATGATAATTCAGGACATTTATTGGCCAAAGAAACTACCAAAGTTTTGAGAGCCTGATTGTTGGAAGTCTGTAGCAATGATTTCCAAGACGGAGAACGCAGTACCAACAGCAATGATGACAGCTGAACCTTTACCATTAGCACCCATGATTTCACCAGCTTCGGCAATTAAAGTTAGCACAGCAGCACCGGAAACAGCGGCAACTGGGATGACTCTTGATAGTTCCTTGGAGATGGAGATGTCTCTTCTACCAGATAATAAGATACCTTGGTCTTTGAATTGGGCAGCGATGTCCTTTGGAGCAGAACCGGAGATCAAACTCCAGTTGTTGGCAAAGTAAGTTGAGGTGGCCATTAAGATAGCAAAGAAACCAAGGGTTTTCAAAGGTGATAGAATGGAGGAAACTAAACTAGTTGATGGGCTGAAAAATGATAAGATGGAGAAGTTGTCAATGACGTAGTTGGAGTTGAAACCAGTGGAGACGTAGTGTCCTAAGACCTTAACAGCAACGTGAGATGGATCGTTTTTGAAAACAGTGTTAACAATACCGTAACCCAAAACGTTGACGTAAAATAAGATGACGTAGGAGAATAACAAAGGTAAGGCACCGGTGTATAACAATCTGATTGGGAAGACGTTGTTGACTGATCTAACCTTGTTGGATCTGATTGGTAATTCAATTCTGAAGTTTTGTAAGTAGATGGCACCGAATAGAGTGGCAACAGCAACGTAAAATTGAGTCAAGTTTGGCAAGTAAGTTCTGTTGAAGGCTTCCAAGATGACATTTGTGAATGGTTTTGAACGGATACTGGTGAACAAGTTGACTAAAGCACCGTTCTTTTCCCAACCTCTGGTGGTCTTAGTGGAGTTGAAACCGAAGATATCATTGACAAAGTTGGCACTGACGTTAACAGTGACAAAAGATAGAGCACCTGAACCGAAACCGTAATCCTTATCAATGATTTCAGAAACTAAAGTGAATAAAATACCGGTCCCAACTAATTGCAAGTTGATCCAGACAATTTGCCAGATGGACAAATTGTAACCAAAGTAACCGGCAAAGATGAACAAGTTAGTTAGAACAAAGTATTGGAAGATGGAGAATAGTTTTTGGAAAGATTGAAACAATTCTCTGTCACTTCTGGTGGATAGGTTGACTCTGATCAATTTTAAACCAGCTAGTAATTGGAAGATCAACCCACTTGAGACGATTGGGAAAACACCAAACTCCAACAGAGTACCTCTTTCAGCGGCAAACACTGGACGTAGGAAATAGATTGGATCACTGGTGACAGTGGAGGCACCATACACTGGTAGTTGTGCGAATAGATACAGGAATGCAGATGCAATTGTGTAAACTACTTTATCATCGAAGGATAACTGGACGGGGAGTTAGTATGCCGAATCCGATAGGATAGCCAACCACAATAGGCTGCTCTTATGGGAATGAACACTCACAGCTTCAATAGGGGTCTCAATCTCCGGTAGGAGAGGGACAAATGGCTTAGCCAAGTCGATTAGACGAACTGTGGGTGTTGTTAGTCACTGCGCTAGATTGATTTCTTTATCAACAAAATGTGCCCCAGGGCGAAAACACACTTCAGCTGAGGCGGGTTGTACTTACATCCACTCATAATGACTGCTCAAAAAGAAAGATCTGGAAAGTTCTATAGGTAAAAAGCAACACAGACCACGCAAACAACCCAGAAAGCAGCCGCAATTGGTTCAGTTAACGATTAGTCTTAACGATGTCTTCCCTTTAAGTGCGACCATTTTTCACTTTTTTTGTCGACAACGAAAAAAAAGCACTTTTCCGCGAATGCGCTCTAGATACGAAAATTAAACGAGCTTTAGATCAAAAGATTAAAGAATTTTAAAGAAGAAGCACTAGACATAAAGTTTATAGACCTTTAACAAGCCATGGCTGAGAACGAAGACCACAACAGACTGATCGACTACGAGAAGGCTATCGATTACTGGAGCTCCACACCGGCCACTGTGGACGGTGTCTTAGGTGGATATGGTGAGAAGACTTCTGTGCCCAAGGCCGATGTGGTTGGCTCTTCTACGCTTCTACGTAAGCTGAAGGTCAGAATGCCACTAGAACCAGGTCATATAAAGTATGGTGTTGATATTGGTGCTGGTATTGGTCGTGTCACCAGAGATATGCTTCATAAATTTTGTGATAAAGTCGATTTAGTCGAGCCAGTCGCTCCATTCGTTACACAAATGCATACAGAACTAGCATCACTAAAAGAGAAAGGTAAAATTGGTGAAATCTACGAAATGGGCGCTCAAGAGTGGACCCCTGAAGAAGGTAAATATTGGTTGATCTGGTGTCAGTGGTGTGTTGGTCAATTACCAGACGATGAGTTTGTCAAGTTCTTACAGAGATGTATCAAAGGTCTACAACCAGGTGGTACTATCGTGGTGAAGGAGAACAACAGTATTGGTGAAGATGTTTACGATGAGACTGACTCCTCAGTGACAAGATCTAACGAGACTTTCCAACGTTTGTTCAAGGAGGCAGGTTTGAAGCTGATCGCTATCGAGGTGCAAAAAGGTCTACCTAAAGAATTATTCGCTGTGAGAATGTACGCTCTAAAACCATTGGAGTAAACTAGTGTTTATTCGAATTGCATTATATAAAAGAAATCAAAACTGTAGTAATTTAAAGCTAAATTACCTGTTAGTAAACTCTTTCTTTGGGAATTTATGAACCCAATTTTGAAACCCGATGCTTATAAAGATTCAGATAGGAGCGAAAGACGATGGTAATATTTATCTTCATAATTTATCAGTTGAACTATGCATAAATTATTTGTATCATCACTAAGAAGCACTGGTTTAAAATCGGTTCTTTCACTAGGAAGACATACTCTTTATTCTAATGCACTTAAATCTCAAAGTTTGGTGAAAGGTTAAAATTTTCTTAGCGTTGAAAAATTTATAGGAAATCCCAAATTTTTTAGGGCGGGCAACGGAAAACATCCAAACACCAAATGTAACTACATTACATACAATTTACGTAGGGCTCTAGAATAAATAAATCATATCTCATTAAAACAATCTTTAAAAGTGAATACAGGACGAGTATCTATGTGATCATGCAGTCAAAGCAGGTAATTTGGCGAAGCTCATTTGTGATTGGGTTCTTCTGAATTCTTGAGATTCTTGGGCAATTTCTAAATCTTTCAATTTGGCCTCCAACACAGGAACGTCTCTCAAAACCTTGTTCAATTCCATCAATTCATTCTCCCACTTCAATCTCTTTTCAGCATTCAGTTTTCTGAAAGTATAAGTACCATCACCTCTGAACTTCAAGATGTAGTTGTGGAAATGCCATAATGAAGATCTATGAGCAACTGATAACAGTGAAACACCCAACTTCTGTGCATGAGCATACATCAATTGTTCCATTTGTGGTGAGACTGCACTAGTACATTCGTCCAACACTGCGAATTTTGGTCTATGGTAGTATAATCTAGCCATTGCTAGTCTTTGTTGAACACCGATGGATAATTCTTCAGGCCAGTTTCTGATGGTTTCGAATGGATCAATGGCATTGACGTCTTTGAATGGATCCTTGGATAGTTCATAGGTGATATTTTCTCTAATTAAGAATTTCAAGTCTAAGACCTCCAAGATTTCTAGTAATTCCTTATTGGTTTTGTGTTTGTATTCAGTTGATGGATAGATGATTTGATCTTTTAATGATGATTTACTCAAATAAGCTCTCTGTGGCAAGTAAAAAACGTTTTCAAAGTGTGGTAAAGTCAATTCACCACTAATGACTGGCCATAATCCACCCAAAATTCTGAATAATGATGATTTACCACAACCATTTGGACCAGCAATCAATAAGTGGTCACCTTGTTTAATCTTGAAAGTTAACGATTTCGCTAAAACAATGTTGGCAGGGGTAATCAATGGGATATCTTTGAATTCAATTACTGTGTCGTCGTATTTGACAACACCTTTGGCAATTGAATTCTGTGACACAGTAGAATCGACATCGATTAGTGCCTTCTTAAATTCTGAGATTCTTTTGATATAACCAAATGCTTGTTGTACCTCTTTTCTTGAGTGAATCAACATACCCAATGAGGAAGAGGCAGATAGCAATAGACGACGGTTTGTAACAAAAGTGGCAGTACTATTATTGTCAACGATGTCGGAGAATTTGTTAATGAAGATAGGAGTAGCACATAGAACCAAACCTGCAGCACCCCAAGTGTATTTAACAATAAAATCAGTAGCAATGTCATAGATGGCTCTAGCTTTGATTTCATAGTTTGTAAATTTCTCTAATTCGTAGTATGATCTATCAACAACGTCCAGTTCTCTGGATTGACCTCTTAAGAATCCAATTTCCTCATTGAAGGACACGATTCTTGAGTGTAAAGTTCTGAACAAACCTTCTAATCTTGACTTCTCAATGGCTAATCTGGTGAAATTTGGTGACATAAATCTTAAGAACAATGAAGTGGTATGAGCAACTACACCTAGGATCAATGTACCTTCAGCTGATCCGGTTTTAGCTAGCTCAAAGGAGCATAGCACCAGATCTAAAGATGGTTTTAAAATGTGATTAGGCAAACTAGCCAAGGATGAAGCTAAATTGGTGACATCAGTGGTGATTCTTTGATTTGGATCTGAAACCTTTTCTCCCTCGACTGGGGTATGTAACAAACTATAGTAATTTGGATTCTTTTTCACAGCATCAATCTTGGACTTAGAAGGCAAGTATAGTTCCATCAAATCCCTTGTGATATTTTTGTTGATGTTTAGTGAAAGTTGATTCGTGACGAAATTTAGCAATGAATTGGTTAATGAAGCAGGGATACCTAGAGCCATCCATTGTAATAGCAGTTTCAAAAATGTGGAAGTCCTCTTCTTGATCAAGGAGCTCACTAGCCAACCGTCCAATGCAGCGACACGTAGAGTAAGCAATGCTCTCACAATCAATAGGAATAGCTGAAGGACAAAGTAGAACGGCACAGATGACTTCCATGTCGGGACAATGGCCTTATAGATCTTCTTCAAGGTCGCTTTGTCAAGTTTGAACTGGCTCTTCTTCTTCTTTTTGTTGTTGATGTCCGTATCTTCCTTGGTGACACTGGACACGGTGTTGGAGCTGGACTTCTGTCTGGAAGGTTGAGATGAGTTGAAACTGGCAAATAGCAAGATCAAATAGGACGTCTTCAAGATGACTCCCTTGTGGCGCGAGTACCAGCTAAGCAGACCAGCGTTCCCGAACGATAACGTCGAGACCTGGGGCATCCTGTAATGATTATTGTTGATGTTGATTGATAGCGGCTAAGAACAGCGGGGGCGGTTTGCTTTTTATACTCTGCGTTAACGTCACTTCTCCTCTTGTGGGGCTCTCAAAAATGACAACGAATTTCAAAATTGACACAATTTCCGAGCCGAGGTCCATTCTCAGCGGCTCTTGGTTTCCGCGAACTCGTTCGATTTCTGCTCGATCTGGGCCTGGATCTCTTCGATACGCTCATTGTAGAATAACTCACACAATTGGACGATGCTACGGTCTGGGTGGGCAGCGAAGATGGATTCAATGACATCTTTGAGCTGATGTACAGAGATATCAAGCGTCGTACCGTCTAGGGCATTATGGGAGAGCTTGAAGACAGGGTGCTCAGTAAACTCTGCGTGAATGGTCTGAAGCTTTCCCTCGCTAGCTTCGTCTTCCGGGACGAGTCCACCGTGTTGCTCAATTATTTGAGCTAATAGCAGGCGATCTCTCGTGTTCAATTGCTCTTCGGTATCGCTCATGGGGCTTTCAGTACTACCAAAGTGGTAATATATGCTAAACTCAAGACTTCTTTTCACTTTCTTAAACTCCAAAAAAAAACACGCCAACGCTCAAAACCAAAAAAAGATATTCATATAAAACAAGTTCGCGCAACGAAAACAGATCAAACGTAAACATTGAAGTTTAGTGTATAATTTTGGTGACAGAAAGGGAAATTTGCGAGTAGGCTGTCTTAGCAAAGGGTTTCTTTTGGTGTTATTATCTCCTCATCAGGTCGCTGACCTTCTATTCCACTCCACGTACGTCACTACGAGGCTCCACACTGCTGTTTCATAGCGTGCGTTTCCGTCAGTCAGAACTGGATCATGGAGCCGATGTTCCAAGATGTGTCCAACAACAGCTTGGACCTCTCAGATGTCACGAGGACAAACATCAGTTTGGATACTTTACAGCTCAAGTATGCAAAGATCGCTGCCTCTAGCTCCAAAATACCTATAAAGAACAGACAGGTTTCTGTTCCTATCCAACCAATAGATGAAAAAGCACTGGGATCCAAAACTAAGAGATCACATATACCCAGAATCGCTTCATCGCCATTGATACTTGCTGAACCATCAAATCCTTCATCTGCTAAGAAGACTAGTTCACCTCGGTTCAGCTCTGAAAAGGGAAAGAAACCCTCCTATTCCACCCCAAAGAATAACAAGATTGAAAAAACACCACCATCTACAATGGCCAAGCTGACAAGCAAGATGTCTGGACTGACTCTCGATTCTCCAATAATACCAAAGGCTACTCCAAGAAAGACATCCACGCCAATGAGTACTCCATCAAGAAATAATGCTGCCAAAAATGTTGATGACACTAGAACTATCGCTCAACGAGTCGCATTTTCAAGAAGTGCCTCAACTTCAAATTTGAAGAATAAGACCACAAGGCCAACATACAAACCAGATTTGAGAACCTTCAATGAAAACGGTCCAGCTTTTTCTAGATCACCAATCATCAGAAAGCCAACACGATCTATACCTAAGGAATCACCGACCAAGAGAAGCATCTCAAACAGCAATCGGAAGGGGGAAACATCAACTAATGAGAGCTCACCAATAGTGGCAAGACTTACGAAATCCACTACCTCATCTAACTTAAAGCTGAATGTGAAACCATTGGCTAACAGAGTGACACCACTACCCAAACCTCCAGTTAAGCCAACGCCTCCATCTTCGATACCGAAATCCACATCAACAAGAAGGCTGGTATCCGATCTTTCAAGACCTACAAGAAGTAGTCAACTAAAGCAAGAGTCCTCTATCTCCAGTCTTCAAGCAAAGCTCAATGAAAGAAATACTTTAAAGGATTCCAACTCTAAGCTGAACATCCCGAAAAAAAGAACAATGACTAAGTCATCTACCATCACAAGTGGGATGAGGGATCTTACTACTCCAATCGCCACTTCATCGCCGAGGGAAACGCAAAGAAAACCTACAACTACCAACCGAAATCCAACAGTCACTCACATGAAAAGATCTGTTTCCACAATCATACACTCCAGACAAGAACTAGAGACATCGAAAAAAATCTGCAGTGCTGAAGAACTGCTACCTAAGCTTGCTCAGTTGACCAAAACAAAGGCACTGGTCTCTGAATGGGATAAACTACCAACTACTGAACCAACTATAGAGAGAACGCCTGAAGATGTTATTGATGCAGAGCCATTGAATGCATATGAAAAGGCTGAAATTACCAAGAATGAAAAAGTCTACTACCTCGGTAAGGCAGCCAGCACGCCAAAATCAAACGACTATAATGCCAATTTTGGATTCGATGACAGAGACAAGAATTTGATCGTCCAATTAGGAGATCATATCAAGTATCGTTATCAGGTTGTGCAAAGATTAGGGAAAGGTATGTTTGGTGATGTGTTGAAGTGTTATGATCATAAGACGGGATCTGTCACTGGTGTTAAAATCATGAAGAATGATATTGATTGGTCATTGCAATCGATGAATGAAATCAAGATCCTGAAGAACTTACATCATGAGAATGTCTTGAGATACATTGAGCATTTTAATTTCAGGTCGCATATATGTGTCACTACCGAGTTACTGGCTGTCAATTTGTTAGAAGCTCTTGAAGCGACCAACTACCAAGGATTCCATATCAAAGTCATCAAGAAATGGTCAGCACAGTTGTTGTCGGGCCTGGATTACATTCATTCGAAGGGTATTATCCATGCCGATTTGAAGCCTGAGAACATCATGCTTAGATCACCACATTCTTTGGACCTCAAAATCATTGACTTCGGTTCATCCTGCCTAGAGAGTGAATGCATGTATCCTTACATTCAGTCAAGATTCTACAGAGCTCCAGAGGTGTTGTTGGGTTGCCGGTATGACACCAAGATAGACATTTGGTCATTTATCACGTTGATTTATGAATTATTCAAGGGCGATCCGTTGTTCCCTGCCAAAGATGAATCGCATTTGTTCCGCTTGATTGTGAAATTGATTGGAACTCCAAACTCCAGAAGTGTCTTATCTTTGAGAAATGAGGTCTTTGCGAAAGGTTCAGTGAACAAGAATAACGAAGCCAATCATATTGACAAAAGAACTATGATCTTCACACATTTTGACAGGTTAGGTTCATATAAAGCGAATCCATCCAAGCCGTTAGAACAACCAAATAAATCACAATTGTTTAACAAGAGACTTGACATTGAGAACATTGAATTTTCAAACTTTATCAAATCCGCATTAGTCTGGAACTACAAAGAAAGGCCAGACGCCAAAACTTTACTGAGTCACTCATTCTTGAAATGAAACTAATTATAACAAACCATTGCATTTAGATATCCTTATCATTAATTTGTAATTACACGAATATGTAATCTAATCCCTTAGCGGCCAAAACGTCCGCCCAATATTTACCAGTTTCCCAACTCTCGACCATAACCTCACGAGCAACTTTAGCGAACACAACCCACGAACCCACGTCTTTCAATCTCTGCATATAGAAGTCACGCTGTTGTTCTTCAATGGAATCTGCACCAGCGCTCAACAACGACAGTGTGGTACAGTAAGCAGCGGTAGTACTTTGAGGAATCTTCATCTGTAGAATCTCGGTCATTGTGGACACAATATCTTGGACAATTGGTGAAGTTCGATCAAGTAGGAGAATTCTCCGATAAATTTGGATAACACCAGCTAGGACAAAAGCTCTATTAGTGGCTCTCAGGATCTTGTAATCTTTCATCTTGATCTTGCTTTCAGGACGTGTTGCCAAAAGATTTTCCTCGTAAATCTGGTCTCTTTCCCTTTCACTCTGTTCCAAGTATGATGTAATTCTATTGGCTAATTCTAGGCCCCTTTGCACCAGGCTTGGGGATACTGTTCTCTTATCAGGGAACAAGAACTCTCTTTCTTGGACTAAATTGGTGATTTCACAAAACATTTCACAAAAGTAGATCTCAAAGCCCATAAATGGATCAATATCCTTAAAGCTCTCACGATCTTCGAAAGTTGGTTTCTGACCTTCCCATTTGGTCTTGTACTCTTTGTATGATAAAGCGGCCAATGTTGAGTTCGATGACAGCCCACCAATGATGTCCAAGAATGCGAACCATCTAACAAAGAAGAATCTAATATCTTTCTCGTCACCAGGCTCCAAGATGATTGTTCTGGTGTTACTGTTCGGTGAGTAATCTCTGTATTTCAGCATACCTTTGGCAAACATGATCTTTCTAGCACCATGGAAATGAGCTCTCCAGCCACTGTTTCTTCTCCCACAGAGAAGCTCAAAATCGTTGATCAATAGCACCAAAGCCAATGTATAATCAGAGTTGGCCTCGACTTCATCCGTCAGTCTCTTGTATAGATCATTCAACCCCTTGGTCAGTAGTTTCTTGACAGTCTCTTGAGGATACGCTTCGTTCATCATTGATGCATTGGCTGCAATTGAGGATGCTAGCAACACCGCCAACAACCCATCGGTCCCAGCAGTTAATGACATCTTTGGTAGGATGACAGAGAATGGATTTTCTGGATAGCTCTCTGGTGAGGCAGGGCACAACAGCTTGGAGAACTTGTCAATATATGCATTGTAATGTTTCTTGTAGTATGGGTTTGATAATAGGATATCTGGCATTGGCGACAGCTCTGGCAATATAAACTCAAAGCCAGTGAACTCTTTAGAATTTTGACCGAAGAGGCCATAATCTGTGTGTTGATTGATGTTATGATTGTAATAGTAGAAGTTCTCAGAGACCACCAAATGGTCTAAGCCGTCTTCTTTCAATTGATCTGCCTCGTCATCTAGAAAAGTTATTTGATCTCTTGTCTCACGCTCTTGAGCTTCATTCACAGTGCTAAATGCCAGATTTGTTGACAAATCAGGTAGAACCACCTCGTTGACAAACTGTTTGATCAGTGAGTTGGATGTTTGCAAGTTTTGAAACTCCTCTTGGAAGTTACTCATGCTTTGGTTGAGGATTGTATTAGGAGATTGTGGAGTTAGCCCCGTTGAGCTTTGTAGAACAGGTATGACCTCCTCATCCATGGGCACGATCTTTGGAGATAAGAGACCTTGATCAACCTGATCATCTTGGTTTTCTTGGGGTCTTATTGATGGCAAAGATGAGCTGGGTTCAGTGGAAGTAATAGTAAAGTTTGACTCATTACTTGTGTTTTGTAACATGGCTGATGACGATGGGGAGTTTTCCATTCCAGCTTCCGGACTGCTACTCTCTGAGCTCTTCAGAACTCTTCTCTTCTTTCTCTCATGCTCTTCTGGATTGTACTTCTTCTCAAATGTGACAACTGTCCCAAAAGCCAAGTTACCATCCTTTTTGTTCTTGAAAGGTCTGCCACCCCAGGTCAACTTGATGGAATAATCACATTGGTTTTGTGATTTTAAACAGGCATTACACGACGGTTTTGTCTCGTCACATTTGATCTTTAGCTTCTTGCATCTGTGGCAACCATTTCTGGATCTGGATCTTTTCTTCTGTGCCGGCTGTGGCATGATTTAACTTGAATATTTAGTTTTTGTCAGATCTTATCATGCGATTCTGAGGTTGGAGGTTCTTCTTTGAGTAGATTGGAGCCCTTTCTGTTTGTGGAAGGTTGATTCTTTAAAAAGGACTGTTTATCAGATATCTGTCGGTTAGATCATCGCCCTTGAGAATAAAACAATGTAACTCAGAAAGAAATTCATTCGTTAACGTCTGAGGCCGATTGATATCTAAACCTCCGGAACTACATTCCGAATTAGGAAGTTCCAACAGGGAGTTCAATTAGTATGACAAGCTAGTGAAACTATACCTTGAACAACAACTTTCAATCCACATCACGGCCAAATAGCTATAACAGAGATTTCAAGCTGCAACACACTGATCCATCAGGATTTGTTCTGCTCATTTTGACAATGGGACAAAGTACGATGTTGCTAACCAAATATTCTTCGTACGAAACAGCTCGTAAGTAGGACTTGACACTCAGAATCAGGATAACACCAATATTGAGTAAATTGTTATCTGGTTGTATAGTGTAGTGGTTATCACCTTCGGTTTTGATCCGGATAACCCCGGTTCGAATCCGGGTACGACCTGCTTTTTTGGAATTTTTGTTTCCTCCCAATTTTTTTTGTTGAAGATTTCATGGAGCTTTTGTTTTGAACAATTTGGCCACTAACTCATGTTAGTTATAGGGTATGAGAAAGGGTATTCAGCTGCTTCCACTCATTCATGTATTAATAGTAGTCTCTTTGGTGAATTCGTAGTGGTGTATATATTGACGTCGTCCGGAACTTTTATTTAGTCGCCGCGGTATTTCCGACTCTAGTTTACCGGAGCGTTCTAAAATGACAACGCTGCAAACAGTAATAACAATTTTAAAAGGCAAAAGCTGTTTCAATAAATAATATAATTATATTTATAGATATTAATTGTCAGTTCTATATTATTTGTAATACTATGATTACTCTAGTAATTTTCAGCATTATATTAATATATCAAGTATTGATAGGTGTGTAGTCGATTATCTCAGTAGTATAATATCATGTATATTTACCAAAGAAATTAGCCAAAACCAATTACTAAGGTCGACTCATGAAATATTTGACTTTTGTTAGGTTATTTGGGGGCTTCCACACTGACTGATCACGCATTTGGATCTAGCTCAGAGAGTTTGGAAGTCGTGTAGATCAGCTGCGCTGGATCATGAGTTTTACTTTAGGTTGAAGATTTAGGTCAAGAAGTCCATCAGTTTTGAGCACTCGGGATATAAATGGCAAGCAGCTACTAGCTCTCTTTGGAAAGAAAAGACTATGTTAAACTTAATCAATATGTGGTAAAAGAGGAGATACTGGATTTTGAAGTGGGTAAGAGGACTACGTGGACGCTCTTTTAAGTGCAATTCTTCCGTTATCTTACCACGCTATCGAAGAATTATAAACAAAGCATGTCCATAACTACCCTGAAATACGCCATGGAAGATCATAAAGGTAATTACACACGTCATCAGAGATCATCCCCGCGTAGCAACAAAAGACATGATTTCCCCGAAAGTTGACAGGTCGATAAAGCACGAGTGACGCGATTTCTGATTTCTAATTTCTAATTATTTTTTGGTGTTTGTTTACATTTCTAAAGGGCCGAAAAATCCCCAGATCAGTTTGCTAAGTCGTAATTTCAGATCTGACGGCCCCAAGTCAGATAAGAGCGAAGCAAAGCAACGTAATTTAACGAGATCCTTCAACGGTGAAGAGATCGTTCCCTGCAACACTGATCGGGATTGGGAGGGGGACTAGACAAGGAAAGGAGCTTCAGAGGCTCTTTGAGCTGTCTTGATGGCACATTCGGAGCTTTGAGCTTGTTTACTAAAGTCTAAGATTGAAACAATGGGAAGAATTGTTACGGGACCCAGAGGTGAACAAGAGCGATGAGCTCCTGGTTTCGTCTTTCGTGTTTACAAATTGCGGGAAGATATCCTGATCCGGTGTTGGGAGATAAGACCAAGCTGATATGGGGCGTTCTATCTCCCCGCGTAATATGTAAGATATAAGGTTTAGCATGAGATGGCGTCCCAATCATGTCAAGAGAGATCTCAATTACACGGTGGGTGATAACACGAGTCACAGGTGCCTCCCCCTCTCAACCCACGTTGAACAAAACACATATGCTCACAGGGTAGCTTTGACGCCTGTCAGGAGTGAAGGGACTGTGGTTTCCCAGGGACTGCTTCAGGTTTATTCATGTAGCCAGGTTCGTTGATTGTCAAAGTATGCATAATTCTGTTTGTCGGGAGACACCTTGCTCGTAATGAATGATGAAGCACTAAATGCCAAAGCTAACTTAGAGACGCCGAGGAGGTGCCACTCAAGGACAGTATACTGTGACTAAGGGACTGTGGGATACCTATCTCGTGTATATGGAGTCACACGGTACTTGTGGGACAACATTCTCGCTTACGCAAAGTCAAAACACCTCTTTCAGCACGACTGCCTCTAATTTAAGTGATCTACAGAAGATGTTTGGATCCACTAAATTGGGACTGAACTGACTGAGACACAAAGTAGTGTATCGGCCCCCAGTGGAGTGTCACTTTGAAAACAAGGCTTCATGAGCGGGAACTGTATTCCTGCGTGTTGCCTTTTTTAGTGCTTTCCCTACTAGATGATGTGAGTAGACGTGAGTAGATGTGTTTCGGTGAGCTGTCTTCATTTTAGCATGTCTGTGTTTCGATCTCCCGTTATGCAGGTGTCCCTTTTTCTCTCCTTCTTTAATCCCACGTCCAGGTATGAGATCCGCTAAGCCCAGAGATAGCTCAGGTACTCCTCCGTCAAGCCCCGTCAAGCTTCAATTTCAGCTTCTGCCTAGCTTCCGTCCAGCCTCTGCCTGGCGTCCTTCCAGGTCAGGCGCCCCCTGCCCACGCCAGGGGAAAGATCCCCGCTGCGCGTCTAAGGCGTGGCCCGTCCAAAAGGTAAACACGTCCGAAAGTTTTTCCCAGGCTCAGAAGAGAAACATTCCCAAAACAAAGACTCTGCCCAGTTTATAAACAGTCCAAGGTCCTCAAAACAAGCGTTCGCCACCAGCACCGCTGCCAGAGACACTCTAGACACACCAGCGCTACACCGTCCCCAGCACGCGGCCATTCCCTCCCTCTGAACCAGCTGCGCTCGCCCTGCCCACATTCTAATAGTGAGTATCTTCTTCAATGGCGTTAGGCCTCTTCAGGGCGCTACACTACACATCATACCCTGTCCAGCTACTAACATACATACACACAGACACAGGCGCACCCTTCAGAAACACGTTTATCTGGCTACTTTTATCAGCCTGAACTACTCCTACTCCAACTCCAAGTTCTTCCGGAAAGAGTAATTTTTATAATTACGTTTTCAAGTTTCAAATTCAAACAAACTTGATACCTGATACATCACTTCCAGAAAAGCCCACCATCATCAGCCCCCAGGCCCTACTGAAACACACTTTCGCAAAGCTACACACTTAGCTTAGTGCTTCACTCACAAAGGCTCACGTGTACTTGCCCGGTCACAGACCTTAATTTCTAAAACTTTCCTGTCGTTCGATCTCCATTCATTCCCAATAGGGCGATTATCAAGATCTACAACAAGGAAAAAAACCAAAAATTAAAAATAGGTCCTCCTCCACTTGGGTATTCGTATTACATCATTCCTGTCTGAGTCCCTGAATCTGCTTATAGTGCCACCCCACAACCGTTGATACTCACACGTCCAATCCAACACACATCAACATTCCAGGTGCCAACTCCACCACTAACTACAACATCCCACCAAACGACACAATGGCTGACACAACTGCTACAAAACCCCGTCGTCAAAGCTTTGCGAACAAGAAGACGCACAAGGAGCTGAGATTTGGGTCCTACGTTCTTGGATCCACTCTAGGTGAAGGTGAATTCGGTAAAGTCAAACTAGGTTGGAGAAAAGACGGTCAACAACCTTCACAAGTCGCTATCAAGTTTATCCGTCGTGAATCTATCCCAAGAGGAAGTGATAGGGAATCGAAAGTTCACAGAGAAATCAATGCCTTAAAGAGACTATCACACCCTAATATCATCAAGTTAGAAGAAGTGCTTCAAAATGACAAATATATCGGTATCGTGCTTGAATACGCCTCCGGTGGTGAATTGTTCGACTACATCCTACAACATCGTTATTTAAAAGATTCACTTGCTTGCAGATTGTTTGCACAGCTTGTCAGCGGTGTCCATTACATGCATTCTAAAGGTATTGTTCATAGAGATTTAAAATTGGAAAATCTATTATTAGACAAACACAAAAATATTGTCATTACAGATTTCGGGTTTGTCAACAGCTTTGGTCCTAACAATGAATTGATGAAAACTTCTTGTGGGTCTCCATGTTATGCTGCTCCAGAATTGGTGATTTCTAATGAACCTTACCAAGCTAGAAAAGCTGATGTTTGGTCATGTGGTGTTATCTTGTACGCCATGTTAGCCGGTTATTTGCCATTTGACGATGATCCTCAAAACCCAGACGGTGACAACATTGCTAGACTGTATCAATACATCACTACCACTCATCTAACTTTCCCTGAATACGTTGAACCTATTTCAAGAGATTTACTAAGAAGAATCTTGGTTCCAAATCCAAAGAAGAGATTGAGTTTGAGAGAAGTTAGAAGCCATCAGTGGCTAGCTCCACATGCTCCATTCTTATCAGTAACACCATCTGAATGGGATGTTAATTACAAGAACTCTCAATCTGGTGAATCCAGACAACAACAAGCACATTCCCAACAACCTGCACCACAAGCTGCTATTGCAAAGAATGATTATAGAAGATATTCATTAATGGATTCCACGGGTTTCAGCTCTAATGCTGCCCATCACCAAAACCATCTCCCACAACAGAACTACCATCACCATAGTGCATCTGCTTCTACAAACCAATTCTTTGCCAACCCATTACCACCACAGACATCTTCAAACCATGCTATTGCATTACCATCTTCAACATCATCCACTTCCATTAACGAACAATTAAAGCAAAGCCCTCGTGCTGGTCATCAAAGATCTAACTCTATTCAATCTTACACTTCCGCTTCATTAGCTTTACAAGCTGTTGTTGACGCTAATGATGTGAGATACCAACAACAAAGCTCTTCAATCCCATCATCTTCATCATTTGTTGATGTTCGTCATTCTGGTGGTTCAACATCTTCACAACAACAACAAACTCATTCACAACAATTGCATCAACAACATCAACAACAAGGTCTACCAAGATCGACTACCCACACTGGTATCACTAGCATGTCTCAATTCAAAGAGCAATTGACCAACTACACCATTGAAGAATCACCAGTGAAGAAGCCATTTGAATCATTCCAACGCAATTCACCACCCCCTCCAGAAGCTAATTTCGCTAAGCCAAAGATCCCAATTAACTCCCACAATTTCTCTTCACCAAACCCACAAAACCAAAAACTACCTGGTCCAGGTGCTAGAAAACCAAGACCTACTTCTTACCACCCAGGTTTGTATTCTAATGTCAATTACCAAGTTCCTGAATCATATGTCCCAATTGTCCAAAACCAAGACATTCATTTCAACTCACCATTTGAAAGATCTGAATCTACTGCTTCGATCTCTTCTTTGACTAATGGTAAGATCTCCAAACCATCAGTTGATTTGTCTTCTGCAGAAGGTGATATTATTACTCCAAAATCTCCAAACTTGATGAATGCTAAGCTATACAGTCAATCTAATGAGAAGGCTGAAATTGATCCAAAGGAAGTTGATGAAAAGTCTACAATTGATGAAAAGGCCATGGCCGAACAAAAGAAGGCCAACAGATACAGTGCTATTATTGCAGCTGAATTGATGATGGATAAATTGTTCGGTGCTTCCTCTAACCCAGATCAGACCATCCCTCCTAACAATGAAAATGATTCTGTTTCACGTCATTCTTCAATCCATTCAAAACCACCTTCAAACACTTCAACCATCACTAAGAACACTTCTGTTTCCAACTCACCTGCTGACAAGAGAAAACCAACTCCAACTTCTCAACAATACCCACAACAACGTTCCAAACCTGTCAACAGTTCCACCAACAAGAGTAAGAGATTCAGTTTCTTAAGTTTTTACTCCAGTAATGAAAACCATTCTACCACTGACGTTGAATCTACTCATTCGAGTAAGAGTAACAAGAAGAAAGTCTTGGAATCTTCGAACGATTTCAACAGAAGACAACCTTCTGGGAGCAAGAGAGATTCAATCATTAGCTACACTAGTTTTGCTCCAAAGAAGGAACCATCTACTGCTAAGAAAGTTATGGATTTCTTCAAGAGAAGAAGTATGCGTGTTTAATTTAGTTGATTATTCTTAATGTCCTTCACTGATTTGATTTTTAGCTATCATAACTGCTCATAGTGTGTCATGAAGTTGTACGGTTCTCAAAGGGGAGAATTATTGTTTTGTCCTTCGTTGTTTTTGTCGCCACCTTTTGCATTGGTTTTAGTTTTGTGTTATGCCTTCCCTTTTTTTAATTTGATTTTTGACGTGCTTCCTTTATACCCTTTTTTATTTATTTTAGTCTACTCTGATGAACAATTTTAATACCTTGTTCTATAACTGTATAATAGCTACTGCTTTACCTTTATATCTCGAAATATGAAACGAAAGTATTTAATTTGTGAGTTTGTCGTAGTTGTGGGGTATTTTACAATAATAAGACAGCTACAATGCGATTCAATGCTTTAAGTTTATTGTATCAAAAGTAATAAATATGACCACTAAAGCGGTCTAATAAATAATAAATAGGTAATAAATAACAGAGGTTTGCCCCTTAATAAATAACCAATATGGCAAGAGTTTACTCGACCCACCAGCTCCCCTTTTCCACTTTCCAAAACCCATTGGTCTTGAACGCTTCAGGGGCAACTGGGTCTGCAACTTGAGCTCTAAACTTCCCAGTCAAGCGAAGATCTCTCTCCATTAGCTGTCTATCGAACTGATCTAAATTATAACGAGGCTTCTTGTAGTCATTTTGATAGTATCTGGTCCATGATAAAGTTGTACCCCCAATTGTAAGGAACTATTTTAAAATCGCGTTAGAATCAAGGGGAATTAATGTTGGGAAACAAGTAACTCACGGTAAGCATAATACCATATGGCAGTAAACCCTCGAATGGAATCATCTTGGTGTTATTAGTGGCGTTTTAGATGGAATAGATCTGGGAATGTTTTGGTTAAGTTTGGGGTTGATATGGTTAAAATTTACCCCATACATAAAACTCTCGCCGAGGGGTCATGGCACGTGATGTTCACATAGTTAAGAGGTGAGTTCCGGGAAAATATGGGAAATATTGAGATATTACTTGGGAGATGATGGCTACCTACTAGAGAATGCTATTCTATTCTGCGACCCAGAAGTTTAAAACTACATTAAAACTTTATTATACATAATAGTAAACCATTATATTATTGTAAACTAATGGAAACAAATAATTTTGCTTGATGGTGTTAGATATGGTAAGTTTTGATGGTGGTTCGTTTTTGATAAAACAATAAAAATTCATTAACAATGACCAAAGAAATAAAACACTAAGCTTTCATTCCTTTCCCCTTCTTCTACTAATTCTTCAATCTCCTTTATAAAAACCCAAATTCCCTAATATTTAATAATCTCTTAACATGTTATTAAACTTAGATGTTTGATGGGTATAAGAAGATTCTAACTGAAGCACCAAAAGTTTTAGCTGGTAAGTTAGATTTGAAGTTAGCTCTGACGGCACCGGTCTTACCGTGAGTTCTGGTAATCTTACCCCAGATAACTCTGATCTTGGAACCTCTAATTTCCTTGGAGGCTCTGTAGACGTAAGCAACACGTTTACCTAAGTAAAATTTAGCATCTTCAGCAGTTGAGACACCTTCAATTTTAACTAAGGAAACGTTTGGGTTGGTGACACTCTTACTTCTTTGGTATGAAACGTGTTTACCTTTAACGTATACTGGAAATAATGTTAGTAATCTTGTAATTCATATGATTTGAAAGAGAGCTCTAGATATTCATTTTCGATTATTGAGGAAGTCGTTTTATGTGTTTGTTCATCATACCTTGATGAATATTGAATTGTTTCAGCAGTGAGTAATTCTAGGATGTATTGCAAACTTTAGTTGATACTATGTTTGATACTATGTTTGATTTTAGTTCATTCTGTTGGTCTTCTTTATGTTTCTATTCCCTTTAATGGATGCCACTTTGTTTCAAGGATAAAACTTCAACACATTCTATTCCAATAGTACTCTTTTTAAGTGTAAAATCCAACGACATTGCCAGTTTATTTAGATCAACTTCTCTCATAATCATCATTGCGATATCTCATATGCCCTCCCTTCAGTTTCCTCTTAAACATACATCTGTGTGATTCAGCCATTTTGTTGATACTTTTCGGTTGATGTATTGACTTTGAACGTTAGTATGAAAAATGTATTTTTTAATTTTGATGAAAATTCAGTGCGTTGGTCTCTGCGTTTGTCAAATGTATGTGGTGTCTGGATGTTTCACCTGTGTGGGCGATAGAAATTTCCAATCAATTCTGAAGAAATTCGCGGATTTTCTAAAGAGAGAAAGAGAGAGACCAAAAAATAACATCTCCTTATGGACATCCGGACACCACATCTGTCCTCAAAATCATTCGGGGGGGAAAATATAAAAATTGTAAAAAACCTAAAGTCACGTTTCTTGTTAGGGCTGCCATCGTCATGTGACTAATCCAAGTAATTGAAAAAATTGTCTGCCCTAAGTGTAAAAAATGAGCCCTAAAGAAAAATTTTCAAGCGATGAGGTCCGGGTAAACATCGGGAAAAACTATAAAAAGCGCTTGAATTCCCTTCAATTTCTCATTTCCAGTTTTATTTCTTTGTCGACGTACTTCAGTATGTGTTTACCCTATAGCTTTCAATAGCTTTAAATTGGATCATGGGAACTTTGATATACTAACACTTTGCTACAGTAGGATCATTTCTATAGTTTACGTCCCTCTTTGACTCTTCTAAAGAGCCACTGAATCCAACTTGGTTGATGAGATATATACCTTTGTGCCCTAGAGTGAGGTTTTTATTTAGCTTGTCTACAACTCTGCAGTTTAGTCATCTATCATAATTTTGCCTTTTCTTACGATGTCATTATAACCTTAATTGGGAATTTTGATTATCTTTAAAGGAGCGATGATCTTGACCCAGTTTATGAACTTCTTCGGGAGGGATAAATCTTGGGTGGGCGCAAATGGCAATCTGACAAGTCACCAACTCCCCTTTTTAAATAATTTTGATAAAGTTTTATCAATTTGTTTAAAAATCTTTCGTAATTGGATCAAACTTGAGTTGTTTTGGTCTGGACCCTATGTATTTTTCATTAGAGTACCTCGCATACAGCTATCAAATCTAATTATATTGCTTACATTATACTCTATAATAATTTCTGTTGAATTATATTTACCCAAATGTATATAAAAAATATCTTTAAAATATCGTTAAAAGTTAAGCAAAAATTATACACATCAAACACAAAAAAACCACAACAACTAAACCAGAATGAATAACAGAAATTAAAGTTATACAAATCTAAACTTTAACCTCTTTCTCTTCATCCCAATTTTGTCTAACAAATCTCCAATGTAAATAATTAGCAGATGCTTTATCTTCTTTATCACCAATGGTAGTACCACTAACAACGGCTCTTCTTGATAAATTTGCCAAAGATGATAAACTGATAAATGGATCGGTTTCTTCACTAGTATCTTGTGGTAGATCTTCTAAATCATGTTCTTCAAACCATCTAGTTTCCCATTTAACTCCAGCTTCTTTTTCTTTCTTTCTTAATTCTCTTTGACCAATTTCTAAGGCAGATTTTTCTTTATGAATTAAATCAAAATTACCTTGTTTAATAGCTTCAGCAACAGATTTCCATGCTTTTCTACTTTCTAAATCATGTTGTTCTTCAATAGGTTTAACTGTCAATTGTTCTGGATTCTTAGCTTTTGCATCATAAAATAGTTTATCCTTTGATGAAGTACTTGAACCTTTTGAAATATGTGATTGACCAGACCATTGACCTTGAATTGTGTATAAAGCATTTTCTTTGTGTTTTGAAGCGGTAATGTTCTTGAAGATTCTTGCTTTGAAAGAATTCTTCTTACCACTAAAGTAACCTCTACCACTAAATTCAATAACAGCAATATATCCAGATGAAGATTGAATAATAGTTTTACCTTCTAATTCAACAAATGGAGAAGCAACTAATAAACCTTCAATATGTAATGGTGGTAAAGTAATTAAATAATTTTCACCAATATCTTTATATTTTAAAATAGCATGACCAAATTGTTTAACATTTATTGAAGCAGTTGAAATTGAAGCTCTAATACCGTTATAACCTTGTAATTCAACATTATTTTTATCATTAAAGATTGCATATGCGGTAACAGGTGGATGATGTGAAACTTGTTCGGATAATAAAATTGTATCACCCAATTTACCGTCAGTGGTCTTGTCTTCCCATTTACCCAAGAATAATTCGCCAAGGAATGGATTTAATGGTTTCTTTTCAGAGCCTAAACTTTCATTTCTTGAACAATATTGAGATCTTAAAGTTGAAATAAACCATTTTGTCACAGCGATAATTCTTTGTTCGGCATCAAGTTGTTGATCATTATTTTTAATAAAAGTTGGAGCAACTAATAAATCTGGATGTTCACCCCAAAATTGAGAATATTCTGCTAAAGAAGTTGGTGAAAGGATAAAAGGTGGAGCTGTTAAAGATGATAAATCACCATTATAAGAAGCAATTGATTTTAAGAAACTTGTCCATGAAGAACTGGAAGCGGCAGAAGATGAATCGGACATTTTCTTATTGGAAGTGGTAGCGTTAGTAGGATTATTTAAATTATCCTGATGATTATTCTTCTTGATGAACTTCAATTTGGAAACCTAAAAGTTGTTATCAATGGGATAAAGTATTAGCAATTAATTAGATATACTGATTAGTGATGATTAATCAGTAAGATAGCCAACACAGCCGAAAACAGAAAATTAAGGTGGGCAATTGGCAGCGAAGACGGATATAAGTTAATCAATTGATGAAGTGTAAAAGAAGTTTTAGTAACTAAGAGCAACTAATAAACAAATAGACACTTTTAAACCCGTTAAAACTTGAACTTTTACGGGGTTAACACGGTTAAGTTTTTCTTTTTTTCTTACCTCGTTTAAGGGCTTAAATTCTATGTGTTTTTTTAATTTCTTCCATTTCTTTAAAGGAGAATTTTTGAGAAACTAAGATCGGAATTAATTCGCGATTGAGAGGACAAAATTCCGATGAGTTTATACTAAGGCAATTCTAATTAACTTTTTAAAAGATTAATTCGTGTATATACTGGGGAAAGACGGTATTGGTATTGGTAATCTATTTTCTTTTATACAGTGTGAACTCGTAGTTGAAGCCATTCTCTTCGTGTGCCCCAGAGGCATCAAAACCTACTAGCTCATTAAGTCCTTCAACTTTATGAAAGTTTTGTTGGATATATTCTTTATCCAGGAATGTGTCCATCTCAACGGTTTGCTTAGCCTCGATCTCTGTTATCAAGAGGTTGTCAGTTATTTTCAGTGTATCATTATATATCTGAGCACCACCTATAATAAAGATATTCTTAATTATATCTAACTTATTCAACTGATCAATGGCTTCCTTAATACTTGTGTATAATAGCACGTTATTATTACCCAAATCTAGATCCTTATTCCTACTAATGACAACGTTAATTCTACCACCGAGTGGTCTAAACTTTGGAGGAATTGATTCCCAAGTCTTTCTACCCATGATAACGGCATTTGAATTAGGTTCTGTACCAGTGGTGACTTTTCTGAAATATTTCAATTCATTAGAAAGTCTCCATGGCAATTGACCTTTATTACCAATCCCAAAGGAAGGAAGCAACGCAGCGACAATGGCAGAGACAGGTTTAGACATAGTTAAGGGTGTTTGTTGACCGTGTCTTGATGGTTTAAACAATAGACAATTTTCAATTTCGCGTCTCGAAATGTTTCCAGAAATTCATACATTTCCATACATTTATGACTTCATCGTCAGTTAACTTAAAAACAACACCAGACTCACCATAGGCAAACATAGATAACATGTCACTTACGCAGACTTTCAACGATGCACTTCCGTTTGGTACTGACAAGTTGTACATAGATTTAACAATTCCTGTGAGGTTTGATAATAAGATCCCCATCACTGTATTCATTAGTGATAGTCCTACAAATGTTCAACTAGGAGCATATGTTTACACAATTGGCAAAGTGAGTACCAAACCTAATTTTGCCCTTCCTCGGTGTAGTCACTAATGGATGAGCTATGCCATCAGATCAATACTAACTATGGGTAATAGGACAAAGACACTTATCATACGATATTGAACCAAACAGCCAGTCAAGACTTATTGGATTTGGCTTATAAGTTCTCCAAAGTGTTATGCAAGAAGTACCAGACTCCAGTTTACTTCAACTTGAACGGATCTTATGATCCTTTTGAATACTTACAATTAATCAAACTCGTTATTGACTTCATTGATGTTAAAGTACGAGAAAATGTCGAATAAAGAGACCATTGAAAATGTTTTAATATTGACATACATATAATTGAGTATAGAACGGTATTGTTAATGATTACATGAACATTTTGTACTTAAAAGTAGTTTTATTATTACATTATGTCTCTTCACATAGCTGAGCCCGATTCGGAAAGGTTACGAGCGGAAATCAGAAATGTTTAAAATTTTTTTAATTTTTTTTTTTATAGAGATGAGATGAGCTTTACTATTTAACTATTCTCCATTTAAAGATTAAAACTAGGCACAATGGAAAAGAGCAGACCTGCCCAGCATAAACAGTCCTCTAGAAAGGGGAAGAAGTCATGGATCAAAAACATCGATTTGGAAGACCTTTCTGAAGGATTAGATCAAAATCGTGAGAACTTAATTAAATTTGGTGTTGAATCTTTAGATGATTTACAAAATCAAAATTTATTCGTTGTGGATACCAAAGGTGATAAAGAGTTAAAACCAAAGACTACAAAAGTTTTAAAATCTACTGAAATTTTAAACAAGAGATCAAAAGTCCCAGGTTTAGAAAATGCTCATAAGAAGAAAGATAGAGTTTCAAAGAAAGAGGTTAAAAGATTAATGCAAATCGCTGGTCGTGATAAATTGGCTCATTCTTCAACTAAGGCAAAGATTGATAAAGATGGTTTAATCACTACAAAGGCTTATGATGTCTGGGATGAACCTGAAGATTTTAAAGAAGCTAACAAGCCAGAGATTTTGAAAAAATTGAGTTCTTCAGAATGGACAAAAGCTAAGAAAAAACCAACCACTTTAAGTAAAGCTCCAATTCAAGTTAGAAAGACAGAGATCATTCCAGATGCTGGTAAATCATACAATCCATCTTTGGAAAGTTGGAAGAGCTTAATCAATCAAGAATATATCACTGAACAAGCTAGAGAAGACGCTAGATTAGAAATTGAAGCTGAAAAGGCTAAGATTCAAAAATTGATTGAAACAATGGATGATACTGAAGAAATTGATAGTGATAATGATGCTGAAGAAGTTGAAGAGGAAGATGATGAAGAGAACAAAGACGATGCCTTTTCATTATCAGTAAACAGACCTGTGGTTAATAAAAAGAAGACCAAGACTCAAAGAAATAGACAGACGAAACATCAAGAACGTGTCGAATTAGAAAACAGTCTGAAAGAGCTAAAACAACAATTGAAAGAATTACAAAAGATTCCATTATATCAAAAACAAATTGAATCAACTGAGATCAAGAAACGTTCCACTGAGATTGAAAAAGTCCAAAAAAGACAAAAATTAGGTTCAAAGCATAAGATCCAAGACGATACATTAGATGTTAAACTATCTGACGAATTGACCGATTCTTTGAGAAGTCTGAAACCAGAAGGGAATCTATTGACTGAAACAATGCATAATATGCAAAGTAAAGGTGTCATTGAATCAAGAATTCCATACAAAAGAAAAAGAAAATATGCTCCTAAGATCACTGAAAAATGGACATACAAGGATTTCAAATGATTTATGCATTGATTTTAGTTTCATTTCATGGGTTCATAATTGGGTTTATATAGTTTATTTGCATTTTATGTACACTAGTTATTCTTAGCTTATATGTAGGCCAGTCCATTTTTTTTTGTCTCTTCAAAAATAGATCTCTTAACATTTACCATAGATGATCCACAAATAACTCTTCCAATTAGGTTCCATAGTAATGCCTTCTGAACTAATCATCGTGCCCGGTCATTCGATCTGGAAGCAAACGAACCTTGGTGAGTCGTTAGATGACTGGTTTCTGGAGTCATTTCAACAAGAGGGATCTGATCATTTGATCTTCATTAAGCATATAACTAATGGGCTATCTCTATTAAAACAACGCCCGAATTCATATCTTTTATTCAGTGGTGGCCAAACAAAGGCAGCAGCAGGGCCAATATCAGAGGCATTGAGCTATTATGAACTGGCAAAGAAACTTGGTGCTATTGATGAGGTTGAAGATAGGGTGAATTTGGAAGAGTTTGCAAGAGATTCGTTTGAAAATGTCTTATTCTCTCTTGCCAAATTCCATGAATTGCATGGTTTTTATCCATCAAAGATCACCATTGTTGGGCTTGAATTCAAGAGACAGAGGTTTCAAGAGCTTCATCTGAAAGCAGGCCTTCGTTGGTCAGGTGAAGTGGAATATATCGGATTTGAATTGAGACCTATTGAAAGTGTTAATAAAGAAGCTTATTTCAAAGACGTTGAAGAATCGGAAGCCAGATTTGCACTTGGGCCATTTAGAAGGGATCCACTTGGGAATGGTGACGTCTTGTTGGGAAAGAAGGCCAAAAGAAATCCATTCAATAGAAATCATGGTTATATACAGAGTAATCCGCAATTGAAGCCATTCTTTGGGAAGGAGTTACCGAATGATTACAAGGCTCCTTGGGAAAAATAAACTACAATGCATGTAAAAAATTCACATAAGGAATTCGTTAGTCATTAGTTCGTATATAGAGATATGGTATTTTGCTGGAGCATCATCAGAATATGCTCGACAATCTTCTGGTTGTAAGACGTTGATTGAATTGATTTCAAGAGGCCGAAACATTGGATCAATTTCCTCTTTTCCAGGCCATGGACTTCAGGTAGCGTGATTTCTAGTTCAAAGTATGGCAACACAACAAAATCTCTAAATGAAACAAGGATCAATTTTCTAGTGGATAACCCAATTTCTTGAGATGCCTCGTTCCAATAACTTTTGGAACTTTTAACAATTCTTCCAAGGCCATCAAACTCAAGCTGCAATGGGAGTAGTATGCCTAATAAGTAATGATAAATCTTGCTGTAGAAGTAATCCCATGCAACAGCGATTCGTCCAAATGCTTCAAGGTGTGAAATCTCCTCATGGAAACTTAACTCGTTCTCTAAGATATTCAATCCGTTTCTCAAAAATTCTTGAATCTCACTTAAAATCGAGACAGCAGAGTTGTTATTCTCGATTCTTAGTCTCAAATAGGCCTCCAGTAAACTATTGACCTCTTCCACAGGTGTTTTCAATTTCAACTTATCTCTTGTATCGTTTTTGAAAAGAGGTATCACCATGTTTGTAATTGTAGCCCATAAGTTATCAGCCATTTGATCCTTCTCTTCAAAGCTCAAGTTCCTCAAACTTGGTTCATTGAGCACATGTTTCACCAATGAGTCACTATCCATAATAGTGGAAGGGTCAAAGGAGTAGAGAGTGCTCCCCGTCTCCAGTTTCGAATTTGATGATGAAGATGATAGACCATGATGACTGCCTTTCTTCAAAAACTTGTGGTGAGTTCTTTCAGCATCAGATTTGGACCGCGTATTGTTTCTTGTGAGTTCCTTTGTCTTTGTCTTTGCAAACAACTTGGCCCTTGCCAGGGCATTATCTTTCTTTGTGGCAGTGGGACTTAATGGACTTGGAACATGAGGTTGTGAAGAGGAACTATTTGTCGCGATGGAAGGAGAAGTATCTATGGGAGTGATGGAATTGAAGCCCACATTAGACAGCGTATGTGAGATTGAGTGCAGCGTAGAGCTGGAGCCATTACGGTGGAAGTATGCAAAGGGAGAGGTAGCGTTTCTAGCGTTGTTGTTGGAGAAGGTTCCTGTCATTGGGGACTTCATGGAAGGTTCCTCTTCGGCTGTGTTCGGATTGTTCTGCCGAGTATGTGTGAAACTGATGTTCTGCGCCAGCGTGGAGGTACTGCGCTTACGCGATATATCACCACTGTCCGACATTGTGCAGTGGATTCGGAGTAATTAGCTTATCTGTGAGAGTTTAGTGCTGTACAAGTGTTTTCTTGATCTATAAAGTGTAGGTTTATAGTACAAGTTCGCGACACTAAAGGACAAGTATAGCACTGTTGTAATTACACGGCCCGACTCTTCGATCGAGAGTTTACATAAGTTGTGTGAGGTTGTCGAAATATAGTATCAAAGGTTCGTCATCGTAGCTGGCATATAGCATTTTAGCTGAATTATATTGTAGTCTTTTGGTTTCATGGTAGCCAGGGAAACGGAATCACCAACCACTGCACATGTTGTTATCCAAGTTCGTTAAATATGCATCAAAAAGTGGCACCTTCGCACACAAACAGTCTTTCTTCATATTTGCGACACCAGTTCACAATTGCCTTTGCACTATTAACCAACAAGTCCTTCTTCATGACGCTCCCAGTTAACAAAAGAAGTTCGTAATTTGGTGTCACCCAACATAGACCTGCAATGGCATTGTACTTGTTGCGCTGTGTATCTTTTTCCCATTTCAGGTATGAAACATTGATACGATTGTTTCTGTTGACACTGGAGTGAAGTTTGACATAATATTTCTGTAAATTCTTGATGTTTGTATATGTTGGCATGATGTACTGTAAATGACGTTTGGATTTGTAAACAAAGTGATATACCAGTGGGGCAGGGATATCCACTGTGGATAGGCCCATGTCTATAGATTCTTGGATTCTATTAAAAAGTTGACGTTTCTCTAGACCTTTGATGACACTTTCTGAAACTTCTTTCATCTCGAAGAACGCATTCTTATCAGCACTCATTAGAACTAGGGCAACACCGTGAATGAACTTGACATATGCATAAAGGAACCCATTCGGATTGAATTTTGGCAAGCAAATTGGAAGCCATAGTTCCTCATCTTCACGATTCTTGGACTGGTTGAACACTAATGAGAATAGTATTTGCAAGTCTGTTGTATGAAGTGTATGATTCCTGGGTCTCAAAATATTGACTAGCTTGCCACCTGGAGCAACAAGGATCCCATATAACAAGTCTTTGTGTTTGTTCTTCAAAAGCACGCTGTTGATCTTACTCCTTGTAGATTTCCTCAGTCTGATACTCTGTAGGGCACCAACCAAAATACCAGCGTTGAAATTGGTGATCTCATTACACAACAGATCTAGACCTGACCAGTCAGCTCTTCCCAAGTGTCTTCTAAGATCGAACCCTTCTTTGTTCTGGAATGACCTGACAATATGCGGCTTACTCAACGTGGACAAAAGGAAACTGTGTAGTAGATCTAATTGGTTCAAAAGCTCATTCTCAGTTTCATGAAGTTTGGAAACAGCGACAAGGATGATCGGTGATTGATTCAAGATCGTAAATCTAGTTGGACCAGCAACAAATGATTTCAGCTTTGAGCCATCAAGTAAGAAAGAGCTCACAATGGTCTGTAGGATCCCCACGTATCCAATAAACTTCTCATCAGCATCATTATCGTCATCCGTGTTCATGGCATAGATAGGCTTCCCTGCAGAGGATAATATGAAAAACTGCTTAGCATCTTTCAGGAATTGTTCCTCTTCCTCATCCTCCAGAAAGCTCATTCTCATATCAGAGTCACTTTGACTTATCAGGTCGCCCAGTCGGTGGGTGAAGTCTCTCTCGGTGGCGCCAGTGACGCTATCAATGTCATTACCATCATCATCATCGCTGTAGATTGTCAGCGTAGGGTTGCTCCTTATCGTGTTTCCGTCGGAGAAGCTCTGTTCGTGGTGTTCCAGGGATTCATAGCGACTAAGCTGGCTATATATGCTAGCATTATCGTTCGTAGGCGAGGTCTGGCCTATACTCTCCAGGGTTACCTCTGTTGTGGGTTGAGCCTGCAGTTCAGAGAGCTTAAAGCTGTGGAGGCTGCGCGAGGAGCCGATTGTGAGCTGTGACAGCGACTGTTTCCTGTCCAGTACCTGTGGCCTCTCCGGTACCTGTGGCCTGAGTTCGTTGTCGGACATTGTGATTGTATTTAGGGACTTTGTTTTGTTATTTCTTTATAGATAGTGTCAAATCAATTGTAAATTCATTGTTGATCTTTCGAAATTTCGCGGAGATAAAAATTTTATAGGGTAACCTCATCGCATACCAAAAAAAAAATTTTGGTACTAAAAGCACTAACAGTGAAATCTTAACTGGATAAGATCTTGTTTGTTTCTGATATAGGAGAATGAGTGACGAAGACAGATCTACAGTCGTGAAGCGTGGTGCCAGAGGTACTCAAAATGGTGAGGATAACTTAGACAAGAAGACTTTGTTCGTTCGTTCAATCCCATTTGATGTGACTTCAGAACAGTTGTCTGATTTCTTTTCAGACTTCAGTCCTGTGAAGCACGCTGTTGTGGTCACTGATGCTGAGAAAAAATCAAGAGGGTTTGGTTTCGTCAGTTTCTCATTGGACGAAGACACTGAAGCTGCCCTGGAACAAGCTAGAAAGACCAAATTGAATGGTAGACTATTAAGAATTGACGTTGCAAAGAGAAGAGATCGTAAAGATAGAGACACTAGAGGGACTCCAAAACCAGAGAAGGAAGCTATTGAAAAGAGAAGAGCAAGACTTATTATCAGAAACTTACCGTGGTCTGTTCGTGACCCAGAAGAGCTAAAAAAGATATTCACCAAATATGGTGCCGTCTCTGATGCTATCATTCCAAGAAAAGGCGGTGGTAAGATGAGTGGGTTTGGGTTTGTCACAATGAAGAAGAATTCAAGTGCCGAAGCAGCCATCAAGGGCTCTGCTGGCTTGAAAATCGCCGGTAGAGAAGTCGCTGTCGATTATGCCTTGGAAAAGTCTAAATGGTTACAATACAAGGAAGACCATGAAGACGAGGAAGAATCAGAAAGTGAGTCAGAAGAAGAGAATGCCTCAGATAACGAGGAAGATGATGACGAGGAAGAAGAAGAAGTTGAAGATGTCGAAGACCAAGATAGTGACGATGCCGATGTCGCTGAAGGTGAAGACGACAGTGATGTTGAATTAGAAAGCGATGAAGAAGTCAGCGAAGCAGAGGAAGAAAAACCAAGAGTAAAGATGAACAAACAGGAAAGTTACGCTATTTTCATCCGTAACATTCCATACGACACTGATGAAGACAATCTAAAGGAGCATTTCTCCAAGTTTGGTGCTGTTAAGTACGCATTACCTGTCATTGATAAGGAAACTGGTTTAGCTAGAGGTACAGCCTTTGTTGCTTTTTACAACGAAGACTCTTACAAAAAATGTCTAGAAGGTGCCCCAGACAGCTCTACCACCTCTATTTTGATCTCAGATGATGTTGCTCCAGAGTACGTCTTTGAAGGACGTATCTTGTCTATCTCTCCTGCTGTTGATAGAGAATCCGCTGCTAGATTGACTGAGAAGAATGCTGTAAAGAGAAGTGAATTGTTAGGTAAGGCTCCAGGTGAAAAGGACAGACGTAACATGTACCTATTGAACGAAGGTAGAATTACTACAAGCTCCAAATTGGCCGCTGTGTTGACTCCTTCTGATTTAGAACTAAGAGAAAAATCTTACAAATTAAGAGTCCAACACTTAAACAAAAACCCTTCATTGCATCTATCATTGACCAGATTAGCCATTAGAAACTTGCCAAGGGCCATGAATGCCAAGGCATTGAAGGCTTTAGGTCGTAAAGCCGTTGTTCAGTTTGCCACTGAAGTGAAACAACAGAAGAGACAACCTCTATCAAAGGAAGAACTGAACAGATCTGCCTATGAAAAGCAAAGATGGTTAGTTGGTGAAGAAGAATCAAAGAGATCAAAGAAACAGGGTGTTGTGAGACAAGCTAAGATTATCATGGAAGTTAAAGGTTCCGGTGAAACTGGTAGAAGTAGAGGTTACGGTTTCTTGGAGTTTAGAGATCACAAATGTGCACTACAGGGTCTAAGATGGTTGAATGCTCATGAAGTCACTCCAGAGGAGATCTATGAAGGTTTAACTGAAGAAGAACAGAAATATGCAACCATTGAAGGTTTGAACAAGAGAAAGTTAGTCGTTGAATTCGCTATTGAACATGCCAACATTGTTAAGAGAAGACGTGAAAAGGTTGAAAATGCTAGAAAGGAAGCCGATGTTATAAAGAAAAAGAAGAGAGCCGCTGAAGGTGGTGATGAAAGCGATGATGATGAAGAATTCTCAGAAGAGGAAGAAGATTCCAAACCAGCCAACAAGAGACAAAGACTTGACAAAAAGGACGGTAAGAAGAAAATACAAAAGAACAAAGGTAATTTCAACAAAGGTGCCCACGTTGGTAAGAAGAAAGGTGGTAAATCAGAAGCTGCTCCAGCTGCTCCTACAAAATCAGGTTTGGATGAAGATACTAAGAAATTGATCGGTATGAAACGTAAGAGAAAACAACATAGAAAAGGTAAATAGACTTGCATTCATGACAACACAAATGTACAATAGATTTTATTATGGTTGAGTCGTTATTTGTATTACATATCATTAAACACCGTAGCACCCACTATCATCAATGTGCACGAGGAGCTCTCTTGGTCAAGGCCATTGTGGTTTCAACCCACCCTTCGGCACCACCTTCCATAGCTAGAATATCATAAACGGTTTGGATATTAACATTGACATTATCTCTCTTATAACCAATGATGGCTGCGTTTCTCGTGCTTGGGATTCTCAACATTTCTCTCTCCACTTTCCAACCTGCCTTCTTGGATAGTTCCTCGACATGGTCCACTAAAGCTGCGTATGTGGAGACTGCACCTGACTTTTGAGCTGGGTATCTCACTCTAGCACCTGACAAAGCATGAGAACAGCATGGGATCACCAAAAATGGGTAACCAAATAATGGAATCCAACAGGTCAATTCATCAGAGTGGTTACCAATGATGAACGTATTCTTTGGGAATTGTGCAGTGTTGACCATGGTGGAGTTTAACAATGCTCCAGAAGTGTAGAACCCCACTAATGGGTTCTCAGCAGGCCCACCAATGGGTACTTGGAATACTCTACCATTATCAATTAGATGAGGAGCCATCTTTTGGACAGCTGGGTGAGGTCTTAATAGAATAGATGGAATGATCACTTGTTCTTTCAACCTGGATTGCACACTATTTGAGTATGTCTTCCAAGATTTTCTTGCTCTAGCATCGATACCAACACCTTTGTAACCTTCTGATAGTAAGATGTTCACTAACACACCGTTACCACATCCTAAATCTCTAAATTCGAAATCCTTTTTGTCCTTATAGATATTGGTCCATAGTTCGATCAAGAAAGCGGCAATGGCTATATCTTCAAAAACATGCTTTCTTGGATCAGTGGATTCAACCCAATTATCAACTAATTGCTTTGAATATTTTTTCTTCAAAGCGATATAACGATCTTGGAAAGCGACTTTAGAAACAACTAAATCATGTTCGACCCTTTTCTGATAACCATCCATGACCCCGGTGGAGTGTTTCTTTGCTGTTTGTAACAGTCTAAATGCAATTCTCACATCACGGTTAGATGTGTCTAGTTTCTGGAAGTCTGAGATGACATTTGGCTCTTCATAATTAAAAGGGATGTAATGAACGGAGATCTTACCTTTACTTAATAAGATACCAACAGCTTGAACAGAAGGAAGATAAAAGGGACAGTCTTCAACATTATCAATATGTGGATAGTACAACACTAAAGTAGAATCATAATCATCAGAGTTGATCTTCAACGATAGGATAGAGCATGTTTGATTGATGATGCAGTCCTTGAATGGGTTTCTAGGAACAATTCTTCTAACAATTTCAACTTTTGGTCTACTCTCAGGTGTTAAGGGGACTTTTTTTATTTCAATATCATCTAGGTTCTTCTCTAATATGACCTCATCGTCTGAAGTTGTAGGTATATCTGGCTTATGTTGGGCTAGTTCACTCTGAAAATGCGTTTTTTCCTCTTTCCCGTCATCAGTATATGTGAATTTGTCCTCCACGAGGATATCAGCTCTCAGGATCACCGTGGAATTGATATTTGGTTGTTTAATTAAATTCTGCATAGCAGTTTCAAAATGCTCCGATTCAAAGCCCACATCTACTTCGAAAACGGCCACCCAGGAAGATCCCAGAGTAGAGATCTGTCCCAGAAGGCTCTCCACGGAGGAGATATCATTTTTCTTGTCCACAGTAGTCATGTGGTGAATTGTGGGGAGGTGTAAAAAGCTTCAATGTTACTAAAAGTTTTTCACCTTATTATAATACAACCTGTTTCATTTTGTAGAACGAGTTCGCGGGATGGTGGTGGATTTTTGCCTGTGATGATTTTCGACCATTTGAAAACCCGTGCGCTAATATTAACTTAGTGATTGTTATTACTCTACTTTCCCTTGGTTGATATCAATTCTTGTGAAATATAAACACTCGGTCTGATGTCATCACAAGCGTCACAGTATGTCGAAGTACAGGGTAACATCCTTGTTTTCTTTTTGTTAATATCTTGGTTGATAACTAACCATTTAACTATAGATTCCAACAGCTTGAAAAGCTAGGGGAAGGTACTTATGCGACTGTTTATAAAGGGCGTAACAGAACCACCGGTACGTTAGTGGCCTTGAAGGAGATCAATTTGGACTCCGAGGAAGGTACTCCGTCTACTGCCATTAGAGAAATCTCCTTAATGAAGGATCTGAAGCATCCAAATATTATCAATTTATACGATGTCATTCACGTTGAAAATAAGTTAACATTAGTCTTTGAATACTTGGAGAAAGATTTAAAGAAATACATGGATACAAATGGTAACAATGGTGCCCTTGAACCCCAATTGGTTAAATCATTTATGTATCAATTATTACAAGGTATTAATTTTTGTCATCAAAATAGAGTGTTACATAGAGATTTAAAACCACAAAATTTATTAACCAACGCTAAAGGTGAATTAAAGATTGGTGATTTTGGTTTAGCTAGAGCATTTGGTATTCCAGTGAATACATTTTCCAATGAAGTCGTCACTCTATGGTATAGAGCTCCAGATGTTTTAATGGGTTCAAGAAATTACTCCACATCAATTGATATGTGGTCTGCTGGTTGTATCTTGGCTGAAATGTTTATCGGTAGACCTTTATTCCCAGGTGGTTCCAATGATGACCAATTGATGAAGATCTTTAGAATAATGGGTACCCCAAATGAAAGAACATGGCCAGGAGTTTCTCAATTACCAAATTATAGACCAAATTTCAATATGTTTATCCCACAAGATTTAAGAACCATGATTCCAAATATAGATCCATTAGCATTAAACTTATTATCTAGTTTATTACAAATGAAACCAGAGAATAGAATTTCTGCTGCTCAAGCTTTACAACATCCATGGTTTAACGAATATCATAACATCAACCCAGTTTTGGATAATCAACAACCACAACATAATGTTGTCCCTCCTCCACAACAACAATACCAACAAGCTCCACCTCCACCTCAACAACAACAATACTATCAATAGACTATCTCATTTTTATTGCCACTCTTTTTTCCTTTTGATTCTTTTTTATTTAAACTATTCAGTTCTTTAGTTCTTTTGATCCAGTATTACCACTAAAACGAAATAAAATGTTAATACATGATATTACGACATTGATTTTTTTTCTCCCGATATTTTGTAAGTAATTATTTGCATTATTCATTATTCATTATATATGGCTACACATTATTTAAGGAGTTTATAATCCCCAATATATCATGACTTGGGGTTCCACCTCTTTCCTGTAGGAAATGTAAAAAATTGATTTTTTTACTTCTAGAGACATAGATCCATAATTCATCATCATTAATAAGTTCTTGATTGTTAAAATTTTCAAAACACCATTGAGAGAGTTCCATACTATCAATTTTGAAAGCTTCGATAAGAGGTTTCGAGGTCATCAATTTGTTCGTCTCAGTTAATTGAAGGATTCTTTCTAAAGACTTAATATCACAACCTTGTTGAATTGCATTGGATAAGGCAAGGTCACCATCAGTGAATCTCATCTTTCTTGCATGTAATTCTTCCAAGAGTTTCAAACGTTCATCACTGAAGGGACCATCATAAAATTTTTCTGTATAGTCCTGGAAATCTTCAGTTGGAAGATCAGACAATTCATTATGATCTAGGACTCTCATATTAAGTCTTTCCGTGGTCATTCTTGCTAGTTCACTAGCAATGGTCTCAGGATCAGCATCGACTCTGTTTAATGTATCCACCAATTGTTTGTCTAAATTATCATAGAACAATATCAATCTATTCTTGGACTCTGCATTGATTGCAGCTATAGGTAACACAATATCAAACTTCAAATATGATAATACCGTTGAATTAACAAATTTATAATCCAAAACTGCTCTATCCAATGCAAACCTCGTTTTCCATTCATTCTTAACAGCTTCTTTATCTTCAATATGCTTATTTAAATCATGTAAATAGTTTAATTTTAACATTTTATATGTAAGTGAATTTGAAGGTGTCAAACGATGATGTAGTAATTTGTTTACCAATGGTAAGTTATTAACACCCGAAAGTAAGAACACTTCATGAAGGATCTCAATGGGTAGTTTCTCCAGTATAGATAATGATTCAAAATGACTCCAATCTTCAAGTTCTTCAATGGGTGTTTCTGGTTCAAAAGAAGGTGATCTTGATGTAGACCTACTAGAAATGGCATTATGAGGTACAGAGATTTCTTCTCTTAACTTGATTTTTTTCCTCCTTTGCAAATCAACTTTAGATGGAGGACCTCTTTTCCGTCTATGTGTTTTCCCTGGTGTGATAAAGCCCATGTTTATTAGTTGACCCAGCCAAACTTGACTTGTTAAAGTATAAGACATATAAAAAATATAGATTTTTTTTTTCAATGGATACCCAGATCAAGCTACAAAATTACTATTAAATAGATCACTATAGAGTAACGATGATATAATCATAGCATTAAACAAGGAAGAGTTCATAAGTCTCTCTGTGATCATTCTGATTGATAGATGACTCATCAAACTTTGTACCATTGGCATTAATTGACAGTAATTACTTATGAGTTTATATAGCATTAGGGTACAGATTTTACAACTCTTTGACCCTTTAATCAATAATAATGAAAATCATTCTATAATCTAATTCTCAAGTTGTGCTCATATACTAGAGAGAAATCTTGAATTTGCTATACCAATTTCGAAAGGATTAATGTTATGAAGTGTAGATTCTTCTAGTTCTTAACGGTATAGTGCTTATATAATCGATCTATTATATACTTTACCGACCCCGGAGAAAGGAAGTTTTTAAAAAAAAAACCACACAAAGATCATTAACATCAACATCTTCACTAATAATTAGAATTCAAATCACAAGACTTCACAATATGCTGATACCTAAAGCAAACAACACATTAAGACTGCTGAGTAGTAGACCTTTTAGTATATCAAAAAGTAAGTCTTTCCCATTTGTTTCCCCACAGAGTTTAAAGAGTACTAACACTCTCTTAGATCTCCTCCAAACTGCACAAGTCTCTGATGACAAATATAAGCAACCTATGGCCTTTGAGACAAATCATGAGATCAAAGGCACTGCGGAAGAGCGTATGAAGAATGTATTTGGTGGTCGTATAGCTGGTAGTGAAAGAGTCGCTTCATCAAGAAGGGAGGTTGGTGCCCCTGCTGTAATTGCTGGTATATCTGTACCCAGTAAACCTAAAGAACCTGATAATTGTTGTATGTCAGGATGTGTGAATTGTGTATGGGAGCAGTACAATGATGATATTAGAGACTGGAGACATAAGAGGAATAACGCTATTAAGGCAATAAAGGGGACTAATGAACATTGGCCTGCTGATTTTGATCCACCTTTATTAAAATTAGAAGCGAAAAATATCCCTGAAGAGTTAAAATCTCAAAAGAGGAAACTTGAAAGAGCTAAAAAGATTACAACTGCTTCTTATTTCCCAACAAAAGGTGCTCCAGGTGCACAAAATATTACAAAACAAGCTAATTCTGCTGCTGCTGCTGCAGAGGAAGATGATGATGGATGGGCAAATGTCCCTGTGAGCTTTAGAGTATTTGCTCAAACTGAGAAGATGATGAAAGAGAAGAGAGCTAAAAGGGCTGCAGAGCTAGCGAATAAAAAGGCAGAGGAAGAAGTGAAAGCTGTGACTTCATAGAAGGAGTGAATTTCTCTCATCTTTTGATCATATTTCTATATACATATATATCTGTATAAAATCCAATGTTAATTGGAATTAGAGTGTCATATTTATGGTGACAGTGTCACACTTACTTTAACTTGTAGATAACCATGAGTAGAGGTATGTCATAGAAATTCTACAAATTCCATCATAAACGCATATACTTATTAAATCTGCTATAAAAACACACATATTTTAGTAACCGATAGAATGGATCAGTTACTATTTGAGTAGAAATTTTAAAAACATACACAGAGGTATCAAAACATAATGGCTTTGGAGCCGGGGATAATCAATAAAAAACATCTTTGGAACGAACGAGAACTTAGATCAAGTAACCCATTATAGCCATTAACAAACCAACAGCAGAATAAGATGGTGCAGTAAATGCAATAGCGTCCCCTCTAGAGCTTGAGGAAGATCCCGAAGAGGCAGAAGAAGATGAAGCGATAGCAGATGAAGATGGAGCTGATTTGGAAATGGTTGAGGCACTTGAAGCAGGAACGTTACTTTGACTATTAATTTCATCTTCAGATTTAAAAACGACAGTTGGTGAGTCAATCTTATTACCATCAGCGTCTTCGATAGAATATTTAGATTCTTTAGCTTCTAAGTCATCAATCAATTTGCCAACATGGGTAGCATTGACACCACTTTGAATTAATTTGGTGATTTCAGATGGTTGTTCAGGGATATCAAAATCAGCACCAAATTCAGAATAAATAGCAGTGATCCTTTTAGAATCACAAGTTGGTTTATCTGAAACATTAACATCATCTTCCAAAATTTTTGGAATAGTAGAATTTTCGTATTGATCCTTTAAATTAGCAAAATCATCTAAATATTTAATAGAACCATCACTTTCAATTTCAACAACACCATATTGAGAAGGTTCTTCAGAATATTCATAAACTAACCCACCTGAGAAAGTATTGACTAAACCATCGAATAAACCTTCAGAAATTTCTTCAAAAGTTCTTGGTCTAACTGTATTACAACCGAATTCTGAAAATAATAATGGGATAGTAGTATTAGCCAATGTTTTATTCAAATCATCGTAACCTGAAGTGGTCCAAGTACTACCTGAACACCATTGGTATGAATTTAAGCCGAAAAAATCAGAAGTTGAATCATCATCAGAGTCTTCACCATCGATTTGACATTGTAAATATTCTAAAGTGGCTCTTCTCAATTCAACACCATCTGCAGCGGAGTAACCAACTGGGATGGTTCTATTAGAGTGCTTAGCGATATATTGTTTCATATCTCTTTGGACGGCTCTAATATATTTTGGAGTAGTATCAGCGTAATCCTTTTGATCATTAATGACTTCGTTACCAGATAGGAAACCAAGAACATTTGGGAAATTTTTAAAAGCTTCAATGAATTTAAAGATTCTACCCAAATATTGGGCATTGTAAGTACCTTGTGGATCATCTCTATTCAAGTTGGAACCGTATTCACCAGAATTGACATCCAATAATAAGTAGATACCGGCATTGTTGAAAATTGTCATACATTCATCATGGTCCAAGTCTGGGTTTAAAGAATAAATTCTCACAGTATTGATACCCAATTGTTGAAACACATAGGCATCTCTGTAACAAACATCAACATCAGAAAGTGCATCTTTATTTGAGCCAGAGTCAAAACCGGAGGAACCACCAGGTAAATAATCAATACCTTTTAAAAAGAAAGCTTCACCTTGGACGTTATAGTCAGAATTCAATTGGATGAATCTATGACCCTTAACGGTCAATGGTAAAATAGCGTGTGTCACAGCAAGGGACAAGAATAAGTATAATAATGAATAGATCCCCTTCATAATGTAAAATGACTCAAGAAATCAAATTTAGTTTGTCTTGGAAAGAAATCAGATATGGCAGTCTTTGTAAATAAGCAAAATATATAGCGAAAGGAGCGACGCTAAGAAAGATAGATCTAAAGAAGCCAGCAAACGAATGAGAAAGACCCAAGAGATTATTGAATCGTTTATATATTTTTAGCACGGGGTAAATGCTAAAGTTCTCTATTTTCTCTAAAACTTGTTTTGAATTTCAATTATGCAACCATAGAAATAAACGCGAATCTTATTTTTCTGTTTTGTTATTTAAATCAGCTCTTTAAAAGCGCGTATTGACAGCATTGAAATATAAATTTATATTGGATGAACATCGGGGGTGTAAGTGGCCAAAATGGCAATCAGAAGAAGCACAAGCTATGCCTTAATCATGTAACCAAACAAGGGAAAGGCGAGTCAAAATTTTCAAAAAAAAGAAGATTGGAGCCAAAAAGAGAAAAGTGGTCCCTAGCAGGATCGAACTGCTGATCTTGGCGTTATTAGCACCACGCCTTAACCAACTAGGCCAAGGGACCGTTTTCTGAAAGGGGATTGGCAGGTATTATCAGTGTTTCGGCAGGGCAAAGCCCACACAAGACAATTAGCCTACAATCTTCATATATGAATTTTACTCCTACAAACAATACACAAGGGGGAGAAACCCCTGGAGATCTTAAGAAGGTATACAGCTACTTGATTAGGAGTTAAATTAACCTACGACTTAAAGTCTCTAAAATCGTTCGTATATGTAAGACACAAGTTGTATATAGTAATGGGACTTCCAGCGTCCCTCATGACCATAAGATAGTCAACCATTTCCAACCTTTCAATTTTTCAATTGGTGGTTCAGGATTTTCCTCTACATCTCTGAATAAACTCTCTAAATCAATTTCAGTTGGATCCCAAACTCTAGTCTTCTTTAAGTATTTCCAGCCAAAGTATAATATAACGGACATTGGTAAAATGAAGTAAGAACTGAAAAAAGAACTTATCAAGAACTCACCATGGACAAAATTCTTATAACCACCAATCAATAATAGTAAGAAAGATAGGATACCACTGATCCATGCACCAATTGGGGTGATGCTCTTTGTATGTGGTAGTCTTGATCTTGGAATACCTTGCACTTTCATGGCTCTTGTCATACAAATATGATTGACTGAAATCAAACACCATTCAAACATTAATTTAGCAGAAGAAATGTTTTGAAACCAATTGAAGACATTTGCTGAGGAAGAAGACAAGTTCATATAGGCTAATGGCATTAAGATAGCACATAATAAGTTCCCAACCCATGGAGTACCCCATCTATTAGTCTTTAAAAAGATCTTTGGAGCTTGACCCTTAACGGCTAAAGCGAATAAGAAACGTGCAGTAACAGCGACACCTTGAGAGCCAGTACTGAAGGCAGAAGTGACAATAGCAGCATTGACCAAATGTGGAAGACCTTTTATACCAGCATTATTCATAGCGACAACGAATGGTGAAGATTTAGCATTACCTGTGGAGTTGGCAATTTGTTTGTTATATGGGGACACGATCAAAGTTAGTGAGAAGGCTGCAAGGACCATCAAGATCGTAACTCTATAAAAGACACGAAGACAAGCGGTGAAAGTGGTCTTTCTTGGATATTTAACTTCAGCGGCCAATGATGGAACAGATTGAACACCACCATAAGAGTAGACCACTGATGATAACACTTTCATAAAACCTGCAAATTTACCTAAAGAACCAGTGGTTAAGTATTCCTTAAAGGCTTCTTGTCTCCAATATCTAAAACCAATGGCGTCACCAGTTGGCCCACCACCAGAAGTGATAACAACAGAGGTTATGATCAAAATGACAAGCAATGTGATCTTAACCATAGCAAAGCCAAACTCAGCTTCACCCCAAAATCTGATTGGCAAGAAGTTGAAACCGATAGTCAACACAATGATGATTGAAATCCAGATCCCCTGTGATAAATCAGTCCAGTATGAAATCACCAAAGCGGCAGCAGATTGTTCAGTAGGCATGACACCACTCCAAACATGGATCCACCCATCTGCAAAAGCGATAGCTGGATCAACAAAGAATTCAGCATGTCTTATAACGGCAGCTGAACACGGCATCAGTGAGGCACATTCAGCCATACATAGTTGGTTTAAACCAACGATAAGACTGATCAAGGTGTACGCTAAGAATGTACCCGCTGGACTAATTAAAAAAATTGTTAGTATCGGAGAAGGTTAATGGGATATAGAGTTGTAACATACCCAGATGTAGCTAAGATACCACCAGATGATAAGAAAATACCAGTACCAAACACATTGACCAAAGCGATCATTTGTAAATGACGTTGGTTTAAGCCTTGCTTCAGTTGTTTTCTATCCATCACAAAATGATCCCTGTTCTCCAACTCTGAGAGTGTGGTTGATTCTATTTCATTTATTTCAACATCTTGTAGTTCAATGTCTTTTCTAGCATCCTTCTCAATTGAGGATTTCTCATTACTTGATGATACACCGTCCATGTTTCGCATTTATTTGATGTTTAGCTAATTTATAATAGGCTAAGTCTCGAGGAGAACAGGGTCCTTTTATAATTGATCTCACATATCTCGAAGATCAAGGGTGAAGCCTCTGATAAGCAGCAGAAAGACTAGCAGTTGAGCATGAATCGTTAGAAGGCACCGTATGCAGCTGCAGACTATGCGCGCATTCGTAACCCCGTGCAATTGTCTCTGTGATGCTTATCGTTATGTAGTTTAGGTTAGAGCCAAGCTTCGGATATATAGACGAAATAAGTAAAGTAAGCTCTGGTCGGCGACACTTGAATCAGACGCTGTCAATCGAGCCAAGTCTGGCCAAGTCTCGCCGAGTACATGGACTTTGACCAAGTGAACGTTCATGGCTGCTGGTTGTCGAAGTGGATGACTATGATTATCGCTGATAAGACATGTCCCAGGATTTCATTCCTTATCAGAAACAGAATGACAGCAGATCCAAATGGAAAATTACATTGCCCGACAAGTTACTAACGTACTGGCCAAAATAATTATTATCCAGGGTCCGACTTATGGCACAAGCGTTCTATAACATTTGATCAGTTCTCTTTATTGATCCTTGTCGACTAGATCAATGGATGGATAGAAATAGGCTCCAGGGTTACCTATTTGGAATAGTACCTGAGGTTGACAGGCGCATTTCGAAATTGTGCATAAAGATAAGAGACGTTGTCAGCTGATTGCAGCTTTTGCAGACTCCACATTTGATTATAGTTGGCACCTTCGAGATTAATAAGGTACACAATAGCCGAATCAAAACTGCGCAAATTTGCCAAAATTGTTATATTCTACAACTTTTCAAAAGTAAATGCATTATTAGGTATTGTCAATATTATACAAAGAAGTTTTAAACGTCAACAACAAAACAAACGATCATGATCCAAAGTAAGACCCAAACCAATTAGCCAGGAACCAAAGAATAAGGAATCAAACCATAAATAAAAATAAATAAGATGCTTCGACAATGTTAATCACAAATGGAATGATAACTCAATTACCATTCTTGAGCTCTAACGCCGAATTTAGACTTCTTGGTACCCTTGATTGGTTTGATCAATTTGGAACCACCTTCTAAGAAGGAGAATCTATCTCTTCTCATTTCTTCGTACTTATTGATATATTCTTCCTTTTGTAAAGTTAAACCGATATCATCTAAACCGTTGATTAAACAATGCTTTCTGAATTCTTCAACGGCAAAGTTGTCAACTAGGACTTCACCATCTGGACCCTTGATTTGTTGGTTTGGTAGATCGATGGTTAGTTCCTTCCCGGCTTTAGCTAGTGGGTATAGTTTCTCTAGGATAACTTCTTGTGGTAATCTGATTGGTAACAAGAAGTTCTTGAAGGAGTTGTTGTAGAAAATATCACCAAATGATGGAGCAATGATGGATTGGATACCAAAATCCTTTAGAGCCCATGGTGCATGTTCTCTTGAAGAACCACAACCAAAGTTATCACCAGTGACTAACAAAATTTTGGCGTTTCTGTAAGGTTCGACATTTAGGACAAAATCAGTTTCAACGTCTTTACCGTCGTCACCTTTAACAAATCTTGATTCGTAGAATAAACCAGCCTTCAGACCAGTTCTCTTGATGGTCTTTAAGAATTGCTTTGGAATGATGGCATCAGTATCAACATTAGCTCTGTCTAATGGGGCAGTGATAGCGGTCAAAGTGGTGAAGGCGTTAGCAGCAGAAGCACCAGCGATTGAACCTTTAACTGGAGTTTCTTTAGCTTGCTTTTGAGGTGGTGGGATGTCATTAACTTCATCGTTGATTTCTTCTTCTGAGGTGTTACCAGCGTCTAATGGTTGCTTTTCATGTTCATAAACGGCATTTTGTAAAGCCTTATCTTCTTCTCCTTCTTGTTCAATGATGATCTTTGGTTCATCAGTTTCAACGTATTGGTATTCTCTAATATCAGTGAAGTAACCAGTGACACCAGCAGCGGCAGCCATAGCTGGAGACATCAAATGAGTTCTTGATTGAGCACCTTGACGACCTTCGAAATTTCTGTTAGAAGTGGAGGCACAACGTTCTTCAGGGTCCAAGATATCTGGGTTCATACCTAGACACATGGAACAACCAGCTTCTCTCCATTCAAAATCAGCAGCTTGAAAGATCTTATGTAGACCTTCTTTTTCAGCTTGTTTTCTAACAAGCCCAGAACCTGGAACAACTAGACAACGTTTAACGTTGGCAGCTTTTTTCTTACCTTTAACAACTCTAGCAGCGGCTCTTAAATCTTCAATACGGGCATTGGTACATGAACCGATGAAAACTTTATCAATTGGAATTTCTTTGAATGGAACATTTGGTTTTAGACCCATGTATTTTAAAGCTCTTTCCATACCTGATTTTTTAATTGGATCGTCAACATTGGCTGGATCTGGAACTTTACCAGTGATTGGTAAGGCATCTTGTGGAGAAGTACCCCAGGTGATAGTTGGAACAATATCTGAGGCCTTGATAGTGATATCATAATCGAAATGAGCACCTTCATCAGTATGTAAAGTCTTCCAGTAGGCAACGGCTTTTTCATATTCAGCGTCCTTTGGAGCTAATGGACGACCCTTGATGTAGTCAAAAGTGGTTTGATCTGGTTTGATCATACCAGCTCTAGCACCGGCTTCGATGGCCATGTTACAAATGGACATTCTAGCTTCCATTGATAAGTTTTCAATGGCCTTACCAGCAAATTCAATAACAGAACCGGTACCACCAGCGGTACCAATGACACCAATAACATGTAGGACTAAATCCTTTGAGGTAATACCTGGAGATAGATCACCATCGATGTAGATTCTCATGTTCTTGGATTTGGCTTGAATAACAGTTTGAGTAGCTAAGACGTGTTCAACTTCAGAAGTACCAATACCGAAAGCTAAGGCACCAAAGGCACCATGGGTGGAAGTATGTGAATCACCACAGACAACAGTGGTACCTGGTAATGTGAAACCTTGTTCAGGACCAATGATGTGGACAATACCTTGTCTGTCATCGGTCATACCGAAGAAAGTGACGTCAAAATCTTTGACATTTTGCTCTAAAGTTTGCACTTGTAGTCTTGAATCTTGTTGTTTGATGAAAGTTTCAGTGGATTGAAAGTTGACTCTTGATTCTGTTGGGATATTGTGATCAACAGTGGCCAAAGTACAATCTTTTCTTCTAACTTTTCTACCGGCATTAGCTAGACCTTCGAAAGCTTGTGGAGATGTGACTTCATGAACTAAATGTCTGTCGATGTATAATAAGTATGAACCAGAATCATCCTTATGGACAATGTGGTCTTCAAAGACCTTATCGTAAAGAGTCTTTGGTTGTGTGGATGTTTGAGCCATTGTAGTGTATGAAATGGGCGAATTGTCAAACAAGTTGTTGGAGAAGAAGAAAGAAAGTTATGTTTAAAAATGATTCATGGCTTTTTGGGCAATTTTTTTTGCCCGTTCGACACAGGCGATATGCCCTTCGCCTGTTCCGCTCCGGAAACCGGCGAGGTGCCCGCTCGGCCAATCAGAGCTCGAGCGAATGTCAGGGAATCACAAAAGTCACTCAATGTGGCAATTTAGGCGGAAGGAGAAGCCTTAAAAATGAGTCAGTGACACCAGAATCATTTACTACTATACCAATCCTGTCTTCTTGTAACTTGTACATTGGATGAATCTCCCTCCGAGTCCAGTATTTTCCCACTCCGTACTTGTCTCTCTTCAATTGCACCGGTTGCGGGAACAAACAGAAAGTTCGCGAAATGTTTAATCTGAATCATTCCGCGAACTCATTCGACATCCGCAAGGTTTGTGCCAAAAGCAACTTGGCGGGAAAAAGGAAAGTTGACAGTTTAACAATTTGACAGTTTAGACATGGAATTGACGATCAACGGCGAACAATTTACAGAGAAGAAACAGAGGATCAGAGATGGATTGTCTCGAAGATGGTACATTCTTCATGAATTCTACGTTATAGCTGCACTAGCTCTGTATACATTTGTTGTGCACTCATCCTTTAATCTTTTAATTTTGGAATATTTCTGTATATAATTCTCGAAATCTTTAACTACTGTTAGTTGTGCCTCTGCGCAATTTTATCTTACATAGGTTAAGTAGTTTTGAAAACAGTACTACAGGCTATATATGATAATGAATCGGGAGTGCATTATCAGAAAGTACAAATTGCTCACCTTATTATAAGCACAGACATTGATATGAGATTAGACCAACAAATTACTTATATGGCAGAATAGATAATAGATTTTACATGTTACAGTATATCAAACAGAATGAAGATTGAAATATTAACATTAGTATTAAGTGGAAGTATTCAAAATTGAAGAACAAACAAAAAAAGAGCGCCTTGCGTAAAACATAGAAGTAGTATTATAGTGTATTCGCAAAAATAGAAGGAATTGAAAACAAAAAACTTAGTGATAAAACATATGGACAAGTGATACAGGAGATACAAATGATATAAACAGTAGGTCATATTGTGTTGTAGTGATGAAACCCTGTGGAAGAAGTAAAATGTAGGATAGAAATAAAAACCATGCTGATTAACTGAAAAGTGATGATAGAATAACAATGTTGGATATGTAGGCGGTATTATGGATGCAATAAATAAGTAATCAACGAATATAGTGAATGTGGTGGATTGAGAATCATTTCATCTTCAGTTTGAAGATCCCGTTTTTTTCAATTCGATCAAATAAGTCGTTCATTTTGTTGAGTTCGACGTTTTGTTCCTCTTCTGACAAATCTTCGAATCTAGGAACTTGTTCACCACATTTGGTCTGTGATCTTACTGAATGATATGATGATTCTTGACCATTGTTGACAATGTTACCCAAGTCGTCTAGTGGGGATGAGATGAAACTGGGTAGACCAGTGGCCGGGTTAATTGGATGTTGAGATTCTGATGATGATTCAGTATTTAAAAGTAACTTGGATCGTAGATCGATAAGGGCAGGTCTGAAATTTGGATCTTCAACTCTTAGTTGCTCCAACTGTGAAATGTTCAAATTTTCTTGGATGTGGGCAAGAACACCAGATGTCTCAGAGGAGTCAATATCAATTAAGACAACCAAAGTTAGCAAGTTAGATACAGGAGATGAAATACCAATCATGGCACGCTGTGTGGCAATTCTGTTCAAGAAACGGACTTCATTCTCAGCAAATTTCAACTTGTTCATCATGTAGTTTCTCAAAATCTCTGGAGAAATAGCTAGTAGCACATTACCGAAATGTTGCAAGATTTCATCATATTCCTTGTTTGGGATTTCTTTAGCGTACAACAGTTGAAATTTGTTACAACTTAACACGAAGGAAGAATCAATACCAGCAGTGTCTTCAGCTTGATGGATATAACTGTAAATGATTTTCAAAATCTCCACAATAATAATGTTTAAGTTGAAGGATTCGGAACTTGACATGGTAACAAAGTTCAACAATTTTCCAGTGATTTTTAATATGGATCCTTTCAACAATGGTAATAATTCTCTGTTGTGGGAGAGTAGAAAGTATAATCTAAAGATAGGCAAGAAGTCTTTGAATTGTGATTCTGAATTGATTTGACGTTCACTCACTAGGTCTAGAATGGAAAATAGTTTCGGAACAACAGAGGCAAGGGTATCACATACTTGTGAATCCTGATCTCTTGTCAGATTTCTCAGATATTCGTTCGTGAGTAGGATGTTAGCAATGGTACTAATGACATCTAGTTCATCTTGTAGTTCAAATACTTTCAAGAAAACCCCACTCAATAATCTTTCAAAGGTACTTGGGTCAAAATTATTTAAAAAATCCGTGCTTCGAGCCTTGGATCTTAACTGTTGGAAGAACACTCTAGGTACCACTTTGTTCTGTTGGAGCAGTCCTTCTATTTGGTATATGTTCTGGTATTGTGGGTTGGACATTGTGGGTGGGAAAAGGTTGATGAGCGGATGTCGTGGGAAGTTGTGGAGTATCTTCTCACTTTGAGGATGATTTCCAATAATATGGATCAATATGAAGAAGGAGTGTGGATCAGGGAGCTTTATGAGTTCAGAGGCCTGATGATGATTATGAATCAAAATGGAATATCAAAGATGAAAATATGGAACAGAATGGTTAAACTGGATTCGGGGCGCTGCTTGATTTGATTTATACTTTTTTTTGCCAGCTTTGGCTAGAACGATTTTAGCAGCTTTCTCAATTTTCAGAGGCCAAATTTTGTGTTTTTGCTCCGATTCAGCAAAAAATGGTCTGGACCGCCTAGTAGTTTTAAGACAGGCAGAAAACAACGGTAGGAACGGGAAGCAGTTGAAGGAAAAGAGCTTATTGCTAACAGGAATCTATGAGAGTCTTGTGAGCTTGGAGGCGAGTTGTTAGTGTAAGTTGGCTTAGTAGCGTTGCGATGAGTGAGAATCGACCATAAGGGCCCAGGCTCCCTTATAAATGAGCCTCTAGCGATCGCAAGGCCCAAATCGCAAATCGTGGGTCTGCGCCGATTAAGGTTTCGTAGGTTATGCGCTGACCATAGCTGCGAAGCTTCATAGAGCTGCATCTGCGTGCATTGAGGTGCACAAACATGCGTCGGAAGTGGGCGTTTCTAGTTTCGCTCGCTTGTAAAGAAGTCTGGCCCCCTGTCAGTTTCTGCATCATCGCTGCACGAACTTTGGGGGTCAAGCCTAAAGGCCAGGCTGACCTAGGAAATACCACGCGAAGACTCATAACATTCACCGCTCATTTGACTCAGTAATGTTCTTCGTGGATGACATCAAATAAATCTTCAGAGCTCCTAAAAGAGTACGTAGGCGCTATATTCGGACTTCTCTGTTCCTCCCAATTGACCACAATAGGAATCATTTGCTCTCTTTCTTAATGTTGTAGCGGAAAACACGAGGGACCAATTGAATAGTCTTGTTAATATTGTTTGAACTATATTCGAAGAAGATATAGCCGAAACAAGAGCAATCAAGGAGAATAGTTGATTCACCAAGTAACGTGAGCGTTGAACATATCCACAATTCTAATATTTGTTGGGTCCACAACCAACATCTTCCATCATCTTCCATGGTTGTCTCTCGAATGCCGTTAAGGCTAGATTAACCTCATGACAGACGATGTACTATAGCTTAATTAATTTACTCCGCATGATGAAGAAATTGAGAATCACTGGCTACAAGAGGAAAGAGGAGGCTAGTATACCAATTATCGAGATTCTAGATGTGCAATGATGTGTAACATTCTTCGTAGACAATACTGTAAAATAGCTGATTATTGACTGACCAACCTTTTGATGTTCGTGGATCTCTCCAATTTCAACAACTGTGTATAGTTTGATTGACCTCAATTGAACTATCATCAGAGATCTTGAAAAGCTCGGTTATTTACGGCCGGGGATGCATGTGGAATAGCCTTTAGTACATGTACTTTAAACATTTTCTACACGAGAGTGTAACACTCGATTACGCTGACACAATTTTGCATCTAATTTGATCCTGTGACGAGACAAATTTCTAATGTACTACGTAGCACACACAGGAGATCAAATCTAATCAATGAAGGAGAAAGAATACGTGATAATAGTTTAAAGCAGTGTCGTTGGAGGACGTATAATAATCCTCAAGATGATACAAAACCATCTATGATGATCCAGAGTAGCGACGTCAGTTAAGTGAGATATATAATGGAAGAATGCCTTCCAAACTTTCTCATGTTATCATGCCGTGATTGAATGACAGCCAAAGTTTCAAACGGGGCATTCAGCAAGGGCATGGTTACCATAGCTGGTACTTAGCCTGCTTATTTTTAGAGAATGTACAGTTGATGTTGGATAGGTGCCGTAGCGTGTTTATTTTGATGTAAAAATCACTTATCCACAAATAAAATATTTACGGTCATACATAGCTGAGCTAACAGCGTATCTACACCATCACGATCCCTACAGAAGCACTCAACAACTCTAGAACCACACGGAGTAACACCAAAAGACTGGGCAACTATGATACCGAACAAGGAACTTCTGTTCTGATTTCCGCTGTTAGCCGTTAATCTCCCTGCAATAGAAGGTGGGATTTTCATTTCTCAACCCTTGTCAACTGCAAGGTACGAGAAAAAAGTGCTACACTAAAGTTTCTCACCCAGGTGAAACACCGAGACCTAAGTGAACGTGAAACGACTCAATTTCGCCAATCAAAGATACTGAGCATTGGCATCAGAGTCGAAAGTTCGCCTGGTGTATCACAGGGTGAAAACCGGGTGTGTATCTAGATCAGCCTTCTGATGAGTCCTAGCTCAGGAAATCTGAGGCTTTTTCCTTTTTAGCACAATACAGTAATTATTCAGAGTACTGGCAAGCGCCTGTGGGCGTCGACGGGGCTACATTGGAGTTGGAATGCCTCGGAATTTCACCGGCTTTGAGTTAGTAAGGGTCCTAGGGCACTCAACGGACGTAGTGATTCGGGCTTATTAATCCTTTCCGACAGCTCAAGTACCAGTGTATGTGTTTCTTTCCTCTTCGAATGCATATGCCCCAAATAAACATGAAAGGCCAGACCAGTGGGACCAAAGTCAATATCTATGCTAGTCTCCCTCCAATGAAGCTTTCCAAATTATCAAATATTGGTGTCCTTCCTAACTTATTATCTAACTCTATATGATTCATGATAAGTTATCTACTTCATTTACGCGCGCGTTAGTTCAAACGTTAAACCTAATATTTCAAACACAGTTCCCCGGACTCAAAGCTGTACTATGTACATGCTAGCTGGGCAGCAAGAAGAGGAGCTTGACCTCTACTGTGAGTAGGAAAATAATTCTCAGAACAAATATGCACATATCCGAGATTTCACGCTCAAGGTTGCGTCAACTCAGGCGATAGATCAGTGAACTATGTAACGAATTAAATGCACAACTACTTATAACGGCCGATGAGGATTGAACAGCTTCATGAGGCTAGAGGGTCTCTTTAACCTTTTAATTGTGAAAGCAGGATAATTTAATACAGGGCCCAGGGCCCTGAATCAATCACTTCTGATTGAAACCGTTTTTAACAATTAGCAGCTCGTATATATTATGTCGCTGGATCATTGCTATACCAGGATATTGGATCGGGCTTTTTAGAAGCTATATTCTGCGATCGGTCTAATCGATTGAGTAAAAACCCAACTAGCAAGCTTGGCTCATGCTGCAAGCACACCCAGTGACATTGTTTGTTGCTCTTGGAAGCTGGCAGGCAAACGAACGCTGATTCGCTGTACAACTGCTGGAGTGCTGTATGTTTTCTGTACATGTGTTCAACGAGTTAGCGACACATCCAAATTAGTCTACTTAAGGTTCAAGCGGCATTCACACATTAAAGTCCGAGTAGCAGCAGCATTAGCGGAGTAAAAACTCTAAAGTACCAACACTTCAATTAGAGCTGCCACTAGATCTAATATACGGCGATGAATACTACTTTCCAATGGAGAATACTTTGTTTCTTCATCGTTGGAAGATTCTCAGCGCGGAGTCTAATGGAAGCTGTTTGATCTGAAGATGATCATCGTACTGAAGATTCAGTCACTAGCACAGGTGTACTACTGAGCTTGGAAGCAAAAAAAAAAAAAAAGAGAGCGACAGCAGCTTTATCACTCATCACAATAGAGCTGTTCATCTTCCACCGCAAGCGAAGAGACTTCTAGATCTCTTTAGCCCTTGACCACCTTTACTACCTCCCAGATTACTAGCCCTAGTAGTTGGCCAGATTGCGGACCCATTACTTCCAAATAGAGCCCGCTCCCTTTATTGCCCTTTTTGTCCATTGCTTTGTGCATACGGAACAATGCCCCCCTAGTTGTGGCCACTGCGCATTTGATCTAAACATTAAGACCCGACCCTAAAACACTAAGACTCAGAACTTGACAAAGGGACTCAGTTTTATTACTTCTGAGCTGCTAAATAGACCTATGCATGCGTGTTATCGACTGGGACCTTGGAATTTGAGTGTTGACTGACCAGCGAAAGAGCGCAGCGAGCCGGAAGTCCTGTTTTAGATGTATGTGTAGATGTGTAGATGTGTGTGTGGTGCCTGTATTCACAGTCTCAGCGCGCTATTTCTGTCTCATCCAGATTCCACCCTGTAACAATCGATCCACTAATCGCCAGACATCAATAACGTACGATCAGTACAATTTTGTCCCCAACTTTTTGAATGTTCGAGCATTCGATCTTCGAACAACGCGAATGTGATCGTGCGTAGTGAACCTTAAGATCCGCATGTTCTAATTTAGGCTTAATGGCCTGCAGCGCCTCGATTAAAACCGACATCAATTCAGCTTTGAAAGGTACAAAAGGAGAGCCCCGTAGGGACTATTGTGATGAAGGGAAGCACATGATATAGCCATGGTGGTTGTGTCCCTGCATCTTAATCAAGGTACACTCTACTGCGAAACACCACTTCCTTGTGTTTAGAAGTATGGCACATCGAGATCGATGGTTTGCAGGTACATTCCATAGGGGCCTTTATTGATCCAAACGTCTGACACTGTTCTGCTCATTATAACCATCTATCCTTACATTTACATTACTGATATTGCATCATCCTTTCGTCAATCTCTGATCACCACTGAATCAGAGCTCTGGGGATCACTTCGCTGTCGTCAAATTGCTATTGCCTATTTATGAAACGAGTCTTGGTGTGGTTGAGACGACTTATTGCATTGTTGATATATCCTTGACAAAATACTGACAAGATTTCATTGCGACATCTTCTCGTTCAGGTCGTTAGCTAATGTTCCAAGCCAAAGGACTAACGATAAGAAGGACCTAATACCATGAGCGGTCGAAAAGGAGAACATAAGCTCGAATGTAATTGAATCAAATCTAGACGTTTACAATGGCCTTGATTAGCTGCTGACGCTGCTCATCCGCCCTCGATATATATTGGCAGGCAAACTGTACTGGGTACCTGATACTTCCCTAAATACCTAGGAAAGCATGAAAGTGCTACGTTGCGTGATCTGCCATTCCACTGCTTGAGCTATGTATATCAATTATTTCTCTCGCCCATGCAGTTGTGTGGGTTCGGAAGACTCCGGGTGTTCATTTGTACATCTATTATAGGTTCCAGCTACTAGTTCTTGTTAAAGCCGACTAACTCCGTGTGGTCTCCGAAAGGTCGCGGATTGCCCTACCGATTTAACTCCACTTTTTCAAAAATAAGGATATAGGATTAGTTGGTGACCAAAAAGCCCTTTGGAACACAGATCAAGTGATCACCAATCCTCGTAGTCATGTTAGGCTTGAGATCCTTTAGAGCAATACGTCTGCCTGTGACGAAACTCAAGTTCACACCAGTAACAGTGACCAAGCGTTTCCAGCATATTGATGGTATACATAGAAATACCCCAGACAACAATGTTCAAAACAAGTTTACATTCAGTTCAGAGAACTCTAAGACTGTGGATGAGATTATTGCCAAGTACCCTACCCAATACAAGAAGGCCGCCATCATGCCTTTGTTAGGCTTAGGTCAAGAACAACACGGTTACTGCTCTATTGGTGTCATGAATGAAGTTGCCAGAATTTTGGAAGTTCCACCAATGAGAGTGTATGAAGTTGCCAGTTTCTATACCATGTTCAAAAGAAAGCCTATTGGGAAAGTGGACATTGGCGTCTGTACTAATATCTCCTGTATGTTGCGTGGTGGTGAGGAGGTTTATGAAGCGGCCAAGGATTATTTGAAAGAGAACAACGCCGATGGGTATTTTTCTCTAGAAGAAGTTGAATGTTCTGGTGCTTGTGCCAATGGTCCAGTTGCGGAGGTTAACAATCTTTACTATGAAGATTTGACCCCTGAAGGGATGGTCAAGACTTTAAAAGATTTAAGAGCTGGCAAAGGTACCCCAGGTCCATTGGATGGTGTAAGAAAAAATTGTGAACCTTATGGTGCAAAGACCAGTTTGTTTGCTGATCAGCCTTTCGACATCAAATCTGTCACTAGAACCGATATCTGATGATGATGAACCTATTTATTAAATTATTTATTTTTAACTTATTTATTACCTATTTATATGCAGAGTGAGCGACTACGGTTCAAACTATGCAAAATTCCATATTTATTGATAATATACGACAACAATAAATTTACCATGATAGTTTCTAAACTATTTAAACGAGAGACATAAATCATCTAACGACCGAATTTCTTCAATTCAGCGTATCTCAAAATTGGGAACACGACACCTGATATAGCCATGGTTAACCACATACCAATATCACCACCGAATTCACCAATCTCTCTGGCAACAACACCAACGTAGTAATGTTGGGCCATACCAACAACCGCACCAGGGATACCACATAAGAAGGCCGTCATAGCAGCGTAACCATGTGTTAGAACACCATAGTCGTTCCAAGCGTTCCAATTATAGTTTTGCTTTCTGGATTTGAAGGCAACAGGTAGGTCGTCTTCAGAATCAACGGCGTGAGGTGGGAATTCCTTGGTATATAGGTGTAAGAAGTATTTTCTAAAGATCACATTTTCTTCTAATAGCATGATAAAGTACATGGAGACCCAGTAACCAATCATTGGTAAGAAATTACCCAAGATGTCACTGAAACTGTTTCTACCAATAAGAGCACAAGCTAGATAGCCACAAGTGATCACAATAGCCCACAACCATCTTGGAATCTTTGCTAACCAGACAGCAGTCAATTGGAATGAAAAGGCAGCAGAATAGGTGTTAATAATATTGTTAGCGATCAAAGATAGTAGTAATACAACAGTTAGGAATTTACCAAACCCGTTCCAACGGCTAAAACCTTGAGCTAAAGCACCACCCATACCATAGTCACTATAAGCTTGTGCATAGCCTGGTTCGACAACAGAAAGAGTACTCAAGATACATCCAATGATACCAACAAATGTTGTTGGAACAGCGATACCAAAGAATGTTAGGAAAAACACTTGATATGATGGGGTTGATTCTGGGAATAAGATGTAATAATCGGAAGTGATAGTACCCCAGGTACCTGTGACAGCATAGGCAATACTAAAGAATGATAGGATGTTACCAGTCATAGTTCTTGAATCAACATCATCATTAGAGAAGGTTTTCAATTCAGAAAATTTGTTAGATGAACTGATGTATAATAACAAGAAAGCGATCATAACAGGAATGGCGATAAACTTTTCAACTCTTAATAGTTGTTTAATACCAAAGATAGAAACTAAGAAACTTAAGATAGCGACAACAACAATCCCAACGGCTAATGGCACTTTCCCATCAGAAACGGCAGCCAAGATTTGACCACCAACGACACAGTTAACCACTGACCAACCAAGGACACCAAGACAACCAATCAGGGCAACAAACTTCACAAACCACCACCCAAATAGGTATCTAGCAGTGACCATTTGTCTACAACCAGATCTTGGACCCATTGTGGCACAATAACCAGCAAGTGCACAACCTATTAAATGGCCAATCATACCGTATTGGACTGATTGATTAAATGTAAGTTCAAAGATAGTGGTACCTAAAATGAAGGTTGACATTGAAGACAACCCACCAGCAGCAGAGACCCAGAACCCTATCACAGATAGGAACTGCTCTGATTTGTTTGATGATCTTTCAAAAGGTCTAATACGTTCGATCCCTCTAGTTTCCACACCAAAGGCATCTAGTTTATCAGAGTATTTCTTCAGCACACCCCATGGGGTGAATCTTTCTTCTTGATCTTCCTCCACTTTTTCAGTGTAAAACTCTTTACTCGTGCTCATTGTGCAGTACTTTGAGATAAGTGTCAAGTTTAAGCCCTCCCATATACGTCGTTCTTTATCTTTACATTGGAGAAAGGATTTCTTTTATATTTTTCCGATGAGCTTGTGAGTCAAGAAAAATTCAAAGTTGTATGAAGCTCAAGAGGCACCGCGTGGCCGTTTTGTTTTTAAAGAACACTGGGCAAAATGAGTATATGACTCTGAGCGAGCCAATAACACTCATTAATATCAGCTTGAAGGCCAGGTAGGGGTAGCTGCCACTATGGCTTAACGTGAATCGTTATGCACTTAGGAGTCAGCACTAGTCCGGGATTTAGGAGTTAAGACTTCGGAGTCAATTCGACTTAGGAGTCAGTACTAGTTTTCTCTTGAGGCAGCACAAGCGAGATGGTCAGAGTCAATATTCAGAGTCAACATGAAGTCTGAGACACTACATACCTTTTTATTAATTATTCTTCGTATGATGTCAAGCTTGTATTTAAAGTTATAGTTATGTATGTTGTACATTAGGGTTAATAATGGGTGTTTAGTTCGTTGTGTTTTGTATGCTATGGTTAATACGAGTCTCTTACAATGCCACCAGGTTTTGGAATGTTTTTTACTATACTTTATTCTCTACTAATAATCGCGTAAACTTTCATCCCCGACAGGGTCGAACCTGCGATGCCAATAATTGGAATCATGAGAATACGATGTTGCCCCGGCGATGGCATCTGGCGGGCTTCGTTCTGTATTAAGAAATATTTGCTCATCGTGGCATCGAGGTTTGTAGTCTTTCAACAAGACAGATCTAATAGTCACCGCTCTGATCAAGTCTAGCTTAGATCTAGTGACGCTTTGACTTTCCAAGTTTGTTAGACTTTGGCTGTTCGCAACAAATTGCTTGAAATTAACATACAACTAAAACTTTTACATCAAAACTTGATACCTCATTACATGATACTCATATCGAAAGATGATTCTTGTTGATGGTGAGAAATACGCCTGTGTACAATGTATACGGGGCCACAGATCATCGACATGTCGACACTCGGCGAGACCCTTGGTACAAGTGCGGAGTAGAGGTCGACCTTCATTGAATCAAACACATAGAATCGCAGTTACACAGTCTGAATTGGTGATGTCTAAAGATGAGGTTGATATCCGTGCCTCAGTTGCCGATGCTACTAAACCAAAGCAAGAAGTTACTAATGGTTCTTGTTGCAATGGGGAACCTTCCCCTGCCGAGGTTGAAACTAAGAGTTCTTGTTGCTCTACTAAAAAGCTTCCCAAGATGTCATGCTGCGCTCAAACTATAGATGCTTGCAAATGTAATAATCAGCATGGTGTTATTCTACTGAAAGCTTCCAAGAGAGAATTAGTGGATGTTAATGGTGGTAGTCTTGATTTTGTGGGTCCTTATAGTGGTACACAAAATAATAAGTTTAAAGTTCATGCTGTTACTAAACCAAAGCATACCAAAAGTTCAACATGTTCTAACATGAGTGGTCCATTCAAAGCAGTTAAGACTTTAAAAGTGAATGAAGTGCCCAATTTCATTGATTTCCAACATCAGTTTCAGTATCAACAAGCTTTACCTATGCAACAAGTTCAACAACAAAACTTTCAACCCAATTTCAATAACGATCAGCTCCATGCTATGCTTTCGCAAACCGATTTCGACAAATACTTAAAGGAGCACCAAAACTCTCAACAAGTGAATAACTTACCACAAAACAACCTGCTTCAACAGACCAACCACTTCCCACAAAAGTTTCAACAAACCCCAGAGCTACCTAAACCGTCTCAACTATTTGATATGTTTGTCGCTGAAGGCTGTGCAGACGAGTGCCATTGTGGACCTGATTGTGATTGTCCGGGGTGTTTGATACATAGAACTAATGAGGAATTGAAAGAGTATGGGATCTTGGACTCATCAACGACTAATTCTACTCCATCAGAGCTGAAAGATATATCGTTCCCAACCACACAGCGTCTTACTAACCCAGTTGAGATAGAAGAGGTTTCTACTGTGAATGGGTCACTACATAATGGCCAGACTCCAGAACCAACTTTACAGAATATGATAAACTTCCATACGATTGATGAACTTTTACTGGAAGATATATTTGATGACGATTGTGGTTGTGGTCCTACGGAGTGCAAATGTTACAACTGTATTAAACACGGGATTTCTGAAGGGATCAGACTTTTTGATGGCGTCAGGGTCTCAGGCTTGTCCAATGGCTCCTCTGTTATACTTCAGAACGGAGATGAAGTGGATGAAGTGGATGATGATATGCATGATTGTGGTTGTACACCTGAGGAGTGTGGATGCTACAATTGCCCTAAACATGGCAGGAAAAACGGTGTAGAGGTTTACTGAGTGCTACATTGTGATAAAACTGAAACTTTGTATATATTTTAATGTGTTAATGACCTATGTAATGAGTCTCAACCGTAGCCTTTGTCTTCCCCATAATTTTGTGTGGCCAAAATTCCGAAAACTCGAAATTTTTGGTTTATCGCCACTATAGGAAACAAATGATTAGTTCAACTAAATAAACTACACAAATTTATCAAAAACGCCCTAACAATACACTAACACAATGGCTGAAGCTGAGCTTGCGCTAATTGACAAAGTAGAGCTCCGGATCGCCCTTGCTGAGAATGGTCCAAAGCTCCAGTCGTCGCTAGATCTCTATCTTTGTCCACTATTACTAAAGCTATCATCACAGCATGGCGCTGTTCGCCAACAGGTGCTGAAGTTCATCCAGAACATCATTCCTAGAATCAATGCTGTGCCATCTTTGAAATTGCCAACAAAGAAGCTGTTAGATCAAGCAAAGAAGCCAAATGTCCCAGAAGGAGCTGATGCATCGACAGTTCAATTGTACTCATTGCTGTTCGTGTCAAAAGGTATTGACAGATTGGATGCCAACGAGAGAAAGGCATTGATTAACGACACACTGAAAGATCTTCATACATTCTCTGGTGGCGTTGGCGCAAGACTATTTCACGTCTTTACAAAGCTTTTGAAAGGCTGGAAGACGCCAGATCGTGGTAGTGATGAGTTCAAACAAGCTCGTGAAGAATTAACCATTGATCCAAAAGATGAATCCTTCATTATTGACAAGTTCGAGAAGTTGTTTTTACTTGTTCCCGTAATCAACAACGATGGTGTTATCCCTAGAGGTTACACCTGTCCTGGTCTTAGTGCTAATGATGTGAGTTTTTTGACATACGATGCCGGGGTTTCATACAAAGCCGAAGACCTCTCACTAGCGAAACAGGACATTTCTGCATTCATTCCATTGCTTACAGACGAGAAGATTTATGTGTTACTGTTGATTGGTGCTGAAGACTCAAATGATAAAGTTGGTAATGCCTCAGCTAGTCTACTGAGAAAGATCACTACGCCACATGAAAACTCCGAGGTCATTAATCGTATCATTTCATTGTATGTCGGTGACAAGAGTGTTCCAAGATCTCCCGTGAAACCACAAGTCCAGGAAAGGTTCCTTACAGTGTTGAATGGGAGTAAAATCGCCACCACCCACGAATCCATCCCAATTGTCACATCTATCGGTCTAAACAATACCAGGTATCCAAAATTGAAAGGTGCCACCATCCAATTCATTCAATGGGTTGCTCAAAATGGTGGTGACCATATTGGGTCTGAAGAGTATTCTGTGAATGTTGCTGCCCAGCTAAGAAGTAATCTGCATTCTGATGGTTGGCCTCGTTTCCAAGTTGCACATGGTTCGTCATTCGAACCTCAAATTAAACAGAGAAGACTACAGTATGAAGCTCTTGGTGATATCTTGAAGAAAAATCCAAGCCTACTAAGCGATCTGTCTTATATTGAATTCTTGTTCGACTCGTTACTTGGTGACATTGGTGAAGTTAGATCCACAATTCAAGAAGCTTTAGGTGGCTTAGTTGTCCATCTACCTACGTTACCAGATGAACCGAAATCTATATTGAAAAGTCTACTGAAGTCATACCTAGAAAACGATGATTTCGAGAGAAATGAACAGGAAGCAATTCATGCTGTTAGATTTACCTCGTTGAAGTACTTAAACACCGCGTTCCCATTCAATGATTCTGAAGTGAGACTGTTGAACATCTTAGGTACCTCCACCAGGAACAGATCTGATGTTATTGAAGAAGCTCAAAAGGGTCTGCACCCTCACTGGTTCAATATATTGCAATCTACCAACACCAATGACTTCAAAGCTACAGGTGAGCTACTCGGTGTCGGTAACAAAGTTATATTTCCAAGATTCGATGACCTAGTGGAAGAGCTAGTGAAAGCTATTGATTACGCTAAAGATCGGGACTCTGCTGCTCTAAGGTATTCACTCCCAACGGCTATCAATTTCCTACTACAGACGTTGGTAACTGAAGCAACTGTAGGCAAGTCCACTGTTATTGTTGCTGACCAAGAGTGGACTGTGCGATTGGAGAAAGGTTTAGAGCATGATGCAACCGTGAACAAACTAACGAAAGATAAGCTACCCCAACTCCAAAAATTATCTGACTATTTAAATATCCTATTCACAGAATTGACAAATAATGCGAAGGCACCTGCGGTCGCTCACGATGCCAATCCTATCTTTGGTAAAGTATTGTTGAAAATTGTTTCCCTATCATCACAGGATATCGTTGGCTCCTTGATTACAAACTTGCCTGGGTTGGTTTTGATTGCAGATGGTGGCAAGGTTTTAGCTGATGAGTATGTCCGTTATGCTGCTAACTTGATTGGTATCATTGGTAGTCATCCTGCCAATAGTGATGACGGTATCTTAGTTTTCTTGAGTGAACTTTTGTCTTTCTTTGACGGCAATGACATCAAGCAAGTATCTTCAAAAGGTAAGATTCTATCTATTGGGTTCTTGATCTCTAGATTGATTCTTCGTGGTCGTGAAGCTATTCTGTCTGATGATTATATTGAGAGAACATACAAAGTACTAGTGCAAGGTGCCTCCTCCTCTGACTTGAAACTGAGTGATGTCTCCGTTACCGCGATAGGTGAAATTGCGAAATACGGTGGCTTTGGCTCTGTTCTTGTGTCTGAAAAAGTAGAGGAAATCAAAAAACAGGTTATTGATATCTTAAAACCTAAGGTTAAGAAATTGAATGAGAATGCTATTTTGGCTACTGCATTGCTATCGTTGTCAGAAGAGGAATCCATTTCTGAAGATTTCACTGATCTTGAATCCACTGTCTACGAAACTTACAACACTAAGCAGGTTGAGGTTTTGTTCACATCTGGTGAAGCTTTTTCCATTCTGGCCACTGGTTGGGAATCTAAGTTCTTGAAACAGACGAGAGATATCCAAGATGATTCTTTACAGGCCAGAGTCCACGAACGTAAGGAAAGATCAATATTCATCTTGAACAAAGTTCTATCCGCAGCAGCAAGCTCCAAACCAGCATTGAGAAAAGCTGGTTGTATCTGGCTATTGTCATTGGTCCAATATTCAAGTCAATTGCCATATATAAGAGAAAACTCAAGTGTTATCCATGTCACATTTATGAAGTTTTTGGCCGATAAGGAGGAGTTAGTTCAAGAAGCTGCCTCTAGGGGTTTAAGTTTGATTTATGATCTTGGTGATTCTGATTTGAAAGAGACGTTGGTCAAAAGTTTGTTGAGATCATTTACAGATACTACTTCAAGTACCAAACTTACAGCTGGTTCTATCTCTGAGGATACTGAATTATTTGAACCTGGTGTCTTGAAAACAGATGACGGTTCTATCTCCACCTATAAAGATATCTTGAGTTTAGCTTCTGAAGTTGGTGATCCAAGTTTGGTATACAAGTTCATGTCTTTAGCTAAGTCATCTGCTTTATGGTCATCAAGAAAAGGTATTGCTTTTGGTCTAGGTAGTATCATGTCAAAGTCAAGTTTGGACAAATTATTGTTTGAAAATGAATCATTATCCAACCGTTTGATTCCAAAACTTTACAGGTATAGATTTGATCCAAATCCATCAGTTGCTAGGTCAATGAATGATATTTGGTCCACAATCATCCAAGATTCTTCAAAAACCATTGAAACTTACTACCCTTTGATTTTGAAAGAATTGTTAAGCAGTATGGGTAACAAAGAATGGAGAGTGAGAGAAGCTAGTACAGTTGCATTAACAGATTTGCTACAAATTTTGAGTCTTGATAAGTATGAAGCTGAAATGGAAGACATTTGGACTATGGGCTTCAGAGCCATTGATGACATTAAAGAAAGTGTTAGAAAAGCTGGTAGTGGTCTAACTAGAAGTTTATCACAGACTTTGGTCAATAGTATGAGCGTTGAATCTGGTGCTTCTGAAAAGCGTGCCAAAGAAGTACTAACTAAATTAATTCCATTCTTATTAGGTAACAAAGGTATCTTAAGTGACGCGGATGATGTCAAGAGTTTTGCCCTGGAAACTATCTTGACATTGGTAAAGAAATCCGGAAAGGCAATCAAGCCTTTCATTGCTGAATTGATTGACCAATTCGTTCAATTAATGTCAACTTTAGAACCTCAGATTGCCAATTACTTGGCTTTAAATGCTGAGAAGTATAAGTTAAAGAGTAGTGATATTGATGCTAAGAGACTTCAAGGTATTGGTTCCTCACCAATGATGAATGCCTTAGAAAAACTTATCGATTTAATTGATGATGATACCATTGCTGAAGTTATACAAAGATTACAATCAACTGTTAAGAAATCTGTTGGTTTACCTTCCAAGGCCGCTGCCTCTAGAGTTATCGTCACGTTGGTAATTAGACACTTACAATTAATTAAACCATACGGGGATTCCTTGTTGTCAATCTGTACGGGGCAATTGAAAGACAGAAACACTACTGTGTCATCATCTTTTGCCACAGCTGCTGGTTATGTCTGTCGCGTCTGTTCCGTTGATTCAGTTGTCAAATATGCTTCCAAAATCCAAAGGTACTACTTTGAATCGGAAGATGAAAAATTAAGAGTTATCGCTGCTGTTGCCTCTGAAGCTGTTTCTAAACATTCTGGTGATAAATTTACCTCAGTGGCAAGTGCTTTCTTACCTATTGCCTATATTGGTAAGAACGATCCAGTGAAAGATGTTGCCACTCCTTTCAATAACGAATGGTCAGAGAATACATCAGGTAATGGTGCTGTTAAGTTATACCTTCATGAAATTGTCGATTTAGTTAAACAGAACATTAATTCTCAACATTTTCTTCTCAGACAAGTTGCCGCTAAGAGTATTGCTAAAGCATGTAACGCTATTGAAGGTGATGGTATTAGTTCCAAGGTTATTGATGGATTATTTGAAGTATTGATCGATGCTTGTAAAGGTAGATCCTGGAGTGGTAAAGAAGATGTTTTAACTGCACTTGTTTCATTAGCATCCAAATCAAAGAAACATATGAATGGGAATCCCGACTTATTGTCTAAATTGAACAAAATTGTGATCGTTGAAGCTAAGAGACGTAATAAAGAATACCAAAAACATGCTATTGTTTCATTAGGTGCCTATTTAAATGAGTATCCAAATAAAGATCTATATGATGATGTTATTGAGATATTTGAAAATTTATTAAGTGAAGATTACTATGAATCAGATGATGAAGACGAAATTGAAGATAAGAAGAAAGATCAACAAAAGACTGTTAATATCGTTGCCACAAAGAAGAATTTAACTAGAGAAGCTGATAGAATGAGAGCTTTATCCTCATTAACAACTACTTTCCAAACATATGATGGCCAATATTATACTAATTTGTTGAAGTTTATCTTGAAGTCATTACTTGATACTTATACTCAAGCTGTTTATATTCCAACTTGGAGATCACAAATCGCAGTTGTTGAAGGTTTATCGAAAGTGGCTAAAGTGTTGAAAGGTATTAACATCGATGGTGAAGCCATCAAAGAGCTTTCAACGGTTTATAAAGAAATTATTAGATTAAATACCAAACAATCAGATGTTGAAAATGTCAAAATCCAAACTGTTCGTGCTGGTAAATCTTTGATTGAAATTGATAATAATAGTTTAAGAGATGTCGTTAAGACAGAATTGATAGAGTATAAAGAAAGAGAGCAATCATCTATTGTGCAAGTGGAAATCACTAATGCGTTAAACTAGTATATACGCCTACAGCATTTTATAACCCAGATCATTGTTATTTATTTTCTAATGTAGTCTGGTTAATCAAAAAAGTTTCAAAAAATTGTTGAGGTTTTCAGCATAAGCAAAGATGTATCATCTCTCCTAAGAGAAAGTATCAACCTAAAAAGAATAATGACGCACCTGTTGGACAAACATACAAAAACGGTGGTCTCAATAAAAATCAAGAACATTCAAGTAGATTATCGTTAACAGATGACTCAGAAATGACCACCTCTTAGTCTTAGCACTAAATGCAAAGTAGATTCCTTTTGAATGTTGTAGTCAGATAGAGTTCTACCATCTTCTAATTGTTTACCAGCAAAGATCAAACGTTGTTGGTCAGGTGGGATACCTTCCTTGTCTTGAATCTTAGATTTGACATTGTCAATGGTATCGGAAGATTCAACTTCTAAAGTAATGGTCTTACCAGTCAAGGTTTTAACAAAGATTTGCATACCACCTCTCAATCTTAACACTAAATGCAAAGTAGATTCCTTTTGAATGTTGTAGTCAGATAGAGTTCTACCATCTTCTAATTGTTTACCAGCAAAGATCAAACGTTGTTGGTCAGGTGGGATACCTTCCTTGTCTTGAATCTTAGATTTGACATTGTCAATGGTATCGGAAGATTCAACTTCTAAAGTAATGGTCTTACCAGTCAAGGTTTTAACAAAGATTTGCATACCACCTCTCAATCTTAACACTAAATGCAAAGTAGATTCCTTTTGAATGTTGTAGTCAGATAGAGTTCTACCATCTTCTAATTGTTTACCAGCAAAGATCAAACGTTGTTGGTCAGGTGGGATACCTTCTTTGTCTTGAATCTTAGATTTGACATTATCGATAGTGTCTGAAGATTCAACTTCTAAAGTAATAGTTTTACCAGTCAAAGTCTTAACAAAGATTTGCATACCACCTCTTAATCTTAGCACTAAATGCAAAGTAGATTCCTTTTGAATGTTGTAATCAGATAGGGTTCTACCATCTTCTAATTGTTTACCAGCAAAGATTAAACGTTGTTGGTCAGGTGGGATACCTTCCTTGTCTTGAATTTTAGATTTAACATTATCAATTGTATCGGAAGATTCAACCTATTGTTTGTTAGTAATGCAATTCAGGGGCAAATTCAACAAAATCGATTATATGTGTCTTCATCACTATACTTCCCCAGTGAATGTAGCTCATGATCACCTTAACTAGACCTTTAATTATATTAAACTCCTCTCGGATATCAATTTTAGGTATTTAATTATTGTTGATCACAGCCTTCAATTAAGGGGAAAAGCGTCAAAAAAAACATGACACAAAGAGCAAAGACACAATTTAACCGATAAGGGAAATGATAAATCATTTTAACTTACTTCTAATGTAATAGTTTTACCAGTTAAAGTTTTAACGAAGATTTGCATTTTCTTTTATTAATGTTTAATTGTTTTAATAAGTTTATAAGATTTATAAAAATAAGGGGCAATTCACCTTTTATATGATAACAACCTAATTAGATTATAATAACGTTTCTTTTTAAGTGGCAATTTTTCGCGAAAATTATCGCGATTGTTTTTTTTTTTTACTGGAAAATTCTTTCTGTCATTTTTATAAGTGTCAGCAAAGTGAGTTTTTGTGTCAGAATTAATTGACATATTAAGAAGTTGAGAAGATAACATATTGGAATATAAATGTTAAGTGTTGGATTCCCAGAAGTTGACTTTTATAATTAATGGAACATCAATGAATCATAAAGATAATTGTTGGATTCTCAGAAGAGTTGAAAATTGGATGATAGTGTCAAACCTCTCTTTTACGGTTAATCCTATTAACAAGGGGAATAGTAAATAATGGATGGACTCCTAATCAATGTCTCTCTTAGAGAAAATGAGTTGAATTGACTTCTAATTCATCTAGTTAGAATGTGAATGACTGCTGAGTGTAATTACAAAACAGTGGGGCGTGTATCATTAGTGTATTACATTGATGTATTAACTCTCAAAATCGTTGATACTGGTACTGTAACTAAGACAATCAAACGAAGTACTGGTCTAATTAACCATATAAATCTCTACATGAGTAAATTCGATTAATTTAATATTAAAGACCAACGCCAGCGAAGGTTATTCCTCAGATATATCTGCAAGTAATCTATCCATTTCATTCCTAAATTTCCCAGTTGTTGGACTATATGTACCTTCTAAATCTTCATTTCTAAAAATTTCAAAACTTTTTGTACCACGTTGAATTTGTAATGGAATATTATCTGTAACAATCTTTAATGTTCTATCTTCTCTTGTAATATCTAATGATGATCTTTTATTAATTGCAGGTTCATACATTTTATTTCTAAAAATATGAAAATTTGTACGTTTCTCTTCAAGTAAATTAGGATTTGTTAATAATTTTAAGATAATCTTAGATTTATTTCTTATCTTTCTACCAATTTCTTCATTATCCATTTGATATTCCCTTAATGTTGTAATTAAATATTTCTCTTTTTGAAACCATTTTACAAATTCTTTTGAATTTCCTGTTAATAATACATATTCAATAACCGTTAAACATTTTAAAATGTGTCTATGATTTTTAGAACTATTTTCTCTAAGTCTTTTACAAAGGATCATCAGAATTTTATATGTTGCTTCTGAAGATTGAATTGTTAAAATTGCAATATCATTTAATTCAGTTATTGTTGGACCAAAAGAATCATTATTTGTTGCATTTTTAATCTTTATCTCTGCAGGTGTTGAATTTATATTCTTAATATTTCTTAAAAATCTTCTAGACATTTAATTTGGGTATTTATATTGAATTCAGGATGTTGATGTTTAATTAAAGAGGCTGATTTTATCTGTCAAATAAAATTTAGTGTTGTCCGTAAATTCCGAATTTCCGAGATTCCGAGATTCCGATATTTAATGTGAATACTATAATCTAATTAATGGTACATTAATCAAATTAGTGATAATAAGTAGTACAAGATTTAGTTGTAATAGTAAATAAAATCTAATTAGTGATAAATATTACACATTCATTAATCAACAATGAATTAACTCAATTCTATTCTTTGAACTTCACTATTAATAGTTAAAAAATCAACAATAAGTTTATCCTTTTCAATATCATCAATTATAATACTATCAATTAATTGATCTTTTGATATTTGTAATTCATCTTTATTAATCCAATTTTTACCATTTTTATTATATTGAATTATTTCTAATTTGTTATTGTTATTTATACCAAGAATTAATTGTGATGATTTATCTAATGATATTGAATTAATTGGTGCATTAGTGTTTATTGTAAAACAAGAATTTTTTCTTAAATCCCAAACATTTATAATTGATGATTCACTTGCAAATAACCAATAACCATTAAAACCAAATTTAATATTTAAGATCTTATTATCACTATTCTTTAAAATTTGAACAATTTCTCCATTTCTTAAATCAATAATTAAAATTTCACCTTTTGAATTACCAATTGCTAATAATGCACCATCCAGATGTAAATCAACACTTGTAACATCTGATGTATACTTATTATTATAAACCATTGAATTTGATTGTAAAATTGATAATAAACCTGAATTGTCAACAATTATAATTAAATTATCAATTAATGGATGTTCTAATATTGATACAATAGAATCTTTATGTATAGAATTAATCTCTTGATTATTAATAAAGATTTTCCCATTTTGTAAACCAATAATCTTATTATCATTTCTCGTTATTAAAATCTTTGAAATTAATTTATTTTTATAAATAGTTTCATCCTTTGAATATAAACCTGATTCTGAATTATAAATTTGTGAAATACCTGTTGTTGATGTAATAATAAAATTTTTATCTTGTTTACTAAATGAATTAAATTTTTTATATGGCTGTGAACTTTTTTTAATATGATTAATATTTTGGAAATTATGTTCAATATTAATATTAATTTTTTTCTTTAATGCTTTATGAATTGCAAATAATTTTTCATTTGCTGAAGTTATTGCAATTGATAATTCTTTTGGAATATTTGAATCATTTATCTCAATATCATTTGTTTGAATTGAATTCCCACTTATAGATATTGTTAAATCTTCTAATGCTTTTCTTGCCTCATCACGTTCTTTAATAGCTTTAGCAGCTACCCTGATAGCGGCATCATGATGATATAAAGCTGTTGATAATTCTTTCCTTGTAAATTCTAAATTTTTACGTAATTGAAATAATTCTAATACAATTGAATCATATTCATTTTGTAAAGATGATAATAATGAAGGTATTGAATTTAATGTTGTTTGTCTTGGTGGTTGTGATAATTCTTGAGTTTTAATGTGGATTAATTCATCAATTTCTAAATTTTTAAAACTTATTGGATCTTTATGATATTGATTAATATATTGTTTAATTAATTCAAATTCAAATAAATTCCCACTAGGTGAAACCACGGGGACTTTTGGTGGAAGTCCAGAGACTATCATGTTAGTAATACATCCAGGTGTTATGATTAATGATAACTTACTTGCACAAAGCATCTTTAATTATTTAATAAGTTTATTGATGTTTTATTTAACAATTTTCATTTGTTTTCATTTAAAAAACATTTTCAAGAGTGTTACTATTGACCCGTGAATTGTTGGCAGAGTTGATATTAATTATTGTAGTTAAGATATAGGAAGTTAATGTATAAATATAATGACTTATGTCTTATGCCTATGTCTTTTAAGTCTCTCATTGTATAGACATAATAATGATATTATATTAATTTCATTATAATTTAATACTCAATTTATTTATGCATTAAAAAACGTTTAAAAAATAAAAACAAATCGAGATCTGATAAAGATCAACAATTGAAACCGTTTACAACCGTTTACACAAGAACACTGAGTATTCTATATATTATACTGCTGTGATGCGTCAAAGGAAGACAGAGTCCACTCAAGAATATATTGATAAGGAGTCATTAGAATTTAATCTTATAAATTCTGTTAATGATAAATTACAATCATTTGATGAGGATCTTTCAAGTACATTCCATTCAATTAAATCATTAGTTTCAATTATATTAAATTTCTTACCTTTATTATTATTATTTCTACTTTATAGTATCTATACATCACCTTTAGATGAATCATTATATTATCCAGATTTTACTATAGAATCAAATTTAAATGTTGAATTTTTTGACTTAAAGGATTATTCATCAAGTGCAAATGGTTGGCAAAATGAAGAAAGAATCTTATTTTTAGTCCCACTGAGAGATGCAGCTCCACATTTACCAATGTTTTTCAGTCATATGAGAAATTTAACATATCCACATCATTTAATTGATATTTCATTTTTAGTTTCAGATACTCAAGATTCAACAGTTGAAGATCTAGAATCAAGTCTTTCCATAATACAAAATGATAAAAATATAAAATTTGGTAAAATTGAAATTTATTTAAAAGATTTTGGTCAAATTGTTGGTCAAAGTTTTAGTGATCGTCATGGTTTTGAAGCACAGGGTCCACGTCGTAAAAAAATGGCAATTGCAAGAAATTGGTTATTATTTACTGCATTAAAACCTTATCATTCATGGGTTTATTGGAGAGATATTGATGTTGAAACTTGTCCTTCTACAATTTTAGAAGATTTAATGCATCATAATAAAGATGTCATAGTACCAAATATTTGGAGACCATTACCTGATTGGTTAGGTTATGAACAAGCTTATGATTTAAATTCATGGCAAGAATCTGAAGGTGGTATTGAATTAGCTGAAAGATTAGATGAAGATTCAGTTATAGTTGAAGGTTATCCGGAATATGCTACATGGAGACCTCATTTAGCTTATTTACGTGATCCATATGGTGATCCAGAAGTTGAAATTGAATTAGATGGTATTGGTGGTGTTTCAATTTTAGCAAAGGCATCAATTTTTAGAAAAGGTGCAATGTTTCCTGCATTTTCATTTAAGAAACATGCAGAAACTGAAGCTTTTGGTAAACTTTGTAAAAATATGGGATTTAATGTAATTGGTTTACCTCATTACGTTATTTGGCATATTTATGAACCTTCAACAGATGATTTAAAACATATGGAATGGTTAGCAAATGAAGAAATTAGACAAAAGGAACATTTAAAAATTAAAGTTGTATTTGATAAAGCATGGAAAGAAGGTTTTGAAGATGTTAATGAAAGATGGGAACATGAAAAATTTAATATTTTTAAAAATACAGATTTATCATCATTAAAATTAGGTAAAGTTCATTGGGATGAAGTTGATGAATATTTAGCAGAAATTGATGATAATGAAGAAATGATAATAAATAAAGAAAATGATGAAAATTTTTTAATGAGTTTTAATATTGAAAAAAATAAGATATTTGAACAAAATGTTATTGATAAATTAAAGAAAGGTCCAATTAAATTTGGTCATTCAAAGAATGAATTTATATTTGATAATTATAATGAATTAAAAAATTCAAAGAAAAAATATCAATTTAAAAAATTTGATAAATTAATTGATGATGAAATTGAAAGTGAATTAACAAGTGATTTAGATGAATTTGAATTAAAAGGTGAATATGATTTAAATTCTGATCAAATTGTTAATGGTAAAATTAAATTAAATCCAAAAATTATTAAAAAGAAACAACAAAATGATCCAAATAAAGATAAACAATTATTTGATAATTTAGAAAGTTCTAAAAATGAATTAGATGGTGAAGAAGAAGGTGGAGTTGAATTTAAATCACAAAAATCTTTAGAAGAAGCAAAACTTGAAGCAAAAAGAAGAAAATTAAAGAAGAAAAAAAATTTAAATTTTGTTAAACCACATAAAGTTAGAAAAACTCTATATGAAATTAATGATGATGGTATAACTTTAGCAACAGTTATACAAACAGTTGTTGTAAAACCGACATTGGTTCCTGAAATTGAAGATGAAATTGAAGATGAAGATTTTGAAAATGAAGAAATGGTATAGCTATGTTTAGAGTGTTTGATTGTATGATAATATTGTATTGTATGATTGTATGATTCTAGTCAAGCATATTTAAATCCACCATTACATAACGATATTACAGTAAATTCATAATCATAAAACTCTATATTTAATCATTAATTTCATCTCTAATTTCATTCCATAACCAATTTCTCCAAAGTTCACCAGCTTCAACTATAGATTTTTGAACAAATTCATTATCTTGAATTCTAAATTTTAATAAATCATCTGTCTTTTTATTATAATTTAATTTATTTAAGAATTCAATCATTTCAAATTGATCAAATTCTAAAAGTTTATCTTCATTTTTATGTAAAATTGCAATAAATATAAAAATTATTTGATATTGATAATCAATTTGTGACCAATATAATTCATTTGAATCATCTAAAGGTTTAAACCAAAAATGATCAGTATCTTTAATTTCATTATCAATATCTAAATTATAATTTGAATAATTTTTTTTAAAGAATTTTAATGTCTTTAAATGTAATTCATCATTTTTTTCAAAATTTTTAAAACTAATTCTAAAACCAAGTATTAAATCCCAAAGTCTACCTCTATCATGCTTATTTAAAACTTTTGCTCCACAATATTTTAACCACCAAGTTAAAAATTGATTATTTTTATTATTTGTTAAAATTTGTTCTTCTGATAATAATTTAAATGCTTCAGGTAATAATTTTGATAATGCAGTTAAAAAAAATGAAATTCTATTTTCAATATTACCTGATTTAAATAAAATTTCTTTTCTATTTGATATAATTGATGATGATGCTAAATCTGTTTCTTTATTATTTATTGTATTTAAAGAATTTCTTCTAATTTCTTCAGATTCTTCAAATGGTTGTTCTTTTGAATGTAATAATACAAGTACTAATCTTTCATAAACTTCAGAAAATGTCATTGAATTAGAATTTGTATCTGAATTGGAATTTGAATTTGAATCCGAATAATCAAATAATTTGGTTAAATGTTTATTTTTTTCAAATTTATTTATAACATTTCTACCAATTAAAACATAATTTGAATTTAATAAAGGTGGGAACCATTCAGCTAAATTTAAAGCAATCCATGTAAAACCTGAATCATATTTAACAATTGCACCCCATTTTTTAAAAAATTTTAATATTGATTCAATTAAATTCTTTAAAATTTCTTCTTCTAAGTTTGATAAATTTTCATCATTTGATGAATTTGAATCATTTTTATCATTTGATGAATTTCTAATCTTAAAATATTTTAATATATCATGTTCAATTGTAACTTTATTATAATTAATATCTTCTTCAATTTCAACAGTTGCTGTTATATATGGAGATATAACATAAGGATGATATTTTAAAAGAATTGGCCAAACTTTATAACGTAAAGTTGGTGGTATACCTTTTTGTCTTGCTAAATAAGCTAAATTTAAATGATCATTATCATTTAAATATCGTTCATATAATTGAAATAAATGATTATTTTGAAATTCTAATTCTTGTTGATATTGTTGTTGATGATTATTATTCCTTATTTTAGAATTAATTTGAGTTTGATTTGAATTTATTGAAGTTGATGTTAATGTTGATGAATTTGATATTGTTGTATGTAATTTATTCATTTTGATGTATGTGATATAAGTAGTGTGATGACGTGATATAAGTATAAGTGATGTAAGCAGTGATATAAGTGATATAAGTAATATGATATAAGTAATATGATATAAGGATATAAGTATTGAGATAAGTGATAAGTAACTAATTTAACGTGGGGAATCAAATTATAATGTCGTGTGTTGTTTTTTATTCGTGTGACTAACTTTGTATGAGTAAAAATAACAATAATCAAATGATTTAAATTAATAATAAAAAAGGTTAACTCCAATAAGGAGATTAAAGAAACAATTATTCTTCTTTAATAAATATAAATATAAATCAATTAAATAAGAAAATTTTTAATTGTTTATTCAACAATTTTTAATTGTTTGAAGCCCGTAAAAAGCGAGAAATATAAAAATTCATTTAACAGATTTAATTAAATTATAAATTATTTAAATTAATCATCTATAAATCAATCTATAAACTAAATCTATAAACTTTAAAATCAATTGTTAATTAATTGTTAATTGTTAATTAATTGTTGTTAATTTCAATTTCATTAATTTCATTCTCATTAAAATTAAACAATTTTTATATTTAATTACAATAATAATTTAAAAGATAAAATGATCACGTGATTTAAAAAGATATATATTATTTTATCAATGATATAAAGATCACGTGATTTAAAAAGATATATATTATTTTATTATCATCGATAATAAAAGATCACGTGATCCCCAAATAAGGTTAAATTTTTGGAGCACCAAGAGAGATCACGTGACTTTGATATATATATATATATATATATATATAATACATACAAATCACGTGATACTCACAAACATTATATTAGTTAAAGATTAAATTTATATAATTACCTATTAATACCATGTTCTTCAAGTCTATAATGATTAGTATTGTTTACTATTAGTTCATTATTAAGTTAGTATTATTTGTATTAGTTTTCTTTATTTATTAATCATAGTATAAGTTAAGTATTTATAAAGTCATTTACTTTTCAAAAAGAAAAAAAATTAATAGATCAAACATAAGACCACAAAATATTTAGTTTATATTCATACTGTACATCTTACATATACAAGGTCATATACATTCTCATAATCATAATCATAAACATAGTCATATACATACTCATAATCATAATCATAAACATAGTCATATTCATATTCATATTCATATTCACACTCATATTCATATACATATAGTACACTAAGATCTCCATCTCATCACAATGACATTTGATGAACCTATAAGAAAAAAAAGGAATATGAATAAAGGTATATCACAAAATACAATTATACCAAAACATCCATTAAATGTTAAACCTAGTGGAAATTCATTAATTATAAATGATTCAACAATAAATAATAAAAGAGATTTACAATTAGGTAAATTTAATAAATTTAATGATGAATTATTATTAGATTTATTAAGTTTTATAAATAATCCAAAAGATTTACTAAATTTAAGTTTTACATCAAGATGTTTCTATGCATTTATTTATGATGAAACACTTTGGAGAAATTTATATATAAGAAATTCTCAATTAAATTTATTTCACTTGGAAATTAAAAATTGGAAAGGTTCATGGAGAAGAACAATGTTACAAATTCCTGAAAATTTTGAAGCTAAAATTCAATTACCAAATAATTTAATTTGTTCAGATCTATTGTTTAGACCATTTCAATGTTCACAAATTGATTATAATTATTTATTTAAAGATTTAATTGATAAAGAATTTAATAATTATAAATTAGGTAAAACTGAAAATTTAAAATTTGGTATTGAAAGAATTGAAGAAAATTTATTATCATTAGAATCATTTAATAAAGAATATCATAAGAAACCATTTATATTAACAAATAAAGATCAACTAACGAGATGGCCAAATTGGTCTTTGAAAAATTTAAAAAATCGATTCCCTAATGTTAAATTTACTCAGGAATCAGTTAAATGGTCATTAGAATTTTATTCACAATATTTTGATAATAATCAAGATGAATCCCCTCTATATCTATTTGATTGTCAAAGTATTGCAATTAATCAATTAGTTAAAGAATATAATGTACCAAAAATTTTTCAAAAAGATCTTTTCCAAATTTTTAATAAAGATAATATTAAATGTCGACCAGATTATAGATGGATAATAATTGGTCCAAATCGTTCAGGTTCAACTTTTCATAAAGATCCAAATTATACTTCTGCATGGAATGCAAATTTAACTGGTAAAAAACTTTGGATAATGTTCCCACCAAATATAAAACCTCCAGGTATAAGTACAGATGATGAAGAAAGTGAAGTTACATCACCAGTAGGGATAGCTGAATGGGTATTATCAGGTTTTTATAATGATTCTTTAAAATTAGCTCAAATTGGACAATGTCAAATTGGTATAACATTTCCAGGTGAATGTTTATTTGTACCAAGTGGTTGGTGGCATAGTGTTATTAATCTTGAAGATAGTATTGCAATAACACAAAATTTTGTTACAATTCCAACAATGTCAAATGTTTTAAATTTTTTTAAGAATAAAACAAATCAAATTTCTGGTTTCCATTTAAAAGATTTTATTAAATCATTAAAGAGTTTTATTATTGATAATGAATCCATAATCGATATAGAAAATCTTGAAAAATTTAAATTTTTTTTATCAAAAATTAATGATAATGATTATAATAATGAAGATATTGGTGAATTTAATGAAAAATTAAATTTTGAATTACCAATTTTTGAATTTTTCATTGAATTAATTAAATTATCTGAATTTAAAGATAATTTATCAAATTCATTAATTGAATTAAATGAAATTGAAAAAGAATTTAAAAAAAATCAATTAAATAATAGACAAATTGTTTTGAATAAAGAATGGGAAAAATTAACTAATTCAGAGGAAAAACCAACATTTTCTTTTAATTTTGAAGAAAGTGATGATGAATAATTAGTCTTAAATTTAGTATCAATCTGTATCAGTAGTATCAATAATATAATACCGATATATCAATAATACCGATTTATCAATAATACCAGTAATATCAATAATACCAATAATACCAGTAATCTCAATAATACCACTCAATCATTCTCTTCCGTATCTTTAACTTCATCTTCAAATACTTTATGACTTGCCATAAATAAACTACCATGAATAATACCAAGTTTCTTAATAAAATTTGATTGAATTGTTGTAATTTTAATTAAATTTTCAAAATCTGATAAATTTGCTTCAAGTTGTGCTAATTTTGAATGAAGATGTGATAATTGTCTTTGTTTTAGTGATGATGAATTTTTACCAATAGTTGATCTCCTTATCATTTTACTTTGCTGTGTGTGTGTGTGTGTGTGTGTGTGTGTGTGTGTATGTGTTTACTTCTAGGTAATATGAGTGTATATGTGAATATTCTTAGTGTACAGACAAATTTGACACGCTTGGATACTTCTATATTGTTGTTATGTTTTTATTTAGAATAAAAACAAATATAAAGAGTATGCTTATGTAAAATAATGATTATGTAATCGCGAATGCCTAATTTTAAAGAGTACATAAGTGATTACATAAAGCAGTAGAAATTAATTTAATACAGTTATAAGAGTTAATTCAGCTTAGATTTAAGCTTTTATGTCTTAAAGACATCCTGGGTAATTCAATTATATATTAACTAACTTACTTCAATGATATAACTAAACAAAGATATCAAACAATACTATTAAAGTAAAATCCAATAATTCATTGGTTATATCAATAAATCCTCAACTCGGATAGAAACTAATAAGAAAAGTTCATATTCCGAGATTAATCGTTGATCAATTTATGCGAATTAATGTATATAATTTTAATCTTACGATACTGCCGTTTCGGACTTTACCACATTAGAAAATTTATAGTAATTTAAAGGATTTTAGTTCGTAAATATTAAGATCATCAATGATTACCAGGGTAGGGCACAAGTGGAGGTTATAAGTTTAAATGGAGTTAAAGAAATTCTATTAAAGTTTACTGTATTTCAATAGGGGTTTAACCCCTTTCGGACATTTCCCCCTTAAACTTAAACACTGAGAACTGTGCCTCAATCTGGATAATCCGGGATTTGTATAATTGTACCTTAAACCTTTAATTCTATAAGATTCTATATATGGATTTTACTTAATTAGGAACAGATTTAAACGAGAAGACTTTAATACATAGAATACATAACAAAGATAAAATAGCTTGATAAAAGAGCTAGATAAAAGAAAGAATAAACCTTGAATATAACTATACTTATAACACTATGACTCGATGGATTTAAGTAACTAAAGAACAAAACTAATTCAGCCAAGTTAAAGCTTTAATTTAAACATATAAACTCTTATAACATTCGGATTTAACAGTATAACTTGCCCCAGCTTAATGCGGCAATAATGCATCTCGGAATAGAAATCCGGGAATGATTTAAAGCGAGATATGTTATTGTAATAAGAGTAGAAACTGTATTGATCTTCATTCCATTTTAGGTTATATAATATATAATTTATGATTATATAATAAAATTACTTTTCCCGATCAGTGGTTGGCTCCGATTTATCACTCCCGTTTTAAGCCTTAATAAGTTAACCGAATAAGGCGTAATTAAATTGATGGAAATTAAATGATACTATTCATTCAAGTATATTACCAACATGTACTCTCTCTTTATCTCTATTAAATTTAATTAAAACTTGCTTAAAAACTTCAATATTTAAGTATATGCACAATTGAAAAAAAAGAAAATTTTGTGAGTCTCGAGAGAAACGTATAAAAAAGTAAATAAATCCCCTTGGCTAAAGATCTGGGGGTAATATAAAAATTTAAAAGTAACAATATTGCTATAAACATTTAATCATTATAAAGATATTAAGATATCTGAGATATCTTATACAATAACATCATTCAATATATACAGTTTTAAGAACCTCAGTCATTTCAATTTATTCATTTAAACCTTTTGTCAAAGTGTCACCGATCTTTAAATGATACAGGAAAAGATTTACCCTTTGTCTATAACATTTGATTAAATCAAGATATAAACAGTCGTTTTATTTTTATATTACTATTAAATATTTGATACAATTTTTCAAATTTGCTAATTTTGGTCATTAAAGCTAAAATAGCAATAGAAACAATAAATTATAGAATCATATAAAATATAATAATGTTAAATCAAACTATTCATATGTCAAAAAATTCAAATTATAAAAATTTGGCACCAATTGCCCCAGCTCCATTACTTGCTCCAAAACCTTCAAATCAAAATATAAAAACTTTAACAAAACCTATTACACCATCAATTCAAAAAAATGATGATTCACAAAATTTACCTTGTATAATCACTTCAAAACAATGGGTATTACCACCAAGACCAAAAGCAGGTAGAAAACCAACAAGTTCTGAAAAAAAAATTAAAACTATGAATAACAATTTAACTTCATCAACTTCGACACAATCTTTAACAAGTTTATCAAATAATATGACAAGTTTAAATTTAAAGACAAAATCTGAAAATATGAAATTACAAATTGATGAAGATTTAAAATTTCAATTAGAGAATGCAACTGAAGAGAATCAAAAATTAAAGAATATAATATTTAGATTAAAAAATGAAATTGAATCATTAAAATCATCAAGTCCAAATTTATCAAATGATTTAAATTTTCAAAGTTCACCAAATTTAAATTCAATTAATGATATTAATATTGATTCAATAAGAAATAGTTCAATAGTTACAGAAGTTAATACACCAAATCCTGTTAATAAGAATAATATTCGTGAAATATCTCCAACAGTGGATCCAAAATTTATTGGAATTGCAAATGGTGTTAATCAAAAGAGAACAAAGAGACAATATAATAAGAAAAAGAAAAATGATTCCACTAATACAAAGTCTAAATTTAATGATGATTCTCCATCACCAATTTTATTAACAACAAATAATTTACAAAAACAAGATCAATTATCATCAGATTTACCAAAAGTTGATTCTATCTTGACAAATCATAGTACTCATACAATTACTCATGATGATGAAATTGATTCACAACCTTCAAAAAGGTCAAAAACTTTAAAATTAGAACGTTCAATGTCACTTCAAACTCATGATCTTATATTAAGTCCACCATCATCATTTAATTTAGATAGATCACTTTCAATACCTTTAGATCCATTTGAATTTAATGTTCATCTTGGTGGATTATCAAGAACTACAACAATAACAACAATTGATAATGAATTTAATTGGGATCATAATTTAAATAAATTTTGCAATTTATGTAATTCAGATGATTGTCAATGTTTAAATAAAAAATCAAATAATAATGAAATAAATATGAATAATGATATTAATTTGATGAAAGATAAAAATAACAATGAAAAGAAAGATATGAAGATGATTAATGAAAATGATGAATTAATTGATATGAATCTGTTTTTAGAAACAGAAAATAATGAATTTAATCTATTAATGTAAAGATTAATTTCAATATTCTTTAAAAAAATTAGTTTTAACTTTTTTTACTTTTAATGTGAATATAATGGAGGTTTAATGATTTAATTAAATAATGTAGTAATAACAAATACTGAATATTAGAGAAACATTTTTACTACAAAATATTCAATGTATAAACCTAAAATAAATATTCTCATGCACCTATGTAAATTATCCTAAAACGTCCCCAGGAAGTTCCGTTTAAAAGTTTTAAAAAACTCCTTTTGTGCTTTGCTTTTGATTTTATTATTTAAAAGAAAGCAGTATAAATTGCTGTTGCAATAGTTGAAAAAGCAATAACACCATAACCAGTTCTATAAACACCTTTTAAAGTTAATTCTTTACCAGCATCCCAAATTAAATGTCTAATACCGTTAGCTGCATGATAAAAAAAGATAAAACCTGGAATTGATTTTAATGAAATTTGAGTAAATGGTGATAATGAATGGAATGCATCAGCGATAACTTGAGAATCTAAATGTAAACCTGTAATTGAAGCTAAAGCATATGAAACTGTAACACCATAAAATGCAAAAGCTAATATAATACCACCAACTCTATGAACTGATGACATATACCATGTTAATTGTGGTTGATAAATTGTTAAATGTGGTGAAGATGGTCTATTTTTACGTTGTGCAACTAAAATTTCTTGTTCTTTTTCATGTGTTGTAGTAATAGTACTTAAACTTCTAACTGCAGTTGATCTAGTTAAATTAGTAAAAGGTTTTCTAATTAACCCAAGGGAAGAACGTAAAGCAATCATTGTTTAAGGTGTTTTACTATAGTTGTAATCTTTTATAAAAGATTTAGTTTTTTTATGATCATAATCATTAAGTTAATGAGAAATTTCCCGTTATTTTACGGAATTGTTTAAAGTACGGTACCGATTTCGTTTTTTGCCCCGGACTTGCCATTAACCAATCACAAAGCTCAAATTTGTCAAAATTCGCGACTAATGAATGACTCTCAAATGGCGGGTAACAAGATGAGTATATCACGTGATATTTATTTCTATTATTTTGGTTATTAACTTTATTATAGAATATAAAAGAAAACAAGGATAAAAGGATTAATAGTGTTAAATTGTTATAAAATTATATACTTATTTAACTCCTCTTTATCGAAGCCGGTTAAAATGAACTAATAGACACATTACTAAGTATAATTCCATAAAGTTCTAATATATAACTATTATGACATAGTGTCTATGATTTCCGCGAACCCGATTTATGGAAATGGGTTAAATGTAGAAAGAACCCGAGATTAAACTAACTAAAGTGTGTAAAGTTTAAAGGAAAAGAAAGATGCCACTTCCTAAACCAAAGAAACATTCAGGTATACAGAAGGAAGTTCTTAGTTTATTTAGAAAATGTCTACGGGTCTCATATTCTAAACCTAAAGTGAGTTTATCAATTGTAATATCTGGATAAATTGATAAAACTAACTATATATATAGGAAAATCAAGAACATTTCTTACAATATGTTCGTACTGAATTTAGAAAATATGAAAGATTACCAAAGAAGGATTACAGTACAATTGAATATTTGTTAAGAACAGGTCATCGTAAACTGGAAATGTTTTCTGCACCAGAGATCAAAAATATTAGATGAGACCAAGATCAACATTTTTACTTGTACATAATTATCATGCATTCATTTCATCATTCACTACAATTCTAAGGTGTTTCATATCACCCATGACAACAATTTTACAGTATTTTTTTGTTTTTCATTCATTCAACTCGTATATAATGTCTTTTCAATTTAATTAAAAAATATAATCAGAATGACTTAACATGAATTCTATAGTTTCATTTCTTGGTTTCATATCAAGTAATTCTCGTTCACCACTAGAGACTCTAGTGAAAGTAGGACCAAATACCACTGCCAAATTATGAAATGTCATCTTATTTTGATCCTTATATGATTCAACTCTTTTAATATGGGTTAATAGGAAACGTAAAGTAATAATATTAGTTTGTGGTAATTGATTAATTAGTTGTTTTAACTTATGAATTTTTTCTTCATTAGTATTCAATTTGGCAACGTTAATAAATTCATCATAGATAAGATTGCTAATAATAGGTTCAGGTAAAATATGATATAAATATCTCTTTAATGATGATGTTACAGCAGCAATATCACCTTCTAACACTTTTTCTAATTCTTGTGATGTATCTGATTGATATAAACCATTAAAGGCTTTTAAAATAGAATTCATCTGTGATGTACCACCATTCTTTCTATAGATACCTTCATGATCTAAACCTCTCTTTTCAACTTCTTCAACTAATCTGCTAATGATCAACGGGATAGATCTTTTTTCAAAGACAGCACGACTTTCTAAAGTGGAATTGAATAAATCACTCATGATTAATCCACCATTATTTGATGTCAAGTTGTTTTGCGAGGAATTTGATGACGAAGAACCAGTAAGACCGCTATTAATGTCCAAATATTTGTTATTATTATTACTACTGCTGCTATTGTTATTGTTGCTATGAGGATTTGAATTCGTGGTCAATAATTTTTTGTTATCGTTCCCACCTAACTCATCCAATTCATCTGTCTTCAACAATGGAGCAGAAATGATAGGATTACCTTTCACTGCACCATTATTTCCATCATTCAATAGATTGTTCAATGAATATGAAGATTGAGAACCACTTATACCACTAGATGAGCCACCAGCAGATTCACCCTTATTGAAAAAATTTCCTCTTTTCCAAAACTTTCCTCTTGATTTCTGTTGCTTTGTATCTACAACAGTAGCTTCAATTGAAGTGTTGGAAGTTTCAATGGCAGGGATAGGGGCACCAATTGAGCTCTTATCAATCTTGACATGTTCATTGAGATCAACAGATCTACTGTTTTGATGATGAGGCGTTGGTGTGGTTGTAGATTTGATCGATCTAGATTCCTCTAATTTCAATGTGTTCAATTTAGCGGTTAAATTGGAGACTTCTAAAGTTAAAGAACTCTTTTGCTGAGATAATTCATTAATATCTCTAGCCATATCAAACTTGGTTTGCTTTAATTCTTTGATATCAGCCTTTAGTGCTTTTAATTCTAACTCTAATTGTTTAGCTTCATTGGTTTCAGCAACAACATTGGAAACGATTGATGATCTTCTTGGACCACCGTAACTGATTGTAGTAGCATCACTAACACTTCTCACATGGTTCCCTGAACTGGAAGATCTCTTGTGTTGGGTATTGGTGTATTGATGATGATACATTCCATGTTGGAATGAGGATGCAGAACCTTGACGACGATGTGATGATGGATCAGGAACAGGTGGTGTGGTAAATAGAGCAGCACCTTGGTATGGAGATGTGACAATGTCTGCGGAACTTCTTGGATTGGCAATTGGAGTGGAAACACCATCGTTATTATACTGGATATTTTCTGATGTCATAAATGGTGATGAAATCTTATACTCAATTGAAGAATTACTCTCAGATTTCTTGTGCTTTCTAGTGAAATTGTTCAAAAATGCCTTTGGAGATCTGATTGATTTGTTTCTTGTCAATGGAGTTTCATTAGTTATGTTCAACAGTGCAGATTTTTTAACATGGGAAGGTGATGGAGAGCTTGGTGATAACAACACATTATGATTTTGATTAGCAGACTTCCAAGGGGAATTGCTAGATTGATTGTCCAAAGATGGTGTCTTCAATATATCCTTATTGAAATTCTCATTAACATCAATGCCCTTGATATTTAAACCAGCAGGGATATGTTCGGATTTTCTAAATTGTCCAAATCCATTAGGTTTCTCCCTATACTTGAATTTTTCATCTTCATCTTCATCATAAGAGTTGGCATTATCATTATCATTAACATTATGGGTATTAGCATTATCATCATTCTTGTACTCATCAAGGACCTCTTCGAATTTCCTCTGTAGGTTGTGACCAATAGGTTTCTCGTCATCACTATCATTCAGATCGATAAAGTCATCAGTGGCAGAAGTAGGTTCTTCATACTCCAATTCTCTCTTTAAACCGCCAAGTTTAGTATCCTCGTTCATTGGAAGCTTCGGAGGTGGGATCTTTGGAGGTGGTGATTCATTGTTGATATAACTGGACAAGATGTTTGAAGAACCACCGGAGCTATGAGAATCAACAACAACAGCTTGTCTATTGATATCTCCATTCGGAGTTCTAGCAAAAGTGGATCGTAAAGGAGAAGTAACTGGTGTAGCATTGGTCGGAGTTTTAGCACGTAAATAATCTTTTTGTTGTAAAGCCTCTTCTGGTGCATCAGAACTTGCAAATTCTTTGTTAATTGATTCGGCAAATTCACTTGTAACACTATCAATATCCTTTGAATCTTCATATAATGATGAATTGACACTTTCTTGTTCAAAATTATAGCCATTATAACCAGTCTCCGTTTGAGGAGTCAAAGTTTCCATTGTTGGAGAAACTACCAATGCAGGTTCCAAAGTAGTTGTAGGTTCTTGTTTAACGTTGGCCAAAGTTGGAGTGACTTTCCTTCTGTTCGGAGATCTGGGTGGGATGGCAGGAGTTAAGCTAGCAATGACAGTTTGTGCTCTAGCGGTGGTTTCCAATATTCCAGGGTTTGAGATCTCAGAAGTCATTGAATCTGGGGTAGATACTCTATCTGGGACGTTATCTTGTTGTAAATCTGGAATCTTTGGTAATGACTTGTCAAAATTTGTGAACTTGGAGTTTCTCTGACTTAACCGATACTTCTTCTCTTGTTCATGCCTCTTTTTTTTCTCTAACAACTTCTCATGACATGACATACAGAATAGACCTTTTGACGTTCTTGCATATCTCAAATCTTCAATTCTCTTCTTACAGTTTCGACAACAGAAACATGTGGAGCAGTATGCTTGGTCACCAGTCAGAATAGCTAGATCATCGATCTTTTTCCCACATGCGTTACAAGCATACGAACAATCAGAGCAAATCAAATCACCGGTTCCCAGTACCAAAAAATTAGAAGATGTACCCAACAATTTGGAACATTTGGAGCAACTAAAGCAGTGCATGTGCCATCTATCACCGCCTAGCTCATAGGCGTGACCTTCGCTGATAGGCAGATCACATCTTCTGCAGTTGTGAGATTCCTCATCCTCTTCATCATGATCGATGAACGGTTGGGAAGGAGCAGGGGATACCTCGCTCATGCTTTATTAATTGTGATTTACGAGCGTTGAGTTGTAGTGGGTAATTGTATGCGGATATGCAAATGCTGAGCTGATCAAGTGAGCTCTAATAAGTAGATTGGTACCTTTTGTCTCTTTATCTCAGATTTGGATTATCTTCTGTACAAACGAGAGCCAGATCTGATAAAGTAAATGTGCAATTTGGAAAGGAGACAGCTCAGATTTTGAGGTGATGGAGCAAGGTCTAATGAGCGAGCAAACGACTTAATGTGCCTGGTGGATGATACCAAGGATTGGTTGAACGAAAGCTGAGATCTGGAGAGTGCCACTTGTTTAAATGGGCACTAATGGGCACTAATGGAGGGGATCAACAAGGAAGCAACGGATTTGGGCAAGGGAAACGTGAAACGTTATTGGTAGTGTCAGGTACGTAAGAGAGGCGATAATGAGTGTAGAGCGTACCAGTTGAGCGTGCGCTGGGGAGTTGGAGGTGGGGTTTTAAGGAGGCAAGACACGTCTTTCACTACGCCAGAACGCTTTTTTAGGAATTCTTTTCTAAAACAAAAATTTCAATTTTGGCCCGTCTAAGACATTGGCGAGATACGAGGAAAAGTTGGCGACCACGCGAGTATTAACCGAATATTCCCACTACAAACGTACTAGGACGTGTCGATTACTACTGGCTCAGAACAGGCCTCTTCTCCTGGACTTAATTACGGCTCTAGCGGGTCTAAAGCGTCAAAAGAGGAAAAATATTATATAGCTGACGCCGCACGTGCAAATCACGTGAGAGTCATGTGAGTACTTTAATGTCTTTTTTGCCTATCCGCGAAATTGATTTATAAAGAGTGATGATTAAGCTAAAATGACTTTCGTATAGGATTTGATATTCTTTGTAACTTAAATCATAAAGGTAACGCCACTTCACTATGAAATACGTCGAGGAGATCAACCAGTGGTACGACCCAAATACATACTTCACCTCTTCCGTGAACATTCAGTCAAGAAAGAACAAGAACAAAGGTTCCATAGATAACAATAGAAGAAAAAGACTAGCACCGGGGTCTTACAATTTGACACAAATTGAATCAACTTTACATGGTACGGGCCTGACTGAGGACCTAGTAGAGGAGAAGAACTCCTTGAAAAGATTCAGCGAACTGGACAAGGAGAATTATAACGAAAGTACGAGGATTGACCTGCCAAAGACTGGTGTAACGTTTCAATACCAACAATCGCGTCAACCAACATCGTTATCGGCATCCAAGAATCTCAAGAAGGACCATCAGGCGAAAGTGCATATCAAGCAGAGTTATTTGACTTCGGTGAGGAAAATTCTGAGCTCCAGAAGACAATTGTCCAATTATTTGGACGAGGACGAAAAGAATTCTTCGATTTTACATAATGTGGTGTCTAAAAGGCATAAAAACTTCATTGTTCCTAATAAGAAACTATGTTCCATTTGTGGTGACGCAAGTCCCGGATCCTGTACAAAATGCGGTTTAAGGGTGTGTAGTGTGAAGTGCTCAGTTGTTCATAACGAAACGAGATGTTCTGGGTACTGAAAATAGACAATGATTCGATGATGATCTGGACCTTGTAGTTTTCATGAAAAATTAGTAAATTTCTTCGTCTGTAATTAGCCAAGCTGCCATAACAGACTTAAGAACGATGCTTAGAACGCGGGCTCTGAGGATTCGAGGGAACACACTAGGTCAATTCAAAAGACTCAAATCCACTCTTAATGTGGCTATCGTGGGTTCCGGTCCTTCAGGATTCTACACAGCTACTGAACTACTGAAACAACATCAGAAGCATCCGAAAGACAGAGATCTTCATGTCACTTTGTTTGAGAAACTTCCTACTCCCTTTGGCCTCTCCCGTTATGGTGTGTCTCCCGATCACATGGAGGTGAAGAACTGTGAGGAGACGTTCACTGATTCTGTGCTTGCTAACCCTGATAAGTTTGACTTTGTTGGTAATGTCAAGATAGGCGAAGATGTTGGTGTGGGGGAACTACAGAAGAATTTCAATAGTGTTGTATTTGCTTATGGTAACACCAAGGAAGTAAGCCTTGGGGTCCAAGGTGAGGATCTCCCTGGTGTGATCACAGCTAAGGATTTTGTCGGCTGGTATAATGGGAATCCAGAATTTAAAGGCCCAGAACCGCCTCTTGAGAAGGCCGAAAGAGTCGTTATTATAGGTAATGGTAACGTCGCCATGGATATCGCAAGACTGCTGCTAATTCCTCCATCTCATTTGAAAGATACAGATATAACAGAGCATGCTTTAAAGAAACTGGAAGAGAATAAAGTCAAAGATGTAAAGATTGTCGCTAGAAGAGGGTTGTTAGAGTCTGCATTTGCTACAAAGGAAGTGAGAGAACTGTTACAGCTAGAGGAGTATGGTGTGAAGTTCAATGGCATTGACAATGAAGTTGTCAAGTATGTTCAACCTTTGTTGATGAAGGCTGATAGAATCATCAAGAGAAAGATCGAGACAGTTTTAAGATTTATGAAGCCAATTGAAGAGAGAAAGGTGAAATATGAGATTCCTAAAACGTTTGAAAAGAGTTTTAGTCTGGAATATTTAAAAAGTCCTGTTGAGATCATTGGTTCAGAAACCGATCCATCATTGTTGAACTCCATTAAATTCCAACACAATAAACTAGTACAAGACTCCCTGGAAGGCCCTACAAAAGTCTCTCCAGTTGAAGGTGCTTTCACCGAATACAATACTGATCTAGTGATAACAAGTGTCGGTTTTAAAGGTGAACCATTGCAAGGTCTGGAAGACTCGGAAATTGCGTTTGACTCAAGATCTGGAGTGATCGATAACATAAACTCCAAAGTGCTAAATAAGAATGGTGAGATCATTCCTGGGTTGTACACTACAGGTTGGGTTGCCAACAGAGTCAAAGGTCCAATTCTAAACACGTTTGTTGACGCTACCAATTTAGCCACCACAATCTTATCAGAGAATAAGACGGTCGCTAACGAATTACCAGGTGTTAAAGGTCTAAATCTAACCGGTGTTACTAATTGGAAAGATTGGGAAACGTTGAATGAATTCGAGATCAAATTCGGTGAATTAAACGGTAAAAAGAGATGGAAGGTCCCAACGGTAGAATTAATGCTGGACATCATCAAGGATTCCGATCCGATTGAAACAAAATTAGGTAAATATGAACAAATCTTAAAATCTTACGAATAAACGTGTCTTTTTCTAATGTCATAAAATGATTCTTTTATTCATTTGTTCATAAGTATCTCATTCTTCCTAGTTCAATAGACAAGAAATCAACACTTATTTCTAAACTGTTTTGTGTATCATAAAAATTTTTGGTGGTGAGAAATAAAATAAAAAAACAACACGTAATACTCCAATCTATGTGATTCACGCTGTGTTTTTCAAACTCTACTCCTCAAATGTTTGTTTTTCTCTCTTGAATATTCATCATTATAGTTTCGTGCAACCGTGTTCTACTTCTGTCAATCAGGTAATTTAAGGGTGTCAAACTTAATGGTGTTCACCGTTCTTGTGGTGACGTAAATGGAAGTAGTATTCTAAAGAGTAACCAAAAGTTATGATGAAAGCGGCCAATTGTAACAATGGTTTACCTGAGGCGTTGTCATCGTTGAAGAATTTTTCTTTGTAACGAGCTAATGGGCCGGAGGCTTTGTTTTGTGGAGCTGGACCTTGTGGTAAAGCCTTGTAGAACTCAACAACTTGGGCTAGTCTCTTAGCTTTAGGGTTGGAGCCGATGTTTTTGGCAGAGGCGATCTTTGGTGGGATCAAGGTGGACAATTGACGTCTGATGATGAAGGACATGGTGGGATTCTTATCAAGAGAAGTTGATCTAATGTGAACCTCCAGCGTTGACAAAGGGGGTTTTTCGAAAACTTTTCTGGTTTTTTTCTTTGGAATTTTCATTGGAAGAGCACAAAGCGCGGTGCTGGGAGGCTTGTGCAGATAATTAACTTCCGAATCGGGAAGTCAGAAAGTATGAGTGCGTAAGAAAAGTATAGAAAGGAGTAGTCAATTGGCCACTAGAACGCTCACAACTGCCTCAGAGAGTCAATCATTTACACAGCTACTACATTATTCTTAGTATCACATCATTAATCATTATCTATTCAGGCTTCGCTAATGTACAACACTGGAAAGTAGTTAGTAAAAGGCACCTTTATAACTCAAACGCAAACACAATTGTCAATACTCACCGTTGTTACCACGGATGAACAGGTCCCCATAGGTGTTTGTGATCTTGTTACCGACTTTCTCTTGTGTTTCCTCCAGGGTGATGTTCATGTACCCATCAATGGTGTCTAGCTTGCCATGATACTCTTCGCCAGAGTATAGCTTCACTATGACCGTTGAACCAGTTATATCTGATAGAAACTTGGCTGAGGCGGAAGGAGTCTTCTCCTGTTGCTCGATTTGCTCAATTTGATCTGGGACCGGCTGATCTTCTGACATTTTGAATGGATTTGTTGGTCTTTGTTGTTACTTATATTCTTTATTTGACATTTCTCTCATTTTGATAATTTCGGTTTCTGAAGCAAAGTAATAAAACGCGTTCGCGAAATTGACAGCCTCAGGAGGAATTAAGCTAAAAACCAAGAGTTTAGCAGATTTTAAGGAACCTTCGTGTCATTCAGCAATCGAGCTTTCACCTGTTTGTTTAACGCTTGAAATTATACGCTACTCGTCATTGACTAGTCCCGTCATACTCCCGCTGCTGTCAGATCCAAAGTTTTTAATTACTTCTAGTTTCAACTTCCGAAACTGAACACAAAAAGGGTCCAACTGATAACGTCTATCTCGCCCCATTTCATTAACCCAATCAATTTGCTTCCACGCCTCCCTAATTGCCACTGAATGTCAATTCCATCAGATTACGATGGCCTCCTAAGACCACAGATGGGTTCTCGTGGTCGTTCTTTGGGCGACCGATTCCTATCAACAGGACATACAGGACCCGCTACCCCATCTGAGTTTCGTTCTCCTTCCAGAGGTAGAAGTGCCAATCATTCTAGATCCAGAAGTAAGAGTCGTCATGGTAGATCCCGATCCCAGGATGACAATAACTACAAATGGTCCATTTTGAATAGAGATCCTTCAGAGAGATTTCTTAATAGTCGTGCTGTCGATGATGAAGACGATGAATCAGATGACTCTGGAGATATTAGTGAAGAAGAACTGATTAGTGATGCTGAAGGTGATTATCAATTCGATATTAACGAAGTGAAGTTGCCTAATTTCAGTAAGTCTATCAATCAATATTACAAGACAAGAGCCCACGTTGTCGGTAGTATGACTTTCAGTGAAGAAGATGAAGAGTCTAAAAAGAAGAAAGAGGATGAAAGATTGAGGAAAGAGAAGGAGGAACAAGACAAATCAAATAAGCTACGTGATCAAGAGCTCTCAGACTTATCTGAAAGGCTTAACAAGATCACAGATGCCCTGTCATTAGCTAAGGCCTTCAAAGAAGCTAAAACATCAAACAATGTGGTATCTCAAGAAGCGCTAGCTAATCTAAGTGCTAAGATGAAAGAAGTTGGTGTCAATGACCCTGAAACTATCAATATTGAAGCTGTGGAGGAGTTGGAAAACAGAAAAGAAAAGATTTATGCTAGATATAAAAAGAAACTGATGAAGAAATCATTGGATGAAGGCAAAGTAACAGAAGTTAGTTCAGTCAAGGAAATCACTAAATCTGAGTTGAACGTTAATGAAGAAAGAAGAAGGGTTTCTCGAAGTGTAACATTAGGTCCATTCTTTAAAGTTGCTACTGGTAAGAAAGTGAAAGATATTGATTCATATTTGATTTATTTGAATGGTGATGCCGATTCAATCAATGCGCTACAGTACACTATTGGGTCTGTTGTTAAAAGCGGTGATGTCTTGTACGTTGTCACTTCAGAGGATAAAGCAGACGTTAACCAGAATAAGAAAACAGTTGATAAATTGACAGATACAATCAAGAGTTTATTAGAAATTATTCGAGATCCTAATTTCACACTACATGTTGTCATTGAAGTCACACATCACGAATATCCAAGAAACTTTGTCAATGAATTGATCAAATATTTGAAGCCAAAGTTGTTCATTACAGGTCATGGTGTCTTGAATAGAGAGTTGGAAAACTATATCTCCAACATTCCAATATTGATCATTACGAAGAAATACTTGAGGAGAAAATCAACTTGATGCGAAGATCAACTTGATGAAAAAAACAAACGCTTTATATACTACTCATGCCTTTATGTCTTATGAAATTATATTGAATTTTATGCCGGGAGAATATGTCGACGTGAAATTGTAGGTTTTATTTAACCGTAGTAATTGAATCATGTGTTCATGAATGAACTTTTGTCCAATGATCATAATTTTGAAACGTTAGACAAACTGTAAAAGGGAGCGGACATTGACATAATTTGTCCAATGTGCCATACAGTTTCGAGAGGAGGCACTGGACGTGGCAGCTTCTATCATTTTGGAAACCTCCGGGACTGCCTAGTGAGTTGACTGTTCCGGTTCATTGACAACCTTTAGAATCGATTTCATTAGCTTAGCCTCATAGGAAGTACCTCTACTCCGAACTTCCAAGTGTCCCTGACCTCATCACTAAATTTCGCGGTCAAAGGTGAAAAGATGCCTTTTGTCCAATATCCTTTTCATGTTCATTCCGTTAAATTTTCAACCTCGGAGAAATCCCTTTGTCGGGCTTTTGGCCCAAATCGCTTGTATAAGGTGATTCCAATTTTCCCCGGGCCTGTGCATGTGGGAGCAGTTAGTGCCTAATTAATGTGGGCTTTCACCGGTATAAAATGGCCCTATGTGTGGGAGTGTGTACACGGATTCTGATTGGAGAACTGCTATTGCCCAATGCGTCTCGGTGTCTGCGACGGTTAGTATTTCCTATTTGGACCGCTATCTATCGAAGGCCGATGACATGTCTAATTTTTTTGAGTTACATCTATAATCACTTTTCATGTCGACGCTAAATTCTGAGGGGAAGACCTCGGGCATGGAATGCTTTAACTGGCAAAATCAATATCAAATCGTGGCTAAGGCTAGAAAGAAATTGATGACATGTGGTTTCTCAACTGGTCTATGAATGAAGTATGTGTTTGTGTGGTGATGATATAGAACATCGACAGATGACATGTGGGTGAAGGCATGTACGTCGATGGGCGAATTTGGGGTCGTTGTATATATAACGTTCCTCGCTAATAAATTATGACACTGTAGGATTTTGTCTTATAATGAGGTACCCTCGGGACATAAACAGACACTTTAAAGCTGCGATTGTGAGATAGTATTTAGATTACATGAAAGGTATACTGATATCATGAACTCAATTGGAACAGTAAAGTCCTGAGGATCAATACTACGGAGGTATACCTAGTATTTCCGATGAAATATTATCCAATCTTTGTATATTTAATCTTTCAAACAATATTGACGTTGCTAAAGTGCACTAAAAGAAAGCATAATGACTTTAAGTCATTCAACGCTTTTAATAAAGTACGTCTGCCCACTATTGAACTATAAGCACTGTAGATACATATAAAGGTATGGCCACATATCTAACCGAGCGTCCCATCTGCTTAGTTTAATGAGACATAAAGGTTCCTTTTGACGAGTTTTGTGACAATCCGCGGCTAAATCATAGGTAGCTATTGTAACAGTTATTTTTACATACCGAAGACCCTCCCGGCCCTCTTCTGACTTTCTCGGATGTTTCTGCCTGGGAGTAACCTGATGCTCCCTAGCCTCTATTGACCTCCTAAGGGTGCCCGGTGGAGGTAGCCTCACGGACGTTGCCCTCTAATTGATTAACCCTAGGCGGGATCCCGCCTAAGCCGCAGATGGCGGCCCCAGACGGAAAGCGCAATTTCTCCATGCCCAGATTTTTGTCCTTTGTCCCAGCCCGCAAAATTATGCGAGGTTGAAATTTGTCGATTTTTTTTTTTTCATAGCTATTTAAATGCGTCAACATCCACGAAAACCCGAGTTTGCGGGAGTTTTATAAAATCACACACACCATAATGTCCTTTGCCTTCAAGAGACTGGCTTCCCGTCGTGTGCTGGCCACCAGTGCGGCCGTCGCCTCCGCTGCCGCCGGCTCCTACTTCTTATCACAACCTTCTAAGTTGGTTTCAAACGAAGCTAACTTACCTGCTTTGATTGAATCTAAGCCTGCTCCTCCATCAAGAGCTGAATTGGTTGAAAAACTAGAAACTACTAAGAACTTTGACGTTTTGATCATTGGTGGTGGTGCCTCAGGTGCCGGTTCCGCCGTTGATGCTGCTACTAGAGGTTTGAACGTTGCTTTAGTTGAAAGAAACGATTTCGCTTCAGGTACTTCCTCCAAATCCACCAAGATGGCTCACGGTGGTGTTAGATACTTGGAAAAGGCATTCTGGCAATTATCCAAGGCCCAATTGGACTTGGTTATAGAAGCCTTGGACGAACGTGGTAACATGTTGAGAACTGCTCCACATTTGGCCACCATCTTGCCAATCTTGATTCCTGTCTACAAATACTGGCAAGTTCCATACTTCTACGCTGGTACTAAATTATACGATATCTTTGCTGGTAGACAAAATTTGAGATCTTCATACTTGATGGGTCCATCTGCTACTCTAGCTGCTTGTCCACAATTAGATGGTGACAACTTAAAAGCTGGTTTAGTTTACCACGATGGTTCATTCAACGATTCAAGATTGAACGCCACTTTAGCTATCACTGCCATTGAAAACGGTGCTACTGTTGTTAACTATGTTGAAGTTACTCAATTGTTGAAGAATGAAGCTGGTAAAGTTGTCGGTGCTAAGGCTAAAGATCGTGAAACTGGTAAAGAATTCAATATCAATGCTACTTCTGTCGTGAATGCTACTGGTCCTTACTCTGATGTCATCTTAGATATGGATAAAGACCCACAAGGTTTTGCTCCAAAGGAAATCCAACCACCAAAAATGGTTGTTCCATCTGCCGGTGTCCATGTTGTCCTACCTGAATACTATTGTCCAAAGGATCTAGGTATCCTTGATGCTCAAACCTCCGATGGTCGTGTTATGTTCTTTTTACCATGGCAAGGTAAGGTTCTTGCCGGTACCACTGATGTTCCATTAGACAAGATCCCAGAAAACCCAACCCCAACTGAAGCTGATATTCAAGACATTTTGCAAGAATTACAACATTACATTAAATTCCCAGTTAGAAGAGAAGACGTTTTATCTGCTTGGTCCGGTATTAGACCTCTAGTTCGTGATCCAAGAAAGGCCAAAAATGGTAAAGGTACCCAAGATTTAGTGCGTAACCATCTGTTATTCACTTCAGACACTGGTTTAACTACTATTTCTGGTGGTAAATGGACCACTTATAGAGAAATGGCTCAAGAAACCATTGATGAAGTTGTTAAAGTTAATAACTTCAAAGTTGGTCCATCAAAAACCAAGCAATTGGTCTTAGCTGGTGGTGAAAACTTTGAAGCTACTTTAGCTCCAAGATTAGCTCAAAAATACCAAATTACTACCCAATTAGCTGAACATTTAGCTGCTAACTACGGTACTAGAGCTCCAATTATTTTGGAAACTTACAAAGCTGACCCATACAACCAATTACCAGTCACTTTAGCTGCTGACCCATCAAAGGCTTCCTTTGAAAAATTCGAATTCCCATTCTCAATTGCTGAATTGAAATACTCTATTAAATATGAGTACACTAGAAACGCTGTTGATTTCTTAGCTAGAAGAACCAGATTGGCCTTCTTAGACTCTAAGGCTGCCTTAGGTGCCATTGATGGTGTTGTCAAAGTCTTAGGTGACGAATTCCAATGGGATGATGCTAAGAGAGAAGCTGAAACCAAATACGCTAAGGAATTCATCCAGACTTTCAACTAGATAGTCTTTCATGCCCCGAATGAGTTGCGTTTTTGTTCATAGATGAGTTTATGTTGCCTTTTCCCGTTTATATTCAATAATTTTGGTTAAAGCCTACACTCAAAAAAAAAAAGAAAAAGAAGAAATGGTGAAATGTCATGACGTTTATTATAAAAGAATTTTGTATTTTAAAGTTTCTTCATAGTAGTTTATTTGTTTCGTAAAGTTTGTAATGATGCGGATCTAGTTTTAATGAATCGTAGCTGTTTATGAGATAGTTGATAAAGAACAACGTACCTCTTTTCCCTTCATACTGTTGTGACACTTTGTTATTAAAATTCTTGATGACAAAGTTCATGTAGTGTTTATTTTTGGGTAGCGGCTCGTTTGGATCGCTATTGTAATGCGATAGTGACATATTATGAGCTTCAGATAGTGGGATCGTAAGTCTGAATAAATCACTATTGAGATCGATTCTGTAGATTCTAGATCTGTTGGTGGAATTTATAAGTTTGATCTCCTTGTTGTTGACTAGCTTATACTCTAACTTTGTGAGTTCTTCCGTTCGCAGTGGACCTTTTAACTGTGATTCTCTTTGTGGTTTCGGTTTTGATGGCCTCTTTTGATCTTCAGATGGCTTTTTGTCATTAGACTTCTTTGTCTTCCTCACACGCTTCTTCTCACCACCATTAGCTGCATCTTCCTTCTTTGCCCTTGGCTTACGCTGTCTTGGCTTCTTCGGTTTGTCTGTACCTTGTCTCGGTTCTTCAGTCATGGCTTTAATCGGTTGTTTAAAGGTTAAGTTTCCGGTCTCCAGTTTCAACCACGGCCTTTTTAGTGAAAGTGCGCACATTTGAGAAAGAAATTTCAATCGCCCAAACACCCGGACACCAGATCACACTCTCTCCTCTCTATTTTGTCGCCTCGGCTAAATTCCACAGCTTCTCCACAAATAGGTATTGACATATAAATACTCAGCAAGGTCCAGATTGTCTTTTCATTATTGTTAATAATACAACTTATCGAAAGAAAAATAGAGATCACTGTAAAGAACAATTTATAATGGCTCACAGATTATCCCAACTACAGACACACTTAACCTCTGCCAACACATCCTCTGTCACAGACAAGAACGATGACGATGTTGTTATTGTCGCCTCCTATAGAACCGCTATTGCCAAAGGTGGCCGTGGTTCATTCAAAGACATCAAAAGTGATGAATTGCTATATAAGTTTTTAGTCGAGCTTTTAAAGAAGGTTGACAAGCTAGATCCAGCTTTGATTCAGGACGTTGCCTGTGGTAATGTGCTAAACAAAGGTGCCGGTGCCACCGAGTTTAGAGCCGCAGCCATCGGTGCTGGTATCCCAGCCTCTACTCCATTCTTAGCCATCAACAGACAATGTTCATCTTCATTGACTGCTGTTAACGATATTGCCAACAAGATCAAAGTTGGTCAAATTGATATCGGTCTAGCATGTGGTGTTGAATCTATGACACAACACTATGGTCCAGGTGCCATTGGTGAATTGTCACCAGCTTTAAAAAAGATTCCAGAATCAAAAACTTGTGAAATCCCAATGGGTATTACTAATGAAAACGTTGCTGAAAAATACTCAATCAACAGACAGGCTCAAGATGAATTTGCTGCTAAATCTTATAACAAGGCTGAACAAGCTGTCAGTTCCGGTTTATTCAAAGATGAAATCTTACCAATTGAAGTTGAAATCAAACAAGAGAGTGAAGAAGATGATGAAGGTGAAACCAAAGTCACTGTTAAGAAGGTCACTGTGTCTACCGACGAAGGTCCAAGAAAGAACGTTACTGCTCAATCATTATCCAAAATTAGAACTGCATTTAAAAAGGACGGTACTACCCACGCTGGTAACTCATCACAAGTGTCTGACGGTGCTTCAGGTGCCATCTTGGCTAAGAGAAGTGTTGCTAAGAAGCTAGGTTTACCAATCGTTGGTAAGTATGTTGACTTCAGATGTGTTGGTGTCCCACCAGAAATTATGGGTGTTGGTCCAGCTTACGCTATCCCAGCAGTTCTTTCTTCAACTGGTTTATCAGTTAATGACGTTGCCGTTTACGAAATTAACGAAGCCTTTGCTGCTCAAGCTTTATTTAGTGTTGAAAAAGTTGGTATTGACCACGCTAAAGTGAATCCAAGAGGTGGTGCTATTGCTTTAGGTCATCCATTGGCTGCCACTGGTACTAGACAATTGGCCACTATTTTAAGAGAATTGAAACCAGGTCAAGTCGGTGTCACTTCTATGTGTCTAGGTACTGGTATGGGTGCTGCTGCTGTCTTTGTTAGGGAATAGATTTGATACAACTGGTTGTGTTTTTTAATTCCATTTCTGTAAACCCTTTGAATTTAATATGTGTATGTAATAATGAAGATCATTGCAATAGAATCACTTTGTAGTATCAGGTTTTATAAATTAGATCAAGGTCGACTATAACCGAAATATTAAATTTGGTTCATTAAATTTCATTCAGTTTAGGACTGTCTTCAATGAAAGCTGTCTCCAGTGTGAGAAGTTAATGGACGAGCTGGGCCACGTATAAAGAGATGACAAATCACTATGTTATCAGATACTACAATATTTAAGTTCAGATATAACTAATATGCACTAACAAATATGAAAAAAACCGTTTACCCAAATAAATAACAAAAGAATATTAAAAAACACAAGAACAGTAATATAAACGATATTTAGATCATTTATAAATCTGGACCAGCAGCTTTAACTTCAGTAGTAGCTTCAGAAGCGTATTTGACAAAGTTTTCAGCAAACAAAGTGGCTAAACCTCTAACTTCACCGTCATATTTACCAGTACCTTCGACCCAGTTCTTTGATGGATTTAGTAATTCAGATGGGACACCATTGACCTTCTTTGGAATTTGTAAGCCAAAGACTGGTAAAGTTTCGTATTCAGTATCAGCTAAAGAACCGTCATGGATGGCATCAAGGATGGCTCTAGTATATTTCAATGGACAACGTTTACCACCTTTGGCGGCAGAAGAACCGGTCCAGCCAGTGTTCAACAAGTAAGCGTTAGCCTTATGTTCAGTGATCTTGTCTGACAACATTTGAGCGTATTTCATTGGGTGTAGAGCCAAGAATGGTTGACCGAAACAAGCAGAGAAAGTAGCAGTTGGTTCAGTAACACCTTCTTCAGTACCAGCCATCTTTGAAGTGTAACCTGAAATGAAATGATACATCACTTGAGAATTTGTCAATTTAGAAACTGGTGGTAAGACACCTCTAGCGTCACAAGTCAACAAGATGATATTCTTTGGATGTGAATTGGCAAAACATGGAATCTTAGCAGATGGGATGTATTCAATTGGGTAAGCACATCTTGTGTTTTCAGTGATTGAAGCGTCATCATAATCGACAACTCTTGTTTCTTCATCATAGATAACATTTTCCAAGACAGAACCAAATTTGATAGCGTTGAAGATTTCTGGTTCTTTTTCACCAGATAGACCTAAACATTTAGCGTAACAACCACCTTCAATGTTGAAGACACCTTGGTCTGACCAACAGTGTTCGTCATCACCAATCAATAGACGGTTTGGATCAGCTGACAAGGTGGTCTTACCAGTACCTGATAGACCAAAGAACAAAGTAACATCTTGATCTTGGATACCTTGGTTAGCAGAAGAATGTAAAGTTAAAACGTTGTAATTGACAGGCATCAAGTAAAACATAACAGTGAAGATACCTTTCTTCATTTCACCAGCGTATTCAGTACCTAAGATAACCATTTCCATTTCTTTGAAGTTGATTTCAACAGAAGTAGAAGATGTCATACCTTCAGTGTAGATATTAGCAGGGAATTGACCAGCGTTCCAGATGGTAAAATCAGGTTCGAAATCTTTTAATTCTTCCTCAGTTGGTTTGATCAACATATTTCTCATGAACAAGGCATGGTAAGCTCTAGCACATACGATTCTAACCTTGATTCTGTATCTTGGATCCCAACCTGCGTAAGCATCAACGACAAAGACTTTTTCTCTAGTTCTTAAATAATCAGCGGCTCTAGCTTTAGAAATCTTCCAGGTATGTTCAGAAACTTTCTTGTTGACAGGACCCCACCAGATATTGTTGGTAGAGGTTTCTTCATCAACAATACGTTTATCCTTTGGAGATCTACCAGTTTTCTTACCTGAGAAGGCCATTAGGGCACCAGATGATGAAATGGCGGTTTTCTTTTCAGTTAGTGCATCTTCATACAACGTTGGTACAGAGGCATTGTGACGTAGAACAACGTCTTCGTGTAGATTTAGTTTTTTGATAAGGGCAGCTTCAGGGCTGGTGTAGACTTTTGATGGAGACATTATAAATATGAAGTTTTGACTATGGAAAACAACAGTGCAAGTTCAAAGAATAAAAGATAAAAGCATGTTAAAACCTGGGGAAGTGTACGATATTTATACACTTTGGCTCAGATAACAGGAGACAACAGGGGCATTCCACATTTGAGGGCTGCCCCGGATGGTTTAGGAGTTTATTACAAGGCAAAGCAGAAACTGATAATATGTGGCCCCGACCGGGTTTATGCAGGTGAGATATCAAGCTGAAGAAAGTGGCCTTCAGAAGCTGTTTCAAGCGGAAACATCTCGTAACAACTACATCAGTGTGTTCTTCTGAGCTAGATCTATCAGTGGAGCTTACAACCACATTAATAGCACTATTTTAGCCCTCACAAATACCCCTAACACATGTATGAGCTGTACCCCAGATTTTGCTTTTTCTTTAGAAATTTTTGCCAGTTTGCACATAATCCCGTTGATCCAGCCAGTCTTGAGAGGCATTTAGCCCGTTAGGCCCCATGAATAGGGCAAAATGGCAAAGTGTCAGAAAGAAAAGAAAAAATAAAAAAGCACACGCATAACACGTAACTTTTTTTAGCTGAATCACGGATGCATCGATCCAGAGCGAAGTTCTTCTACATAATAAGAAAGAGGATGAATACAACCGGAGACTTCCAAGACTACGATTTGACTCTGGAGAGGACATAGGCTGGTAGAAGCAGCAATGCGAGGGTGTCCTGTGCCATTTCTCAGAGTATAGCTCTATGAATTCACAGCTGGTGGATGATAAAACGATTGCCAATGCTCAAAAACAGTTACAATTCCAGAGCTGGTGATTTGGTGAAGCAAAGCCGGTGCTGCCCGGACCATAAAGTGCTGGAGCAATGGCTCGGGACTTGTAAATACTGTTAGTCAACATTAAGAAACTTGACAGCTTTTCGTGGGGCAGGAAGAAACCGGGTACTTGTTAAAGCTAGAGCAATTGGGCTACTCCGTACTCGCACTTGTTCTTCACCTGGGGACTAAAACTTGTATCGTTTCCTGTCGTGTGCTAGAGGAAAAAACCGGGATCTCGTTGAGTTAAGGCAATGCTCTCTGTAGGGCCTGTTCAATAGGCAAGAGCTGTTAAGCCCGGGGGAACATTTAACCATTTGGGCCTTGGATATTAGACTTTCGAAGGGTCTAGGCTAATAATGCCTCGGTCTAGACTCTATGTTCTTTGCTAGTCTAATTCAGTCCCCTCCTGCACCCCACGATTTTACCAACATTTAAAAAGGGTTTTTGACACAAAGACGGGGTTAAAGAACTTCCAAAACTCCGGAGCTTATCGTAAGAGCAAAAAGGATATGGAAATGCTGGAAGTCGACCAGTTTGGTTACGTAATGGTGATATCATATATCTGATCTGGGGTTTCACCTAGAGAGATAAGAGCAAAGAGTAGAAACTGTGAACTAGTGACGTTGAGAGCTTCTCAGAGAAACATCGCCTCTTCTATTGCAGCTACCTATATATCCATTATGCTGGCATTTCTATAGTCGGTTCTGACTTTCAATTAAGTTCAATTGTAAGGACATTCAAGAACTCCATGAATTCTTTACATTCTTTCTTTCACCAGGGCTCGAAACGAGGCCATAGGCGTTAGTTAAGGATAACATTGAATGGAAAGTTTAAAACATCCGATACAAAACGTTTCAAGGGAAGAGCTACAGCAAATCTGATCTCAAAGGAGCCATGTATTCCAAAGACTTGAGTATATGTATACAGTTGGCCATAAATTCACTTAAAAGCCAAACAAAGTCTTAACACCTCGACGCCTCGATATACCTTCACCCTGAAAGATTATCATTTCAACTACTGGATATAAGTTGGTTCAATCAATCAGAGTGAGAGTTCAGGTCGCCACCTCAAAGTCCCGCTGCCTGATCTCTTAACAAAAATTTTAAAGGCCATCATGCTCATATTTCGGACATTACCATCAGCTTTTCTGTAATGAGCTGTTTGACCGTTTTCACCCTCTATAGCTTGCTTAGCTCACCATATAGACGCTTTGCTCATTCTAACAGCTGAGGGTTCAAACATCTTGATGACATTGCTTCGAAATCTTGGATTGGAGCCTGAACAGTTAAATGTAACCATGATCACTTTCTAGCCCATGGAGCTTTTGTAGTTTCAACTTGAGTTTTATCTCCACCAGGTACAGCAAATCCAGGACCGGGTCTACCCTGTGGTGTGATTCTGGTTGGTAGTCTTCCACCTTGGGAGCTTGAAATGATTTTATCTTGAAAAGAAGTTTGAGGTTTTTGGGACTTCCATGGAGCGCTTGTCGTGACCACCGGTTCACCATCGATCTTTTCCCTTTCATCAGTATTTTCAGACAAGGGCAATTCGTTACCAGTTTTTGCACTGACCCAAGGGAAAAGCACTCCACCAAAGTAGAAATGTTGCACAACTGGGAATTTATTTAGCACTTCAGCAGCATACATCTTTTGCATCCCTTTCAGAATTTTTTCCCATTCTTTCACATTTGAGACATCATATAGGATAGGTGAATGTTCAAAGAAAGGAGCCTTCTTGACCTTATTGATGAAGCCAATAGCATTGAAGTATAAGTTACTCTCGCAATGCTGGAAAACAACCGATCGATCCTGAACAAACCTTGGTGATATTTGATGTTCACCTGAGTTGAGGATTTGTGAAGCACCAAGGATATAGATGATATGGAAATGATCATCTAGACCCCAAACCCCGTGAGATCCAGCAGGCTCTAGAGTGTACGTGGTGATCAACTTTCTTGTAATTGTGTAGTATGAACTGAAAACAACAAGGATGTCATGACCATCAATGTGATGATTATCAGGGATAAAGATCCCAACTTTCCAAAGACCAATCAGAAAAGCCAAGAAGTTCAATTCATGACCTGTACCATAGTCCAGCCTTTCTCTCGAACCAAAAGAGTTAATAATGTAGCATTTGATCTCCTGTGTAAAACCTTCTGGGTTTGGTTTGTTATAGAAAGGATCCACTATGAGTTCTTTCAACCAATTGTCAATTCGAGCCTCCAATAAATCTTGCCATTGACGACGTGCAAGGTTCCCAAACCTTCTGGGACCTTCCAGTGGAGGCGTCTCGTCTATCAACTGTGAGAATCTTTCTAGAAGTTCCACAATGTTTTTCATTATTGGTTTTGAATTATAGATTTGTGACAATTGATCATTGACTCCCTCAAAAGCTGTCGTTAGAATAGCATTCGCATCTCTCTCGTACCTATGGATCTCATCTATTGTGTACAGGTCTTCCTTCCTCAGTGCGCCCTTAGGAACAGACTTCCCCTGGACTAATGATGTGAATGTAGCCACAGCCGTGGTGATATCTTGCAGAACAATCGAGTTGCGGAAGTAGCTCAACCCCTGGGAATCAGAGATTCTTTTCACAGGAGGTGAATAATTGGTGGCTGTGGGTATGGAAATAGATGCCATTTGAGTAGAGAACCTCGGTTTCGATGGTGTTTCCAGCCAATTTTGACAGCGAAATGTTCATTACCTAGGTTTTCACTTAGATTAAATATTTTTGGTAAGGGCACTGGAGCTGTTAGTAACGTATATTAGCTCTAGTGTGTCAACTACAACCGTAAACCCTCAGGTTAAACTGAGAGCTTATACCACTTCTACGAACAACACTACATACTCATTAGAAAGCAAAAGAAATTCTATTAAAACACTAAAATCACAAATACAGAGAACCAGCACTAACGATATCTCTATGCACCATTTCTGTAGCCTTTTCCATCTTTTCTTCCAATGCAACGTTACCAATAGTCTTAGCAGCCATAATCATCTGTCTCAACATTTCCTCCAGTCTCTTAAACATTCTGATCAAAGAACCTTCGTACACATCAGTCATTTTACAAATCTGAGTGAATGTGGCACCTTTACACCAGGCGAACACGACTTCCATTAGCTCAGGTCTAAAGGATTCAACATAGTCCTTTTCAATAATCTCAATTTTGGATTCCTTAGCGATCTTAGCAATCTTGGAGGCCATCTCTTGCATTTGTTTCAAAGGTTCGGCTAGTTCTGGTTTCAGTCTTGGAATTTCCTTAGATCTTTCTTGGAACACGAAACAGGATAATAAAGCAGCACATTGTTCCGGTGTCAATTCATTGAAGTTACCATTGAAGGTCAATTCGGTCAATAATAACTCGTCACCAGTACTGATTTCACAGGCAACACGACCTTTCAATTCTATAACATCGGATGCAGTAGTGAAACCTAAACGACGCAGCACTCTCTTTCTATGTCTTAGATCATCCAATTGGATCACGGCCTGGGCTTCAAGAATCTTGTCTTTGATCTGTTTAGCATCATTCGTTAGAGCAACCTTGGAACTGTATTGACTGTATAGATCTTTCAATCTTGGAGATAATGATAATGGGTTTGAGTAAAGTTTGGATTCCAGCACTTCAATCTTCTTTATCAGAGTCTTGAAATCATCATCTTCAATCTTCATGTTTTCAATTGGGTCTAATAGTTGGATACCATCTGGGAAACGACGGTTCACTTCTTTCAACGATTTAGAGACCGTTTCTCTCTGTTGGTTGGATTTCAAATCTTTTGGTAAGTATAATCTAACATTACCGATGCTTTGAATTGAGTCTAACGTTATTGGGATGACTTCGGTTTTAGACTTTTCACCTTCTTTGGCAGGTCTGATACCTTCTGGAAATTGTGGGTTGAATGGTTTGATCAAACCGGTTGGAGAGTCAGCAAACATAGTATTGACAAGGACATTGACGATATATGATTGATGGTCTGTGTAAGTTTCATTCTTGTTTCTCTTATTGATTCTCTTTTGGAAATCGACAACGACACCCCAACCATATTCAAATTCACCAACTTTAACTTTTAGCAATCTACCACCTTGCAAAAAGTTCAATACATGAGCTGGATGAGTGATAATATGACGGACATCTTCATTGTATGAGTCCAATTGCTTTCTGATATCATAGTATTCTCTAATGGTACCTTCATCTTCGATGTTTAAATCTTTCAACTCATCTTCAATAGTGATCAATTTTCTCTCTAGCACAGGTACAGCGGCAGCGTTTTGAAATTGGAAGAAAGAGTGTTCAAGCATGAACTCAGGTGAGATACCTTCGACTCTCATTAAGTTTAAGATCATGTTGTAACCTAAATGGAAGGCAGAGTCTAATCTATCAGCTTCACCTTTAACCATCCCCTTAGCAACCTGTGGTTCCATCTTCTCATCAATCATCATAATGACAATACCACGGTCATCTAAACCACGACGACCAGCACGACCGGACATTTGAATGTATTCACCACCAGAGACCCAACGGAAACCTTTACCATCCCATTTTCTAACTGAAGTGAACACAACGGTCTTCGCAGGCATGTTCAACCCAATGGAGAAAGTTTCAGTGGCAAACAACACTTTCAAAAGACCTTCTTGAAACAAGATCTCAATGATTTCTTTCAAGATTGGTAATAGACCTGAATGATGGATACCGATACCACGTCTTAGCAATGGAAGGATGTGTTTAATTTGTGGTAGTTCACGATCTGTTTCTGGTAATAGATCAATAGCATTGTTGAAGATCTTTGTTAAAACTTCACGCTCTTCATCTGTGTTGAAATCTAGCTTGGACATTTTCAAAGCTAAGGATTCACAATCTCTTTTGGAGAAGGAGAAAACAATGACTGGGTTATATTTCTTAATCCAAATCATTTTCACGATCTTGTAGATATCAGATTTGGAATCTTTAGCATTACCACCTTTGTAACTTTGACCTTTCTTACCCTTTGAACCAACAGCACTTGGATCATCACCTTGTTTGTCACTGATAGAGGCCATGGCCTTTTGGAAGTTCTCTTCTCTGAAAGTAGATTTTTCATCAACAACTAAATGAATACCATCACCATTGGCAGGGAACAAGTAATGCTGTAAGGGAGTTGGACGGAAGTCAGTGTAGACAACATGACACGGCTGAGAGTGGATTTTACAGATCCATTCAGCAAACTCCATAGCGTTAGGGATAGTGGCTGATAAGAACACATAATGAACCTTATCTGGTAACAAGATGATAGTTTCTTCCCAAACGACACCACGTTCCTTATCTCTCATATAATGGACTTCATCAAAGATGACCCAGGCGACTTCTCTCATCACTTCTGAACCTCTATAAAGCATGGATCTTAAAATTTCAGTGGTCATGACTAAACAACCAGCATCTGGATTTATGGTAACATCACCTGTCATTAGACCAACGTCACCGAACTCAGCTAGCAATTCACGATATTTTTGATTGGACAAGGCCTTAATAGGAGATGTATAGATGACTCTTTGCTTAGCTTGTAAGGATTGAGCAATGGCATACTCGGCAACAACCGTCTTACCAGCTGAAGTATGGGCTGAAACCAACACTGATTCAGATCTATCAATACATGAAATGGCAGTATCTTGGAAAGGATCCAATGTGAAAGGATATGTTCTAGCCTCGTTTTGTCTCTTATGATCACCAATTGGTTTGTATGGATATCCACTTGGTACGGCAACTTGATGTCTAACTTGATGTGATAGTTTCACCTTACCATTCTCTTGTTGGTCAGCTTCTTCAACTTTTGGTAATAACCCACTTGAAGCCTTCACTTCTCTTTCAGCTTCTTGTTCGAAGGAATCAGCAACCATAGGCACAACCTCGGATTTCTCCTTCTTGTCAACCAGTTTCTTATCCTTTTTGGTCTTCTTTGGGGCGTTGTTCACTGGTGAAGCAGGACGTTTCTTGTTGGTCTCTTCATGGTCTTCTTGTGATTTTGTCTCTTTCACAGGCTCCACTGAAGGCGTGCTTTCTTCAGGGATTTGTGGAGGGGCACTAGGCACCTCATCAAAGACGGCAAACAAATCGTCATCCATCTTTAAACGATTCTAAGTCGACTTTCCCTTAACAATTTACGTACAATTTTTGTATTCGGCTTCGTTCTTCAAGTTGGAGTAAAATTTAATTTTTTTTAATTCCTTTCGGTTGGAGCAGCATAGCTCATCGCTTATGAAATGTTGATATATATTGGGTTTGTTCGCCGCTAATGGTAACTGAAAGTAATAATACTGGCGAATTTCTGATCAGCGGTTGTGTCTTTCAGAGATCCTACTGCTCAAAGGTCTTTCTCTCTTAGGGAAACCACAAGATATAGCCGAGTGAACTCGCAATAAAAGCAAAAGGTTCAGGTTTTTGGAGCTCTCTTATAGCGACGACGTAAAAGATCACAAATCGTTTCAAGATAACAAACATATACCAAGGAACTACCAGGAGTAATTAATTACACAGCTTCCAAATGTAATGTCCACCATGTCTTTTAACAAGATGCCGATGGATCCAGCTTTAAACGCGGCTTTTATATATTTTTGTTAGTGTGCTCTTTAATTCTTCTAAAACATTTCTGAAATGAGCACCAATTTCATCAATTTAAATTAATTGGTTATTAGATTTTTGTATCTTGTTCATTTTCACACTGTTGAAGATGGATCAGCATAATCTAGATCAATCTTCGTAACGAACGAGTAGGTTTGACATTAGATGTCCTTCTATTAAGCTACGAAAAATGATAGAGCAAAATTAATAGAGAGTCTAGATACAGTAGGGTTTTAATTTCTCAAATTGGGGCGTGTGGCGTAGTTGGTAGCGCGTTCGCTTAGCATGCGAAAGGTCTCCGGTTCGACTCCGGACTCGTCCAATTTTTTTGGTTATTTTTTTTGCATTTTGTATTCCAACTGAATAGAAACGGGTACTAGAGAATAACCTAATAACCAGTCTATTATTGCAATTGAATCTATTTCAGTTGTCATCTATGTAATTTTGCACTTCGCTTTGAAGTACGAATTTATCCGGCAAAAATATCCACAGTTTTCATAATGAGAAACCTATGAAAATTACAAATCACTGAAAGACCTTCACTTGTTAACCATTTTTTAAACCACTTTCAAAGCATCGCATTCATAATGCCATTTCCCTCTTTGTCTTCAGAGAAAGAGTCACTGCTAGTGGAATCTCTTGAACAATGGGCCCTGGCTAATAGTCTGATTATCTATCCTCCAAATTTCAAGCCTTATGCCCCAGTGGTCGCTCCTACAACTTTATTCCCAACTCCATTTCCAAGAATAGCATTCCAAGATGCCAAAGATGTGCAATTGTCATTCAATGAGCTATATGCTAAAGTCTCGAGTGATATTACGTGGTTGTCCTCCATAATTGATGAACTAGCTGAATTCGATCCCGATTTCACTGGTAAACTTTGGGAAACCTATAAGAAGGCTGAAAAGATTGGGATCGTTCAACCTTTGGCTCTAGGGATCTTTAGATCCGATTATATGGTCAATGATATTGCTGGTCAGAAGCCACAGATCAAACAAATCGAATTTAATACAGTTAGTGTCTCCTTTGGTGGGTTGTCTCCAAAAGTTGGTGAATTACATAGATATTTGAATGATAATGGTCTATACGACGCCGAAAGTTCTTCAAAGAGGTATTACAACGATGAAGACCTCCCTGTCAGTGATTCAATTGATTCCTTGGCCAATGGTCTTGCCGATGGTAATTATCATTATAACAATCGTGAACAAAACACCGAAACTGTAATACTTGTGGTGGTTCAAGATAAGGAACGTAATGTCTTTGATCAAAGATTGTTAGAATATTCATTGTTGAAGAACCATGGTGTCAGATCAGTTAGACTTTCATTGAGTGAGATAGATACCAATACCACAGTGGATCAAGACACCAAAAAGATATATATCAAGGCCACAGGTGATGAAGTTTCAGTTGTTTATTTTAGATCAGGGTATGCTCCAACTGATTTCACAAGTGAAAAACATTGGGATAATAGATTAATCCTGGAGACATCAAAGGCCATCAAGGCTCCTAACTTATTGACCCAATTGGCTGGTGCTAAAAAGATTCAACAAATCTTGACTGATGAGGTCATTTTATCACATTTTTTAACTGATAAGTCAAAATCAGAATTCAAACAGTTCCTAGATACATTTGTTCAGATTTATCCATTAGATGATACAGAAAAGGGTAAACTTGCAAAGAAATTAGCATTGGAACAACCTAATAATTTTGTTTTAAAACCTCAAAGAGAAGGCGGTGGTAATAACATTTATAAAGAAGATATTCCAAAATTCTTATCCAAAATACCTGAAAGAGAGTGGGCCGGATACATCCTAATGGAATTGATTCATCCTCCTACACAAAATAACAAGATTGTTAGAAATGGTGAAATATTTAGTGAACCAATCATCAGTGAATTGGGTAGATTTGGAACTATCTTGTTTAACGAAAGCTCTGGTGAAATATTGGAGAATAAAAACTCTGGCTGGTTGTTAAGATCCAAGTTTGAATCTTCAAATGAAGGTGGTGTTGCTGCAGGTTTCGGATGTGTTGATAGTGTGATTCTAACTGAATAATATAAGAATCCCAGAATCTTAATTTATGGAGGACCCATGACAAATGCACCTCTTCGCTGATTATATCTATAGGAATATACCCCTGTTCTCTGTAGCTCAAATTGAGCTTCAAAGTTGGCAGCCCATAGGGCAGCGCCAGCAGCGGTGCAGAATTTGAAGAAAGTTGAAAAAAATGGAATCAACTCCAAAGTATTGGCAACTAACCCCAATGAAATGTATTGGAATCTTCTCGAAGCGTAGAAAGCATTTCTTTGACGGGTATCAATACCTTTCAATTGGTAATATCTTTTATGAAGGTCAAAGCCTTTATTTGGAGCGTTGAAAAAAACTGAGATAATGGGACCAGCAATTGGGATAAATATTAGAGCCACGTTCACAGTAAAATTGAACAGACTCATAGGGTAGAAGATCATATTTTCAGGTAAATCTAAGATCCATCTCTTTGTTGCTGTGGCCCATGGCACGGTTACCACTCTAAACAACTTCCCTCTGAGAACAACCTCGTCAAACCCGGATCTAGATAATGTGATATCAAACACGTACTGCAATGGCATAGCGAACAACAAGTTATCACCGACAATCTGGGCAACCATATCGACCTGGTGTAGAAAGTTTAGCCAGCTTAGTAAGAAGCCCATTGGACCCATCATGGCAAGACCAAGCACAGCCTGGATAATTGACACCGTGAAGAACATGACAATACCGATAACCACAGTGAGGATTATCTGTGGGATCATAACAGAGGCCAAATGGGCCCATAGAAGAGGAGTGTTGATGAAGTATGCAACGCCCTTCGTGGCAGGTTAGAGACTAGGACTTAAACTGGGGGATTTCAAAAAACCAAGAGACACGGGTAAGGTTCCGTACAGCTAGGGGCATCGAGGCAGACTCGACAATAGGGCTCATTCTGGAGTCCCAACTCACTGTCTAATTAAGAGCTATGACGATATACATGCTCTCTGAAAATTACATCATCAATTTTACTATTGATTTTGAAGTTTGACACAAAAACTACATCGAGAAAGAGATCGGCTCGCTTAAACTGTGATCGAGTGCAAACCGATAAAAATGGGTGCAAAAGACACATCCACAATTGAGATTCTCTCTCCCCATGGAACAACACTTTTTTTCCCGACCTTTCCATCGCTTGGAAACAGCTGTTTTTGCTCCCCTTTTCTTGAGCTTTCTTCTCTCGGCTCGCACCGGCTCGCACGCAACTAAATTTCGAGCCACAATTTAATCGGTCCACAGTTTTTTTCATTTCTAATCACTTTTGATCACATAAGGTCACAGCCACGAGCTCGCGATACTGTGGAGAAGCTTCGGCTCAACGTAGTAGGTACAAACATTGAGAAGAAAGTCCTATTTTATTATTCTTGAAGCCCAGTAGATTATGAATATCAAGTTAGATTCTCGAACCGATTTCTGAATGTCGAGATATTCGTATATTTAATACGTTTTTATACCCTCTCCACGACACTGTTATCAATTTTTTAGCCACATTCTTGATCGATTCCAGTGTGATTGTGCAATTTAAAATTATGGCTCTATTGCCAATAAAGGTATAAAAGGCTCGAGACCTGCTTACTTATGTTGCTCGTTTGAGCGGGTAGATCCCAGTTTAACAACTATCATTACTATTTACAATGCCTTCTGCCGGTACAATTACTGTCAAAGCTGTCGAACAAAAGCTGCAACCATCTCAACAAGTTGCTGAAACCGTCTCCGGTTATACAAATTTGGATATCCATTTCAGAAAGGATCAAGATGTCATCGATCCTAAAACAGGTCTTCTAAAAGTTGGTGAACAAGAGTACGCCACTGCCAAATACCCTGAATGGCTACCAACTTGGGATCCACACCAAAAATTCGACCCATACCCAGAAGACTATAACGCTGATTACGTTGACAAGGCCATATACGCTGACCCAGAATTTAGTAATTTATTCCCAAAGTCTCAAAAGGATACTATCAAGACAAAGAAACTATCACCAAGATTAGGTACCGAAATTAGAGGTGTCCAATTATCAAAATTATCAGACGCCGGAAAGAACGAATTGGCTCTATTAACAGCCCAACGTGGTGTCCTAGTCCTTAGAGATCAAGACCTAAAAGACAAAGGCCTTCAATTTAACAAAGAATTCGGTGAGTACTTCGGTAGATTACATGTTCATCCATCTTCAGGTGCTCCAGAGAATTTTGAACAATTTCACATCACATACAGAAGAAATGATCCAAACGAATACAAGATTGTCCACGCCAATACCCTATCCACTAAAGGTTGGCACTCAGACGTCAGTTTTGAGAAGTACCCACCAAGTTATACCTTCTTTGCCATGTTAGATGGTCCAGAAACAGGTGGTGACACTTTATTCTCAGACTGTACTGAAGCTTATAACAGATTATCTCCAAGATTTAAAAAGATGTTGGAAGGGCTACAAGCTGTTCATTCCTCTGTGGAACAAGCTGCTCAATCAAGAGCTGAAGGCTCCATTGAAAGAAGACCACCATCAACAAATGTCCACCCAATCGTTCGTGTCCACCCAGTCACTAAAGAGAAGTCTTTATACGTTTCAAGAGCCTTTATGAAGAACATTGTTGGCTTGAAACAAGAAGAATCTAAGGCCATCCTAGATCTATTAACTGACCACATCAACAACTCTGTTGATTTGCAAATTAGAGCCAGCTATGAACCAGGTACCGTTGTCCTATGGGATAACAGAAGAGTCATTCATTCTGCTTGTTTTGACTGGATGAGTGGCCACGTTCGTCATTGTTACAGAATCACTCCAATGGCTGAACGTCCTGTTGAAAATGAAGAGGAGTTACCAGAAGTTTACAGACAAAAGAAATGAGCTAACCTCAACGGAAATATCTCGAAGAGAAAGGAAAAATAAAAGAATTGGCTCCACTTGATGTGTGGGTTATTTATGGGTATTATTATATTTAATGATTTGTTTAATGGATTTATGTTTACAGTTTTTTATTTCTTACGAAGTAGCTACGATTGAGTAAATCTTAAGATTGGTTTTTGATGTAAATATCTCCACTAATCAATGGTGATTGGTTCATTATTTGGAATCTCCTCGACTCGTTCATCTTTCTTAACACCATCAATACCCTTCACACCGTTACCATCACCTTCGAAGATCATCTTCCCAATAAATTCAGCAGCCTTGTTCTCGATCTGTTCACCACTCATACTTTGATCCAACTCCAACTTGTTCTGGGCAATCAAGTGCATACTCTCTTCGATAGTACCTTTACAAATCAACCTCACGACATGGACCTCTCTTTCTTGACCAACACGATGCGCTCTATCTTCAGCTTGCTTGTCATCATGAGGGTTAAAACTCTGATCAAAGATTACAACGTGATTAGCACAAACCAAGTTGATACCGAACCCACCAGCTTTAGTGGAAAGTAAGAATACCGGGATATCTGGAGATTCATAAAACTTATCAATGATGTCCTGTCTAGTGTCAACGGCGGTACTACCGTCCAACCTCAAAAACTTGATGGACCACTTAGATAACACACGTTCCAAGATATCCAAAACTTGGGTGAATAATGAAAAAATCAATACTTTCCCATCTTGGATGATGATGTTATCTAAAACTTCTTGTAGGGCTTCAATCTTACCAGAGTTCACGAATTCTTCATCACTTAAGGCGAATTGTCTAATGGATTGGAACTTTTCACACAGGTTGTTCAATTCAAAATCATTCATCACTTCCATATCCTCGTAGATGTATTCACGATTAGCATTCTGATAAACCTCTTCTTTCATGATCTCCTTGGACATGATTCTCAATTTCTCCTTGGTATACAAGTTTCTGAATAGCAATGGATGGATAGCAGCCTTTCTCAAGTTCATTAGGATGTTTGAAACTTTAGATCTCTTTTCAGTTCTCAATTTGATACCGTATTGGACCTCTTTCTCATAAATTACAGATTGAGTAGGTGTCATTTCGAAATATTTGATGGAATTGTGTTTAGATGGTAAATGTTGTAACACTTGGTCTTTTCTTCTTCTCAGGATAAATGGTGCCATCATTTTCTTAGCATTGGAAATGGCACGTTCAGATAACAATGGATTATAACCCTTTTTACTATCCTTTGTGGTGGCCTTTTGTGTGAACACAGCTTTCAAATCTTCCTTCTTAGAAACAAAGATACCAGGAAGGATGAACTCCAACAACGACATCAATTCTCTCAAGTTGTTTTGTAATGGTGTACCAGTTAACAATAGTCTGAACTTTGCTCGTATCTTGACCAGTTTTTGAAATCTTTCAGATGCACTGTTCTTCAACATATGTCCTTCATCATACACAACACAGTTGAAACCGGCATGTTTCAAGAAACTTTGATCTTCTTTACCACCAGTGGCCAAGTTATAAGTGGTGACAATGACGTCAATCTTATCCAGTCTTTCGAATAAGACTTCTCTCATCTCTTCTCTCTCAGCCTGAGAACCATAATAAGGCTCCACGACTAATGATGGTGAAAACTTGTTGAATTCTCGCATCCAGTTTTCCAATGTCGAAGATGGGACAACAATCAAATGAGGACCTTGAATGTCTTGCTCTTTCAAGTATGAAATGAATGAAATGACTTGACAAGTCTTACCAAGACCCATTTCATCGGCAAGGATACAACTCAATTTGTTCTTGTATAACAAGTTCAACCAGTTAATACCCACTTGTTGATAATTCTTTAGCTCAACTTCATCAGCCAACAACTTTGGTTTCTCTTTGTGATAATTGTTTTTATCCCTCTTTCCAGTGGCGACTATATCCTCTTCATCATCGTCGTCATCTATCTGGACATCGACAATCTCTAGTTCATCATTGACCCCATGCACTCTAACACCCCATTTGTTTATCTCTTGGGCAATAGTGTCACTATGCACATTACATTGATCAACTAAACTTTCAACAGCATCATAACCTCTAAGCACAGACTCGGCCTTCTGAACGAGCAATTCACCATCTGTTTTTTGCTTCCTTCTTGAAGGTTGGACATCTTTGAAGTTGAAACTTTCGAAATGGATAATTGATTTGAATGGTCTCTTGGCGACAACGTTCTTGGCCACATCCTCACTACAAGCGGTAACGTCGATGATCTCTCTCTCTTCAACGGTGTTAAAGAAGTTTAAGACCTTTTCAGCGTATACGCCATCGTCATTATTATCCATAATTGATTCATCAACATCAGAGTCACTGAAGTCATCATTCAAAATTTGTTCCTCTTCCTCTTCTTCTTCGTCTAAATTAATGGTAGTTGGAGCATTGGCAGGTTTCTCTTGGACTTTCTGGACAACATCTGTAATAACAACGTCATCACTATCACTTGCAGGTGTAGGTGAATTTCTCGAACCTCTCACCAAGCGTCTTTTCTTCTGTACTGGTTCATCAGGGACAGTGATAGCCTCTGGTGGTGGGACACGTTGTTTTAAATTATGACTGTACTTCTCAGAAATGGTCTTGGACTTATTTAAAATGACTTTTGATGATTGTTTCTGGGGTGATGACTCTGGAGATGAGATGATCTCAACGGTGTTTTCCTTCCGTGGTGACGCTTGAGTTGAAGAAGCAGCCTGGTTTGGGTTCGTAGCTTGTAACACTTTCCTCTTCTCAATAAGCTGTACTAGTTTATGTTTGGCTTCTTTCAAATTACCTTCAGCCTTTGTAGAGTAAACAGCTTTGATTATCCCTGCACTTAACGTTGGGAACTGATTCTTCAAGATTTCCAAATCCCTCTGGGACTCAGTCTTCAAGTTATTCTTCTTCAACAAATCGCTCCCATTGAACGCAAATTTCTCTCTCAGGTTCGTAGTGGAGGTGGGCTTGTTAATTTGATTACCGTTCTCATCATACAATGGTTTAGGCTTCACGTTACCAAACAGTCTTGTATGCTGGAACTGCGGTTTTGGCGATTCCCCGTTACTAGAGGCAGGTGAGGAGTCTGGCACCTGGATCACGGACTGCTTCTTCGGCGTCGCAGCGGAGCCCCAGTCGTATTGGCCCATGGTTTTTTAATGTAGTTATCAAGTTGAGTTATATGACACCAGCGACGATCAGCGCGGAAATGAAAGTGTGTAGAGCGTTTAAAACTCTCTAAATGCAATATAGGGGGGAAAGGGACACAAAATCACGAGTGAATGTATCTGTGAAGCAACTGAACTGGTAAAATCAACGCGTTTTGGGCCGTGTTGTGAGACAGACAAGTTCGTTAAAATTGCACGTACTTTTTTTTTTCTTTCAAAAAGCTACCGCGTTTTTCTTTTTTCATCTCGTGATTTTGACAGATAAAAGCTCACTATAAACTAAGTATTAGGCAGAGTTTCGACGAGTTTAGGCAGAAAAATGGTCTATCTTGTGTACTCATGTGGATCTAATGGGAAGTATCAGCTGGGAACAGGCGACAGCGAGGATTTGAATGAGCTAAAACAGGTTCTCAAGTCAGAGATAAGTGTTAAGAAGATTGCATGTGGAGGGAACCATACATTTATACTGCTAGATAGTGGAGATCTGTTCGTCAGTGGTGATAATTCGCAGGGACAGTGCGGCGTTGGTAGTGCTGCTGAAATTGAGACTTTCACTGAGGTTCCTAAATTGAAAGGTGCTAAATGGACAAATTGCAGTGCTGGTTATGAGTTCTCCATTCTCATCAATGAGCTAAATGAAGTGTATTCCTGTGGGCTGGGACCCAAGGGCGAGCTAGGCGTGGGAGAGAAAGTTACGGGTGCTAAAGAACTCTTTAGATTATCTTTAAATCTACGCTCTAACGTCAGAGAGGTCAGATCTTGCTTAGATCATACTGTATTACTCACAGAGGACGGATCATTGTATGGTTGGGGCAATGGTCGAAGTGGGAAGATGGGCGAGCCAAAAGAGTCCAAGATCTGGCGGCCAAGGAAGATCCAATTGGGGTTTGAAGCCTTGCAGTTTGACGTTGGTAGAGATTTCACCATTGTTAGCAGTGGAGATAAACTGCAATTGCTAGGGAAGGACAAATTTGGTATTGGTGAGCTACTGCCCAATAGCAAATTCAAGGATTTCAAGACCATGTGGTCCTCACTGCACTTGGTCAATGCAAACGACAGGATTGTGTCCATTGGGAACAATAGCCATGGGCAACTGTTGAGCAACTCTGAAGTACAGTTTGACCAGTTTGAGGTGGGAAGTGAACATGGGATAATATTACAGGATAGAAAAGTGATGTGCTGGGGTTGGGGTGAACATGGCAATTGTGGTATCAACAAGACAGACTCAGTGACGTTTGACTATTTGAACGTGCTGTACGATATCGACCCCAAGGAAGAACCAATGCTGATCAAAGGCGGGTGTGCTACGACATGGTTGGTGACTAAACGTGTATAGCTCTAAAGGACTAAACTAAAAAAATATAGAAATGTCAAGAAGTATCTTTCCCATATTCATCTATCGCACAGAATGAACATAAGCACGCGAATGATGGAAAATATGTAAAAACTTCTGTGTTAGTCTGGGGCAAGTGTATCGAAACGCCATCCATGTCCCATGGAAATCGAAAAGATTCGAGATCTTGAGATAATGACGAGCTTCTTTCAAGCCCTCGAGTTTACTTCTCGAAACCTTTCGAGAAAGGCCTTCTTCCACAATTGTGTCAAAGGCACTGTAAAGGCAGAGCTGGAAGTTACCAGAGGCCACTAGAGCCGAAGCTACTTTGTTGCTTCTCTGCTTATTCTCTTCTTATGAAGAATATACAAGAAGGTTCGAGAAAAAATTTTCCGCTTAAATAGTGAGAGAGCAAGACGGTAAGGGACACACCATAATAGGGAAACAAGAAAAAGAAAATGGATTTAAAACTCTCCGATAGCCACCATCTTTGCCAACTCGGCCAGAGTCTCTAACAAAGCGTTAAACGCCCATTCAAAATATTCAGAATACATCATGTTCGGCTCAGTGTGCTCGGGCAGACCAGGTATGTACCAACCAGAGCTTTAGCCCTAAAAAGAGATCGCAATTACTAACGCCCATCATAGTCCAGTCTGCTGAACAGGTTGACACCAACAAGTACGTGATCAATATCGAAAACGGGAGTAAGATCTCCCATGTTGCTATATTTCTGCTGCCAAACTTTGAACTAGATCCGGGCTTTGCTGCCCTGATCTACTTCCAGTTGCCAAACCAGGACTTCAAGTTGCTAGGTTCCATCTCATCCATGAAGCCTAGTGCTATCTTCAAGTTGAACAACAATAATCAGGCACAGAACGCTTCTCAGAACATCCTGGATGACATCGAAATGGATACCGAAAACGACTCGTCTTCGCCTTCATCCACCGGCTCATCAATCGACCCTCTGAACAATATCACTGTCGGCATATCCATCGAGCCACTATCGGAAGCTGAGAAACAGCTAATGACCATGAAACAAACACAGTCCTTCGCCAGACCGAAGCAACTGCCGGTCACATCACACACATATATATCCACACCAATCACTAATCCTACAAGCACTGCAATCTTGGCCAATAAGATCGTCAAACACGCATACAACTACCTGACAGGTTTCGTCGATGATCAGGGGAAAGTGAGCATCAAGTTCTTTGATAGTTGGTGGGAGAAGTTCAGAACTCGTTTACAAAACGACCCTAAATTCCTCGAAGCCCAAGAATGAATTGTCTCAGCAAGAAATCCGTGTCCTTCATTGTCCTTTTATTGTGTGCCCTCCTGGCCTCAATTGCGCGTTGTTTTATCTTTTTGCTACATTTCTTTTGATTTCATTTTGTTTCCATTGTTTCCACTAATCACATTCCATCCATTGTTCAACTTCACGAATTACATGACCAACTACATATATAGCCTTTTTTTTACAGAAAAATGTCTCAAGTACACTTTTATTTCTATTTTCTGAATGCACAACGTAGTCATATCGGTTTTTTATTAGGTCATCTACTTGTATGACTACACCGAAAGACCAAGCCATCAATATCATACCTTCATCCAATCATAACTCGTCAGCAAATGCCTTTCTCATAGCCATTGGATTACCAAACACCAAATGTCTGCTCTCTAGTAATTTTTTGTGTAATGGGTCTTCAATACCCTCGTCCCTTTTCACTTTCTTCCTAGTCTCCACTTTGTCCGAGATCCAATTCAGGAAGTCATCAGAAGCTTTAAAACTCTTGTTATCCTTCTTTAGCTCTACCAGTCTGTCAAAGATACTCTCTAAGTGATGATCATCTTTCACTTCATCCTTGGATAGCGCAGATTGTAAAGTGTTGAACAAAGCCTGATCGAATGGATCGTCATCTGATCTTCTCTGCAACCTTAAGTTGTTCACATCGTCAAGGGTCTCTAGAGCTCGGACTTTCGAATCTTCCTTCAAAGAGTCGAAAACATCTAATAGGATCTGTTCACCATCTAATGCTGTGAAAATGGAGACGGTTTCTTGAGTTTGCAACAACGATGAAATGGCACCTAACGTTCTCTTTTGAATCACCGAGTTATCTGAAGTCTTTAACAATGTGAATAGCTTTGGCAAGAACTCCTTGACGTTGATGTTATCCAGAGCCTTGGTATTATGTCTCAAAGCTTGAGCAATAACTCTTAGTGAGAGTTCCTTCAATTGTGTACTTGACTCAGCACCAGTGGCAATCTCTTCCAGAGCCTGGAAGTTCAAAGATTCTGTGATCAAGACACCGTCTTTCAAGCTATGAGAATGCTCAGTCAAAGACTCCAAAGTTTCAACCAATTTTTCATTATCGTATTTACCCTTGGAAGAAACCAAATACTCTAGGGAATCATCCAAGTCAACAAGGGCATTGGAACCTTGATAAGCCATCTTTAACTTTGAAATATCGTTATCTTCTTCAATAACCTCTTCACTATAATTTACGATCTTATTTGAGTCGGTTTCCTCGATAGGCTTTGCCACAAGATCTTTCGAGTGTTTCTGTTCTGTATTATCAGCTAGTTTAGCAAACTTCTCGCCAGTTTGCCAGTCGAGTCTCACGTCTAGTCCCTGTGGAATGTGTTGGCCTTCTCTGATGGGTTTCCAGTCTTGTTCGGGCTCGAACTGTACAGGATAGCAGTCTGTAGGGTCTTCCGGGGCACAAATTAGGTCTTGTGTCTTGAGGTCTGGGATATAAGCGGAAGAAACAGCAGTAAGGACTAATAACGAAAGGATTAAACCCTGTGAAAAGCTCTTAAACATAACAAAATGGAGTGGGAGGAAGAAGAAGTGGTCTTGATTTCTTCTAAAGTGGGCGAGTAGCGGGATTAAATGGGGTTTCGAGACGTTTGATGATACGTGTTAAGAGATGGTTCGAGACTTTTTATTTTTTTTATTTTTCCTTCGCCACTGAAAATGTCAGAGCTCTAACAATGACACATATATTCAGTTAACCTACGTGGAAGGACCATCAAATGATGCTCGCTTAGACGAGAACTGCGTATAAACATCGCGGCATTTGAAATTATTTTCTCTTATAGCAGCGTAGATGCCTCATACGGACTCCTTGACTGGGTCAAAATGTCATCTACTGTTCTATTTGAAGGCTAACCTAAGGCAAACTTCTTCTTCACATTGCCGATATTAGTGATTCCTGACCAGAGAATGAGATGATCAATGCTTGAGCGCCCCAGATCTGAGGCGCTGCCCCAAACACCGAGGGAAACCATATCTGCCAGCTCTCGATGCTCCGTAATTGTGGAATGTTCTGCAGTATTGGTCCTTGTTCTCTTCAAATCACATTTTGCTAGACTTCAAGGTCCAGTAACACTGCTTCTTCCCTAGTTTTGAGGCTCGCTAGGATAGGTAGTTACTAAGAGCCAGCCCAAACGCTTATCATCTGAATTCTGTATAATGGTACCGAATCCAAGTACCTCGGGTCACTGATTCTCTCTTCTTCATCATGGTAGACGATTTTCAGCACTTGGGTCCTCTTGCTCCGAAGTCGTATCACCCTCAAAATGAGATAAAGGCAAAAAGTTATCACTGAAGGTAGAAGTGACTGCAGGGATTGAGCCAGTCTCGGTATTCGGTTACAATACCTGTTTCCCAACACCAGCTCTGAAGGGTTTCTGGCGCTCTCTGAAGTACCTCAAGATATCATCTCAAGAATCTGTGAAAATGAACAGGGTTCTTCTTGAGGGCCCAGCGGACTCTTCTCGACACTATTGGCAATTTCTCTCGGAGATAATGGATCCACTGGCAGAAATGGTAAGAGTAAAGACCCTGAAGAAAAGACTTGAAGAGTTTCCTGGAAAGTTTGTGTCTAAAACGTTTTCGCGGAAGCTAGTATATGGTGCTACAAAACGACACGCATGGTAAATCAACCATATTTAAAGACACTAGTGAAATGTACATAAATTAAACTCGCCAAGTATCTCTCTTGAGGATGACTCTAGCCCAAGATCAACTCAGGCTAAGGCACCCATTGGATCATAAATAGGTAAAACGGTATAATCACCAGCTTTCCAAATATCAGTTAAATACTGAGGGGCAAACTTGGTGTTGGTAACCACTTGGTACACATATTCGTCAAACCAAGAGTCAGAGGCAACGTAATAGCCTTTGTTTCCTGCGTCTGGACCCCAAGAGTTTTCGATTCTGTATCTCTCAATCTTACCATCAATGATATGCACAGCGGTGATGACCATGGCATGTGTCATGGCGGAGGAGCCGACTTGTAATCTTTCGGCCTTTGTTAAGTTCAATGTGGTATTAAAGACTAGGTCATAGTCGAAGGCGTTTGTGTCTAGCACACCAAGAGCACGGTCTGAGAACTTGCCGACATCAGAGCCGAAGAACACAGGTTGGTTGTTTTTCAAAGAGGTAACGACGACTTCCTTTAGCACCTTAGATGGGACATTGATGTAGTCAATTGGCTTACCACCGACAACATTGTTCAGTCTATCAACGGTGTACAATTTGTTGTATTCGTTTCTTGGATCATTAATCAATGAGTATGTGTCATGAATCTGCAAATCAACGAGCTCAGCAAATTCAGTTGGAGTTACGGTGATCGATTTAACAGCACCGGTTTTGGTCTTGTAATCCCATCTGATCTTCTCTTCAGGCTTTGGAGCAGGACCCAACGATAGAGCCAAGATGTTGTAAATCTCTTGAATCTGGGCATCTTTGGTGGAAGCGATCTTTTCCTTGGATGCAGCGTCATTGACTAATTTTCTCAAAACCAAAGCGTCTTCCTTCAATTTGTTCACCAAGAAGTAGTTCAATGGGGCAGAGTTAGAAGCGTGGAATGAGTCCTTATACACGGTCTTTGGAACTAGACCGTATTTGGAAACCAAATTGACAATCATATCCCATTGACCACCGTCTGAAAGACCATTACCCAAGATAGCCTGGACGACTCTTGAGTCCAGCTCTAAATCGGCAGTCTCGATGACGTTTGTAAGCAAATAGTTAGCCTTCTCCAATTTATCATAGAAGAACAAGTATGCTTGTGACAATTCAAACTCTTCCAAGTCGAATTTCTTAGCATAGAAAGTTCTAAAGACATTGGTAGAGGCAAAGATCCAACATCTTCCACTTGCATTCTGTGAAGTCACTGGTGAACCTTCCAAATCGACTTTGATGTTCCAAACATCTACGGCATCTGATGTTAGCTTTCTATTAGACTTAACAATATCAGCAACAGATTGATTCCCAAGAGCAGCGATGGTCAATAAGTTCTTCTTGTCAGACAGTAATGAAGATTCCCATTGATGAACAGACTCGATGGAAACGCCTTCAGATTTTGGTTCCTTTTCCTTTTGGATTGAGGCCTCTTCAATGTGTAATGAGCTCAGTTTCTCATATAGCGCTTCATTATTGGATTCTCTCTGGTACGAGTACTTCTCGATGTCTCTGTTGTCTCTCAACTGGACAGACTGCTTGGAAGTGTTGTTACCCATTGCTCCTTGTGATCTTCCAAAATCAGAAAAAAGGGGCAAGCTTTGGCTAATTTATAAGTTTAAGATCTTCTTTAGTTATCAGTTGTGGCTGCCCCTGATAATGCACACATATCAAATGGCTTCGCGGAATTACGTAAAATTAAGATTTATCTGATGTGCGGATGATTCTACTGATAAGTTCTGTGTATCACCTATTATTGTACAAAAAGCTATTAAATTATGCTGCTTCGTCGTAATGCAATGCTTATTTCTTGTCTAGAGAGTCACGAACTTTTCTGAAGTCGGTGGATCTTTGTCTGATTCTAGGCTTCTTCACTCTGTTTTTACCGTTCTTGATCCCAGCAGCACCGTCACCTTTCTTAGCTCTGATACCTTCGATCACCTGTTGACCAGCTGTGGCTCTGTCAGCCTTACCTAAAACACGTTTAGCTCTCCCCAGTTTGGTCTTTTGCTCGTCTGTCAAGTTTCTCACCTGTTTCCCCCTTCTGTTATTATTGTTATTATCATCTTGGTTTCTTGGTTTCATCTTCTTAGATCTGGTAATTCTTAACTTTCTCTTCTTTTCACCTAATTTCTTCTCATGCATCAATAGAGCCTTGGAAACGGAGGTGAAATCTTTGAATTGAACGTACCCGAAACCTTTACCGACGTTTGTCTTCGCATCTCTCACTATTCTCACGAATTCAATCTCACCACATTCGGCAAAGATGTTCCATAGTTCCTCTTCTTTCTCTTCGAAGTCCAAGTTACCGACGAAGATGGCTCTTTTGTTATCGATCTTGGCTGGATGGGAAATAGAGTCAACACGTAGATGCAGGTCTAGGAAGACAGAGCCATTGGATTCAAGGGCTTTTCTAGCAGCGTCTTTCTCCTTGAAAACAACGTAAGCGTTAACAGAATCTCTTGAAGAATGTAACTTTTGTTGAACAAAAGCGACTTTTCTTGGTAAGGCTTCGGTGAAAGCGATTGATCTGAATCTGATGGAGGCGATGTCACCGTGCTTTAAGAAGAATTTCTTGAATTCTTTATAATCTGGTTTGGAAGTGATGACCTTGGAGTTCAAGTTACCAACAAAGACAGTTCTTTCGGCCTTTTCGATTTCTTCAGCTTTCAAATCCACGGTCTTGGCCTTCGAACCTTCCTTCGATGGCTTTGGTTTCTCATCTTCACTTTCAGAGTCAGAATCAGATGATTCTTGATCTTCTGGTTCCTCCACTTTCTCTTCGTCCTTGTCTTGATCTAAGATCTTTTCCAAGTATCTACCTTCCAAATCGTCGTCTTCATCTCTGTCCTTTCTCTTCTTCTGCTTTTGGTGTGCCTTTTCTTCTTCTAATTGCTCACCTTCACTAGCATCTTCCATGCTTTCATCTTCTGATTCTGGTTCCTTCTGGGTCTTTGTAAGAATAACAGTTCTCTTAGTGACTTGTCTTTTGACTGGACCAGCATCCTTGGAAGCGAACAGGTTCTCCAGCTTGGAGTCCTTCTTGGAGTTAGCAAACAACCCACTAATACCGGACATTTTAATACGTGACTTAATTATCAAGTACAATGAGTTACGCTTAAAGTAACATTTTCAAGCTCATCGCCTATGAAAATTTTGAAAGCTCATAACCTTTCCCGATAAAGCAATGGCAGAATATCCTGCCCGCAAGTGTTACCCGACTCGCACGGGCTAAAAGAGATTTTTTCTTTTTAGTACAATAACAAAGAGACATAAACTGGAGCCAGAAACACAAAACCCCACTGAACTTGGACCTGAGACTACTGGAAATTGGAAACCAGCGCTACACAGAGCCAAAGAAACTACAGAAGTATCCGAATCCCGGCAGGTATAAGCTCTACACGTCTGAAGCAATCGGTTTACAGCTCCAATAGTTTGACACTTTCCAAGGAGCACCAATTGCCTGAAGAAGCTACAAACCACCAGAAAAGGGTCTTAAAGCCACGAGAAACACGCGAAACAGCTGACAAGGACATCCCTACTGCCCATTGGACAGACTCCTGCTCAGCTGCCCGCGCACACCGCCCCCTAGAGAATGACAGATATCGCTACTGTCAAAGAAGGTGAGTTTTTCTCTTCCTCCACTAACCAGCTCTTGTCGATTTATCTCCAAACAGCGCCTTTGAACCAGACAATGCCTCTGACTCTGGGCCGTTTGGAGCTCTAGTACACAGAGATACACCGACATCCCCTACTAACATCATGCCCATAGACAGATCAATCTATAGTGACGCTGGCAAGACCTCGCCGTTATCAGCACTTCCCACGTCCTCCCCCATCATCAAGAGCGATTCCCAGGACCAGAACCACATGACCACCGACACAGACACCGCAGGTATCTCCAGGCCCACCGCATCCTCTCCCAACGCCGAAGCCAAACAGACGGACCAGCTCAGCGCTAGATCCAAGAGCATCGTCTCTGACGAGAGCTCAGATCTGAGCGAACTGGACTCGGAGGCTGAAACAGAGAAGATGTTCAACGGTGAGGAGTCAACATTGAAAAAAATGGCCAAGTTGGAGAATGGTGACGAGTCCACGATGCAAGTGGACAACGAGACAGAGAATAACGACACGTTTATCAAGGAGGAGATCATTGACGAGCTCAGAAGCCAGAAGAATGATAGTGAATTAGAAGAAGGATCCAATGAAGACATATCCAAGGTTGTAAAAGAGTTAAAACAAAGCAAGAAAACTTCAAGATCAAGTTCAGTATCCAAGCCCAAGAGAAAACTGAACGAGGATCAAGAAGAAACCATTAAGAGACGGAAGACTGAGGAGAACGTCGAAGCAGTTGAAGACGAAGGACAAGGCGAAGGCGAAGGAGAAGTAGAAGGAGAAGGGGAAGGAGATGACGAAGAAAGTGATGAGATCGAAGCCTCTAGAGAACCTATCGTTGCCGAGGATGAAACCTCCAATGGTCACAAACAGAATGGTGATGGTGAAAGCGTGCATCAAGCACTAGCTGAGACTAACCGTGAAGATGATGACGAAGCTGTCGAAGCTGCCGGTGAAGAAGACGATGATGACGAAGAAGAAGAAGAACCTGAAGAAGAAGAAGTCGAACTCACAGAGGAACAAAAACTCCAGAAACAACAGGAAGCTGAAGCTGAGTTGCAAAAACAGAAGGAGAGGAAAGAAGCCATTGATTTTTTAACTGAAATTGAAGTAGATTTTGCTAAGCTTAGAGACAGATTATACGAGGACAAGATGGCCAGATACAAATCCGAGATTGAGATGTGTCTGAATGGTTCACACCCAGAACTTCAAACTGTGTACTCCAAGATTGATGCTGTTAGAAATGATAAAGTTAGGTTAGCTGAACTGTCTAGGAAATACAAACTTGAAAGCATAGACAGAAAGACCAAAGCTCAAAGAACTGCCATCCATCAACAATATTACAAGAGAGTCTTTGACGTGAAACAAAACTTTTTGAAAACAATCACCGAAGACTGGTACAAGATTAACAAGGAAAGAAGACACATGGATTCATTACTACCTGATTACACATACAGAATACCAGAATACACCGATGAATTGGTCAGTCAGAGAGAGCAAGTTAATGAGGAGATCAGCTTATTGATTGGACTGAACCAGTACTATGGGTTTCCAAAGGCTCCAGAGTTGAAGTCTCTTGATGCTGATGATCTAAATTCCGATTTGAAAGCTATGAATATTCCAACGTGACAATTCAAAGGTTGTATAAAGAGGATGATGTTTCATGAATATAAAAGTTGTAATGATAGTTTATCATGTAAGATAACAATAGCTACGACAGGACTCTAATTTATTTCATTAAAACGGGATTTCTTTTTTTAAATATACAAACAAAACACGCCTAAAAGATTTATCTTAATGGGATGAATCTGTTTGAAGCAGCACCAGCTCTACCGTGTCTAACTGGAGTGTAAGTGATGGAGAATTCACCTAAGTAGTGACCAACCATTTCTGGTCTGATTTCAACTGGGTTGAAAACCTTACCGTTGTAGATGGCAACGACGGAACCAATCATTTCTGGAACGACAACCATGTTTCTTAAGTGAGTCTTGACAGCAACTGGTTTTTCGTTTGGTTGAACGTTGGCCTTAGCAGCTCTCAATTTCTTAACTAAACCGTGTGGTTTGGCGTTTAAACCTCTTTGGAATCTTCTTCTAACTCTGGCGTGAGCAATTTTGGCGAAGTCTTCAGTTGGTAATTCCAACAAGTCTTTTAGGTCGACACCTCTGTATGAGAAGGTTTTGAAAGTTCTGTTCTTTCTGGTGGTGGTAGCTAAAATATTTGTTAGTAACATATTTCACAAAGTGATAGTTATGGATGTAAGATTTCATTATGGCATTTATATGTTCGAGTAGAAATTTGGGTGATTTTATTATACGTGTTAAGCATTCATTCGGCATGACTTGATCCAATTCTTTCCCTCATTGATATTTGGTGATGTTTGATCGTTTTTTTAACATTTTTCATTGGGTGTTCTTCATAGTATAACAGTTTCTTGATAATTGATACAACAGATGTCAAAACGAATGGATTCTTGTTGTATTTTCTAGCTCTTTCCTCGACAATAGTTCCTTGCCATATTGTACTCTCTTCTCCCATGTCTTTCAGTGCCACATACCTTCAGACATTTTGGCTTAAATTCGTTGCTTGTTGATTTTACTTCAGAAGGTTTCTTTCTTCGATTTTTTTTCTTCACATTGGAAATTCTGTCTCTTGGAAAATGGCACGAAACATCCACACACCACCACTGCACCTTAACTACGGGCGCGACAAAAAGAGTTCTGGTTCGGGAAGCAGAAAACTGCTTCCAGTGTTGACGTTGTGACTGTGAAAAGTTATAACACCCAAACACCACTCGCACATTCGTGGAAAATTCCCAATCAATTTTGGTGAAAAAGTTGAAAAAAGACAGTCAACAAAGAGGTAATAGAAGAGAAAGTTACTAGTAAATTCAAAAAGTGAGTGGCGATACAATGTATGGAAGGCCCAGTGGATAAGGAAAGTACAGGAGTGTGAAAGAATCCAGTTATAAGTGTCATGAGAACTTGAGAAATGATGGGGTTGTGACGATTCATGATTTAGAAGTGCTTGGACGTTACATGTTCGAGATTAGTGACTGTTAGTCTATTCCATTGGAAAGGACATGATTATCCGAGTGTTCAATAGAGAAATGAAAGAGTGGTTTCAAAAGAGGACTAGAAGATACCAATTTCAAGAAAGGTATCCATTTGGAAAGAGCTCCGTGTTAGTTTAATCATCACTTTAACCATCACTTGAAAGTTCCACAATCCATATTGAAGGTACCATCAATAATTTTCTGGAAGCAATGAATCACCCGCAGACCCAATCATACTGGTCGTACACTGGTTGAACAAATGCGACGATCCGGCTACCTCATGATCCAATATCCTAACTCCACTGATGCCTACATGAAACTTATGAACCCAATACTAACAATGAATCTTTAGTGTCAAAATACTTAGCTGCTTACTTATTATTGAACGCTGCTGGTTCAACCCCATCTGCTGACAGCATCAAATCTGTCTTAGAATCTGTCGGTATCGAAGCTGAAGAAGAACAAATCTCCACTTTATTATCTGCTTTAGAAGGTAAGACCGTTGAAGAATTGATCGCTGAAGGTAACGAAAAATTAGCCTCAGTTCCAACCGGTGGTTCTGGTGCTGGTGCTTCATCTGGTGCCGCTGCTGCTTCTGAAGAAGCCGCTGCTGAAGAAGAAGCTGCTGAAGAAGAAGAAGAATCTGATGCTGATATGGGTTTCGGTTTATTCGATTAAGGAATCAATTAAACTCGAAATTTAATGTAATGTATCTCATATGACTGATGATGTAGTGAAACGGGGAGTGTTTGTAAGCATTGTGCTTCGTCATGTACTTCCGCTAGCTAATCATATTCTCTTACAAGTTAGGGTCCAAAGGACTCTGGTTGGGCCAAACCCGAATTAGCAAGAGAATAGTAAGACATTCAATTCTTGAGTTACAACCCAGTTGTTTTCATAGGCCGAAATGTGAAACAAATTTGCTACGCACGTACTCTTGTAGATTATCGTAGATTATCATTATCAAACACGACTTTTCTGCTCTCTGTCATCTTCCATCTTTCAACACCGAGCGCCAACCTCCAAGCACATGTGGCCCGACCCGAAAAGTACCCGTACCTCGAGTTGGCACAAAACCGTTGAGATCTTTGAAACAGAGTTAAAAAAACATGGAAAGGAAGAGCCACAGTTTTGATGGATTGAGTGTGCAGTTGGTGTTTGTAGGTATATAGGTACGCTTGATTGGGTCATTCAATATGTCAAATCTTGTAGAGAGTGTACATTTCCCTTTCTCAGCCTCACTTTGTACGTTATTTTGTGCCAATTTTTTTTTTAGTGAACTTATACTTTACTCAGAAATTTCTTTTTGTATGGCTCACATGGTATTACGCTATTACAAATATTTTCGAGCCATCTTTGCTTATAAAGAATCGTAAACCCAATCTTTGGCACCATCAGAATTATTTCTATACATATAAACGATATAATGTCTAACTACCAATTCTCCACTAGAGCTGTCCACGTTGGTTCTGAACCAGACCCTCAAACCGGTGCTGTTATCCCAGCCATCTCCTTATCCACCACTTTTGCCCAAAACTTCCCAGGTCAACCAATTGGTGAATATGAATATTCTAGATCTCAAAATCCTAATAGACACAACTTTGAGAGAGCTCTAGCCTCTTTAGAAAATGGTAAATACGGTCTAGCCTTCTCTTCAGGTTCCGCTGTCACTGCCACTGTTTTACAAAGTTTGGCCATTGGTTCTCATGTGATCTCTGGTGCTGATGTTTACGGTGGTACCCACAGATACTTCACCAAAGTTGCTAACACCCACGGTGTTGAAACCACTTTCTCACAAGACTTAGTTGCTGAATTACCAAGCTTGATCAAAGAATCTACTAGATTAGTTTGGTTAGAATCCCCATCAAACCCAACTTTATCCATCACTGATATTGCTAAGGTTAAACAAATTGTTGAAGCTTCTTCAAACAAGAACATTAAAATCGTTGTTGACAACACTTTCTTATCCCCATACATTTCCAACCCATTAGACCATGGTGCTGATTTGGTTGTTCACAGTGCTACCAAATTTATCAATGGTCACTCAGATGTCGTCCTTGGTGTCGCTGTCACTAACGATGCTGAAATCAACGAAAGATTAACCTTTTTACAAAACGCCATTGGTGCCATTCCATCCCCATTCGATTCATGGTTAGCCCATAGAGGTGTTAAGACCTTAGCTTTAAGAGTTCGTCAAGCCGCCACTTCTGCTCAAAAGATTGCAGAATTCTTAGAATCTTCTCCAAAGGTCCAAGCCGTTAACTACCCAGGTTTACCAACTCACAAGGGTCACGAGATCGTGCAAAGACAACACAGAGACGGTTTAGGTGGTGGTGTTATCTCCTTCAGAGTTCAAGGTGGTAAAGACGCTGCTGCTAAATTCACTCAATCAACCAAATTATTTACTTTAGCTGAATCATTAGGTGGTATCGAATCTTTATTAGAAGTTCCAGCTATCATGACCCACGCTGGTATCCCAGTTGAAGACAGAGAAAAATCTGGTGTTTATGATAACTTAGTCAGATTGAGTGTTGGTATTGAAGACACTGAAGATTTGATCAACGATATCAAACAAGCCTTGGAAGTTGCTGCTAACTAGAGCTGCAATGACCCCAGTGAAGTTCGTAATCCGATGATACTGTACAATATATAGACGTCTAGATGAGCGCAATAAAATTAATGAGCATGAACAATAGTGTAGAAAGTATATACTATCAGAGTAACTACCTAATTGGGAAATATATCCGGATATTTAGACTGGATGTTGCCTCATGTGAAGAATATCGATGACACGATTGTCGGTATAAACAAGGCTTTGAAACCTTTTGATTATGCCGGAGTTCAAAGGCATCCAAAGTTAACCCCAGATTGAGCCATAAAATAGGCCTTCACTATGGGCAAAATATTGGTAATAGGGTAATTGGTAATCAGCAATCAGAGACTCATCCACAATTTATGGCGCAGGCAGCATTCATACGCCACAAATGCCTGGTTGGAGCACACGGCCCCATAGTTAAGGTCACGTGAAATCCTGTCAATTATCAACAACTCATAGTGATCGAACCAAGAGTACATCAAAGTTAAAGTTGACAAATGACAGTTTCGTTTATTGTCAATTGGAAAATTTTACTCGAGATTTCAATTTCTTTGAAAGCTATTGCCTTATATTGATCTTACTTAATTCGAGGAATAATATTCTATAATGGCTTCTAATATTACATGGCATCCTAATTTGACTTACGATGAGCGTAAGGGTTTAACCAAACAGTCTGGTGTAACTATTTGGTTAACTGGGTTGAGTGCTTCTGGTAAAAGGTGAGTACACTTTCATATTAAACCATATTGCAGAACTTAATTTATTAACATTTTATTGATAGCACTATTGCCTGTGCATTAGAACAATTTCTTTTACAACATGGTGTTCCAGCTTATAGATTAGACGGTGACAATATTCGTTTTGGTTTGAACAAAGATCTAGGTTTCTCTGAAGCTGACAGAAACGAAAATATTAGAAGAATTTCAGAAGTTTCTAAACTGTTTGCTGATTCAACTACAGTTGCCATTACTTCTTTTATTAGTCCTTATAAAATTGACAGAAACAATGCTAGAAAATTACATCAAGAAAGTGGTTTACCATTTGTCGAGGTCTTTGTTGACGTTCCATTAGAAGTTGCTGAACAAAGAGACCCAAAGGGTCTTTACAAGAAGGCTAGACAAGGTATCATCAAGGACTTTACCGGTATTTCTGCCCCATACGAAGCTCCAGAATCTCCAGAGATCCATTTACACACTGACAAGACCACAGTTGAAGAGAGTGCTAAAATCATCATAGACTACTTGAAGTCTAAGAACTACGTCACCATCAACTAGAATAATATTCAATTCAATCAAAGAAAAAAAATCCACTTATTATTGTTATCATCATGTAATATACACCGTTAAGTTTGACATTAACCTCTTTTCAAACTGTTTAGTCTAGCTTGTAAATCGTCATCTGCGTCTGCACCGATAGGTTGTGCAACTCTCTCTACTTGTGGGGCATTGGATTGCAATTCTTGAGGAGTGTCTTGTAACTTGGAGTTCAAATCGATACCAATCTCATCAAGGACTTTATTAACGATTTCATCGGCTTCTTCATCATCTTCCAGTTCATCACCAATGGCATCATCAATAGCATCATCCATCATATCTTGTCTTTGATCCATCAAGTCATTCTCTTTCTCAAAGTCCATGGCAATTTTCTGCAACTGTGGCAAGTTCATCGAACGATTCATTGCACCTAATAGCTTTGTAGCGTCTCTCATTGAGGTAGACATCTGATCACTAGATCTCACAGCTTGAATCCTTAATGAAATAGCTTGTAATTGTGTCTTCATACTGTTGAACTTCTCAATGTAGCGCTTTGTTCTAACAAGATCTTTAGCCTGGATCTTACATGCGCCAACCTGCCCATTCTTAGCAGATTTCTTGATCTCAGAGATTAGTTTCTTCTCTTGTTGCTCCAATTTTTGTCTTTCCCTATCCAATTCCCTTTGTGTTCTCTCCAATGCTCTTTGATTCTTTCTTAAACGCTCTTGCGGCGTCAGTTTCTTCCCAAAAGCCCACTCGAACAACTGCATCTTGATAATGTGTCAGCCAAGTTAGAGGTCAAGGGATGATTGCGTTTTTCTTTTTTTGTTTGTAGTGATTAATTTAGTAAGGGTTTAAGCTTGTTATAAAGTAGCTTTTCTTGAATTCACGAAATTTGTGAAATGATAAGGAAGAGTTTAGTTGGCAACTTATTTGAAAAACAGGGAAATCACCAATGCTTTCATGAGTCTTTAGGGCAAAAGCTTGGTGTATGCGTAGTCAAGATCTGTTATCCTAAGTGGATTGGCGCAACATCTCTTAAGAATTAAAGATACCTTCAAAATGAGGTATTCATCCCTATCGTGGTTACGAGCCCTTACAGTAAGAAACAGAAATTATGTGGAAGAGGATATCGAGTGGACTTTATATAGAAACAACATTGATTATTAGTTAAGATCCAATCACCAACACCAAATTAGAATATGTCCAAACTGCCTTCCTTGAGACTTCTCGAGTCTTACTTAGAAGATCTTGCCTCGTTGATCGAAGAGTCTAATAGATTACAGGAAATAGAGGAGTCTTCAGAGGATAGTGATTATGAATTGAGAAAGAACTTAGTCAAGATCAAGAAGTTCCTAGAGAGAAACGATGATGGGTGAGTACTGGAGGCTACAGTATAACTATCAGGATGATAACTAACAATAACATAGGGAAGATTTTGATGAGCTGGTAAAGCAATATGAGGACAGTTTGGGTGAAATCAAGACTCTTGACACAACGGAGTTTTTATATGAGAGACATATGTGAGTAACTACGTCCCCCAATCTCCCCCAATTTCACCACCAGAGAACAATACTAACACCTGTACAAGTATTCCAAAGGCACCACAGCCAAAGAAATCAGTAAGGTTCAATGAACTCGTGGAGACTAATGAGGATTCTACCACTTTTAAACCATACAAAGATAACATCATTGAATCGCCATCTGAAGAAGCAACGAATGAGTTGTTTGAAGGTGCTGAGAATGATGACGCACAAAGCATAGACAGCTCATCTAACCATGAGTTGTTCATCCAGCATCAACAACAGTTGGTCCAACAGGATGAACATTTAGAATCATTATCACAGAGTGTAAGAAGGCAACACGAATTAGGTGTGAACATTAATGATGAATTACAAGACCAGAACATTATGCTGGATGACTTAGAGAACCAACTGGATTCAAGTCAAAAGAATTTGTCCCGTGGACAGAGAAGATTGGAATATTTCAGTAAGAAGGCCAAGGAGAATGGACAATGGTTGACCATTGTGGTGTTGATTATCATCTTGGTGCTATTGCTTGTTATCCTTAAATGATAGTCAGCTGTTTAATGCAACTGCACTTATATGTTCTTAACGATGAATGTACGATCTAAATATTAACAATAATTATAAGTCATGTCTAAATGTTTTAAATAAAGTAAATTCAAATTTCTAATAGATGAATGGAAATGGTGCTTGAATTATGTTCGATGTGACAAGCAATGATATCAAAATTCCTTTTTGATAAAAACAGAAAAAAAGCACAATGATTATAGAACGAGCGGACTATAGACCCCTCAAGTGTAATGATGAATAAAATTGTATAAAAATGCTGATGTTGGCGAAGACATTGTATGAATGAGAAAGCTATGGTCATAAATTGATAAATAAAAAAAATAATAGTGCTTCGTAAATGGAATTCTTTCATAAAGTGTGATGAACTGATCAAATGTTAAGATTCTTACCAGTGGATAGAGTTGTTGTGGCTATTGTACATTGGAGATGAGCCTGGGTTGACTTCTAATCTTCTGATGATACCCTGTGGAGAACTGTAGATATGTTGCTGTGGAGAGTTCATCAATTGGGGAGAAAGGTAGCCCTGGGCCCTACCGTTCATAGTGGTCTTCACTGGAGTAGAATATGGAGACATGATGCCTGGAGAGTGTTGTTGATGAGAAAACATTTGGCTAGAGTTCATCTTGTTGAGTTTAGCACGATGGTCTACCTGAGAATTAGTAGGGCAGAATTCGAGGTCGTCCTCTAAGTTGAAAGACTTATGGTGGTTCAACTTTTGTCTGGCCACAAGGGCCTCGCGGTACTGCATCTGCTGCTGTTGTTGTTGTTGAAACTGCTGTGTGTTGATTAGGTTGATCTGGCTATTTTGGCTGTTCTGGCCATTTTGTCTCATTTTAAGTTGTTGCTGTTGCTGTTGTTGCTGTTGTTGTTGCTGATGTAACTGCTGATGTTGTTGATGATGCTGGTGTTGATGCTGTTGTTGTTGTGGTTGTTGTTGAGGTAGTTGCTGTTGTTGCTGTTGCTGCTTGGAAGAGACGAAGCTCGCTTGGAAGTTGCTCTGTCTGAACTGGCTCATGGCAGAAGGGTCTCTCTCTCAGGGACACAAGTTCACTAGCTCACGGTAACAAAAATGTATGGTGCTTCACTTCAAAGCTGATGAGCTTGGAAAATCTTTTAGTGAGGAAAAAATTACACAAACAAATTTTGTTTGGGAAATCGAAAATGAACCTGATCTGGAATAAAAGAATCTGGACAAAATGCGTAGATTCGCCTCCACGCTACTGAAAAAGTCCACAAAGAGGCTCGCAACCTCTTCCAAGAAGGATGTTCAACCTGTTTCCCCTGTCAGAACGAGGTTTGCCCCCTCACCAACGGGATTTCTACATTTGGGCTCACTACGTACCGCTCTATACAATTACTTACTAGCAAGACACACTGGGGGTCAGTTTTTACTCAGGTTGGAGGATACGGATCAGAAGAGACTTGTCCCCGGTGCTGAAGAGAGTCTTTACGAGTCACTCAAGTGGTGTGGTCTTAATTGGGATGAAGGTCCAATTGTTGGTGGTAAATATGGGCCATATAGGCAGAGTGATCGTACCCACATCTACAAACAATACACCGATAGACTGCTCGCCTCAGGTGATGCTTATCGTTGCTTCTGCTCTAAAGATAGACTCGATTCTCTGAGAGAATCTGCTAAGAACTTACAACCACCAACAACGGTGACATATGACAGAAATTGTTCACATTTATCTAGAGAGGAGTCTGACATTAAATCAAAGACTGAACTTTACACGATCCGTTTCAAGGCACCAGCTAGGTATCAGCCCTTCGAGGACTTGTTACATGGTAGACTGGACTTACAACCACAGGTGAACAAAGACGATGTCCGTTATGATGATCAGGTTCTTGTCAAATCCGATGGGTTACCAACTTATCATTTCGCTAATGTTATCGATGATCATTTGATGCAGATCACACATGTCATCAGAGGTGAAGAATGGTTACCTTCCACTCCTAAACACATTGCATTATACCACGCTTTCGGTTGGGATGCCCCCAAATTCATCCATATCCCTTTGTTGACCAGTACAAAGGATAAAAAACTGAGTAAGAGATCGGGCGATATTGATGTTAGAAACTTCAAGGCTAAAGGTGTATTACCAGAGACCTTGGTGAACTTTGTCGCTTTGTTTGGTTGGGCTCCAAAGAATGCTCAAAACACTGATATCCATGACTTGAAAGAATTGATTCGGTTGTTCAATTTAAATGATTTAACAAAGGGTAATGCTAAAGTCGATGACAAGAAACTGTGGTTCTTCAATAAACATTACCTAGCTGAAAGAATCGCTAAACATGATCAGGAGATCATTGAGCAAGCACAAGAGATCCTAGAGACCATCGATTCCAACATTACAAGGGACAAGACCGTTGAACTAATGAAAACTGTATCTCATAGTTTATCCACCATCTATGACGTGTCTCAATTCGATTACTTGTTGAAACCAGTAAATTTTGAGAACGACCATGCCCAAAAATTCACTAATTCAATCACAGACAAATCTGAAGTCGTTGCATCATTATCCCAGTTTCAATCAATCAAATCTGTATCAGATATCGATTTAATCGTTGATCAATTGGTGAGCTCCGGGTTGAAGAAGAAAGACGTTTTCCAAATGTTGAGGTTCGCTTTGAGTGGGAGTATCCCAGGCTTAAAGATCCCACTATTGGTTGAATTCATTGGTATTGAAGAGACTTTGAATAGAATCAACGTTGCTACCGAGCACTTGAAGTATAACTCATGATGAGTTGATGAATAATCAATAATAGCACCTGTATATAGACTAAATTAATGACCGATATGACTTGGCACATTGTAGAGACTCATCACACAACACTTTCAACACATGAGATAAAAATCGTCGATCATTCAATCAAACAATCACTTCACTAAAGACACATCTCTCCCACAACTTCGGAGCTAAATTGAGGGCCTGAGAATAATAGGCGAATTCAGTGAAAACAGTTGGATCAGCAAGAAGAAGTTAGTTTTGCCAAACTTGACCAAGAAGTGGTCAATATCAGGCTTCAAGTCCTCATAAATTAGGTAGCTGACGAGTCCAAGGGACGGCGGCTTAGAGTTATACGAGTTCGACGAATAGTTGTTTCGAATAAGTAACATTTCTGACTACTAAGTTAAGTATTCAATACAAACAAATCAAAACCCGTATACTAACAACCATAAAAAACCATAGAACTCATATTACTCGTAAAGACATGAAGCACCCAGCGACAAATAGTCTGGATTCTCCTTTGGATCTGGCGTGAATGGACCAGCCATAATACAATGGACTCTCATATTATTAGCATAGTGCAAGTTCGTCAGCAACTTAGGAGTGATCAAAAAGTATTGAGACGTGTGCTCCTGACAAGCGACTTCAACCATATGTTTGTGCACAATTCTTTCATTTCTAGCATCCATACCTTGGTTGATTTCATCCACAGTTCTGAAAGGAGACGCGGTCAATTCTTGCATACTAATCATGTAGTACACTGTGGACACGGCTCTTTCACCACCTGATTGTGTATGTGAGTCCAAAACTTTCAATTCACCAGCTTCTCTGAATTTGACTAAGATTTCTAATCTCCAATCTTGATAGTTTTCAGCCTTGGCTACTCTAACTTCACCAGCGATACCGACTGTTGGGAAGATGGAGGAGAATTTGTCAGATATCTTGGTCACTAGCTCCAACAACTTTGGCTCCCATTCACTATGCAGGGTCTTGATTGCTTGAGAAACGTTGGCTAATCTTTCATTGAAATCACCAATATCAGTCTTCAACACCTGTAGTCTATCGATAATCTTCTCCAAGTTACTCACAGATGATTTGGATGTGTTACTCAGTAACTTTAGTTCTGATTTAAAACCTTCAACAAGGGTCTCCATGTAGCCTTTGGTGAATTTCCCTTCTTCAGTGTATTTAGTGATTAGGCCGGCCAAGGTTTCTTTAGTTTCAACATCATAGGAACTAGTCTGTTGTCGTAATTCATTTCTAAGATTATTGTCTTTGAATTGCTGAATCTCCCTTTTGGCATGAGCAAGCAGTCTCTCCAAGCTCTTTTTCTCCTCAGCAAATGTATTCGTTAAATTTTTCACCGAGATTATCTTGTTCTCTTGTTCAAACTTTTTCACTTCTAACAATGTGATCTCACGACTAATCTTGTTGAACTCAGATTGAGCATCAGCGATCTGGGTTAAAAATTGCATTTTCTTGACCAAGACAGCTTTGATTCTTTGTTCGTATTTGTAAACCTCAGCACTGTTATCCTTTTGAACATCGTTCAAAAGAGAATCACGATCCTTGATGAAAGCTTCAATTCTGGTTTCATACTTCGTTTGTTCTCTCTTCACCTTCTTAGCTTCCTTTACAAATTCATCATTCTCTTCGAATTCATCGTTGGCTTCACCTAATCTACCTTCCAGTGCTGTGATATCTTCTCTAATAGGACCAAGACGTTCTTGAGCACTAGCAATTCTGTTCTTTTCAGTCTCCATCTGTTCGTGGACTTGTCTCTTTCTTTCTTCGCTGATACCACCAGTGGTGAACATTCTAGGGTTCATCTTGACAGATGAGGTGGAAACAGTGACTTGTCTTTGACCATACTTGGAGATTTTTAAGGTATACATAGTTTCACCGGAAAAGAACTTTCTGAATCTTAGATGACCATTTTCAGGTCTTCTTAAGCGTTCAATCTGAACTTCCGTTAGAGGTCTAGAGGAAACGGGAACATCGTGGATCCAGCTTTGTTCAGCCAACATCTGAATGACTGCAGGTGGACCCGTTAGGAAGTCAATTAAATAGCCGTCAAACCCATATTCTCTAAGTTGTTCTCTTGTCTTATTTGCTTTCAATGGTTGATTACTCAAATATCTGAAAGGTGGATTTACTTTGTACTTGTCATACAACTCACGGGAAATTTCGTTGAAAGATTCTTTGGAAGAAGCAGTCAAGGCAAGTGTGGTTTGAGGGTCAATCAATTCTTCCAAATAGGCAGAGTATTCGGCACGAGTAGCGGAAACAGTCATACAAGGTGGCTCGAAGACCTTCGAGCTGAACTGTCTCAAATCGGAACGTAACAATTTGACGGCATTTTGAGTGGCCTTGGATAATCTATTATTGGTAGCACTTCCTAGAACCCAAATTCTATCTTTTGATTGTAACTGGCTCTCTAATTCGTGAATTCGTGTCTTGGATCTCTCAATTTCATGTTTGATAACACCTAGTTCATCTTTCTTATTCACAATTTGAGTTTGAATATCAGTGATTTTATCATGCAGATTATTACTGCGTTTTTCAGATTCTTTAACCGTCACTTCGTCAAACTGGGGCAATTCTTGCAGTCTGTGGGCTAATTCGTCAATAGCATCTTGAACCTTTTCAGCTTTATCTTTCTTCCTTTGAACACTTTCATTCAAATTGTCAATGGTCTTTCTGAACTTAATCTTCATGGTCTCAGTCTTCTCAATATCAGCTTTAGCTTGATTAATGACATTCTCGTGTTCATTTAACATATTTTTTTTATCATGAATGGCATTCAAGCACTTTGTCTTTTCAGCTTCAAAGTTTTCAATAGCTTCTTCATATGGAGCGGTTTCATCATTAAATTCGTCTAGTTTGGCCTTGATCTCGTCACGTTCCTTTTTCAAGATCTCTGCTTGACGTTTTAAATCTTGAAGTTCAGCGTATGGGATCAATTTCTGATGATTCTCCAGTTCTGTTTGCTTCTTCTTGAACTCTTCATACTTCTTTGCTTCTTCCTGCAATTGCTCTTTCTGCTGCAAAAGTTCTTCTTGTTCTTTGATCTTAGCATCATAGTGATCTTTCATCTCTGTTCTTTCTTTATCTAGGGAGATCAAACTCTCTTGTTTCTTCAAGAGATCGACATCAATAGCTCTCTGTGTCTCTTGAAGTAGCTTTTCCGGAGATAGTTTGGCAAAGTCAGCAACCTTCTCTTGTGGTAGGAACTGACATAAGTTATCCAGTTGAATGTTGAAACTTTGTAACAAAGCTTTAACTTTGGCTTCCGAGGTAGGTCTACTATCGACTTTCCATTCTGATTTGTTGTTCTGGTAAATATCTCTAGCAATAACAACGTTTGACTTCCCAGGTTTGCCCTTTAATGTGATCTCAATAGTAGCACTATCTTCACCGTTTCTGATGAACCCAGAAAGGGATTTCTGACGACCCAATAAAGTTGGATGGCCGGCTAGACCAAGACAGATGGCACAAACAAATGTACTCTTACCAGTACCATTAGGTCCAATTATCATGTTCAAAGAAGGGGATAGAGTGAACTCAGTGAGAGCATAGGTGACAAAGTTTTTCACTTTGACCTTGACGATAGCACCAGCGGCAAACTTATCCATTTCTATTGTGCTCAATGTTAGTATTCTTAAGGGAAAGGTATGGTAATATGTGTCACAACTCACCATTTTCAACCAATGTTTTCCGTTTTTTGACATCTTTACCGAAGTCGTTGAGGTTCACAGGCCTCTTAGCGGTGATCATCAGAAATGACCTGATTCTAAGCCAGTTTAAACGCTCTTCCCTACGAATTGATTTAAGCTGGTGACGCCTTTTTTTTGTTTTTTACGCGACGCGATTCTTCTTCTGATCTTTAGTGATTCTCTTTTGGCGATGAGAGAGAAGGAAAAAAAACCACAAGCCGGGGGCAAAACACCGGAAATCATAACTAATTAAACTAAAACTACTGAAGAAAGGTGCTTGTTTGAATCCATACGCAATTAACAAGGCACACTTAGACAAAGCCATGGCACCGAAGAAGAGGAAAACTACTAGATCTCGTTCCAAGCGTGACGATAGTTCTGATATTGAGGATGAAATACCAACGCGTCCACCAAGACCATTCATTGAGTCTGAGGGCCTACCATTATCAAGGGAAGAGCCAGAGTACGCCATCTTAAACAATGCCCTGTCGCTCAAGGACTCTGCCGTGCTGTACTCGTCGTTGATGAAGTCCCGGAAGGCTTACACCAACGGAAACGTGTTTGACCTGTTTTGGGCAAAGGGGAAGACTAAACTGGAGAACGACTCAAATGCCAGAGATAGAATGAATAAGCTAAACGATTGTGTGATGGATCTAGGACCTCACACTTACGACGTTAGATTCTTCATTCTGAAAGACGAGGAGATCGAGAAGAAGAGGGAGGAAGAGAAGGAGAAAAAAAAGGCCAAACGTTTAGCATCGAAGAAGGCACGAGAAGAGAAGGCAAAGCTTCGTGAACTCAAGAAAGCTAATAAAGATGATATTGTCCAGCTCAATGACCCTTCAGCGGATCCAACCAAGCCAACCGGTGAACTTGTCACTGATGCGAAGGACAAAGAAGATAGTAAAATCGATGATAATGATGATAATGACGACGATGATGAAGATGACGACGATGATGACGAAGATGACGACAAATCTGATGCTGAGAGTGAAGCTCAGAGTAGAGAACAGACCCCAAACCCGCAGTCAGATACACCAATTGCTGATGCAACAGATTTGGCTAAGGAAGTACGATCATCAGAGAATAACTCCAAGGCTTCAGTAGCTCCTAAAGAAACACTACCAGCTCAATCCAAACCATTACCACCATTACAAGTCAACCCATCGAATACTGTGACCAAGAAAGAGACCAAATCCACACCGCCTAGGACCTACCAGAAGAAAACACAACAACCAGAACCCACCAATGTTGACCCCATGCAAACTCCAGAATCACAAATGATGATTGCTAACTTGAACGCCATTGCAAGATCAGACCCTTCTTTGAACGCATTGATGAAGATTGTGGCCACTGGTAATGCCAAACCTGAACAGATTCGTGAATTTCAAGGATATATCCAAAGAGCCAAGGCCATGGGTCCATCACCGTACTTTAAACAACATTTCCCCAATTATCAGGCCTCAACAAGCAAAGAACCTAAGGAGAAGAAGCCAAAGCCTGCAAAAGCTCCAAAGAAGCCAAAACCTCCAAAGGAGAAACAATTGACTTCGTTCCAGGAACTCTATGTTAGTGGTGCAGATTTGGTCTTTGAATTCTCTGAGAATCCAAATGTTCGTTATAACTTACCAAAGGATTGCATCTATGAAAAACTTGGTAACGATGAGATCTTGATCTCCCACCTTGTTGTTCATAACAGAGATCAGATCAAGAAGTTTAAAGAGAGACAAAGAGCCAGAAAGGAAAAACAGGAGAAGAAAGAACAGGAGTTGAAAGAAAAAGAAGAGAAGAAAAAGGCTAAAGAGTTACAGAAACAAGAAGCCGTTTCGGCTAAGGGCGAAGTGGAAGTGAAGAAGGAAGCCGTTGAGGTTGCTGTTACTCCTGAACGGTCCAGAAGAACAAGAAAGAAGAGATCTGACTTGTTGGAGGAGATCAATGATGAGGCTGAAAAGGGGAAGGAAAAGGTCAAACAAGAGGAGGTCAAACAGGAAAAACCAGTAGAGAAGAAAGCCCCTATCGCAGAAGAAGAAGAACCGCTACCATACTACAGCGCCTTGACTTTCAAGCTAAGTAACGTCCATGAGAGATATGATCCTATTTTTTTCAACAGTTTTGAAGACCAAGACGTTGTAAAGACCAAAATGGAGGAGATCATTAAGAATGGTATCAGAGTGCCTAAACACTATGTCTGGTACTCAGTTGATGCCTACGAAGATGAAAATCTGGCTGAGAATTTGAGATATGAGCTACACTTGATCGAAAACCCACCAAAGGGAAAATATAAGAAGAGAACGGTGAGTTGATGAATTAAAGAAAACAGTTTTTCATGAACATTCTACTAACAAAACACAAATAGATTGAGGAAAAACCAATCCTTCCAAAGGACAACAAAAGAATTAAAACATAAAAAGAAGGAATTAATCATGACGAGTATTGGACTTGAAATCCATATTTTTTGATATCTGGAACTTGAGACTTCAATTGTAGATCAAACCCAGCGGATAGTAGGAAGTCTTTATACTTCCCCTCCCATAAGAACTTGACGTTCTTGTCGTTCAAGGTAGTACTTAACTTCACAACACTACTAAAGTCTGTGTCTCTCATCAGACTCTCGAAGGCCTCGACAACGGATTCATCATTGCTCGAGTGTTTGACATGTGGTGGTAAAGTTGGATCAATTCTTCTCAGTGGGAAAATACCACCAATGTTTGACTTTGATCTCCATAGTTCGCAGCCAAAGGAAAGGTCTGAGTCATATGAATAAACGTTGAAGTCATACCTTGAGGAGAATGTTGAATTAGCACTTGTCTTGACCGAGTATGTGGATGAAATGTGACCCAAGATCGGATTACATGCCAACGTCATCGTTAGTGGTTTCCCCGTGTAAGTTGATTGTGTACTGTATCTCAAGGCAGTAGATAGACCAGGACTCATGTTCAGTGCACCGTACCAAAGCTCAGCACCAACCGAAAGTGAGGAGTTGTTATACAGTGCAGTGTTCAACCTCTCAGCACCTTGTTTAAAGCTATAGAGACATCTCAATCCTAGTAGGGCCTCGTTTGTCGAGAAGATGTACTCTCTTGATAGCTTGGAGCCAATTGTCTGGTAGTAGAAGGTCATTGTACCGTTGTTCTTCAGTTTTTCGTTGCTGACACACTTGACCATGAATTGTGATGCTTTGGATAACCTCTGAATAACCATTGCCTCAAGAGCAGAGCCTGGAAAATACATCCTACCGTAATAAAGAGAGTGTGGACGGAATTCGGCAGATGCAAGCTTCTTCTCTGTGTACATCGGTGGCCGTATGATCCTGTAGCCTGCAATGGCCTCTTGAAGTGACATATCCTTTGTGCCACGCACATCAACTAATGGCACAGAAGTGTACAAGTAGGCAATGGAACCGTTGATGGAGCCGCTGTTGGAGAGCGAGAGCGAGGTAGCAGTGTTCTTTGATGACTTGGAAGAGACATTGAGCTTGACATCGTTAGGGATCGGGAATTCTATGAGCGCTGTGCTATTTGTTAGTACCTAATGCTTCTTTGGTATCAAAACCACGATTGACTCACACTCAGAGGTAGCTATCACGTTCTCATAAAGCGAGTCCTCATTCCATCCCGTAGACTTATAGAATGATCTGAGCACGTACTCCATGTAGTCTCTCATGGGTCCTCGATGGCGTTGCGTTCTCGGTCTAGGCGACCTTATTCTCTGTAGAAGTTTCTAATTTTTATTTTTTCCTTCATGAAAGTTGAAACATTTCCATTACAACCATTTACTCAAGATTCAACTGGAATCCAGTCCTGAAAGAAGGCTCAGAAGAAATATAAAAGGAGTGGAAACTGCTGTCTGAACTATTGATAGTGCCTGCTCAGCAATTATACCTTTAAAAGAACTCAAAGTAGTGGTTTTCGATCCTACTCCATCCAGCATATCAATTCAAACTGTCACACGAGAGAACTTAACAGGCCCCACTCTGAGATGTCCCAAGACGAAGTCAAGTCTACCCCAGGGACGCCACCTATCCACCCCATATCTCTAGAGGACAGCCCAGTGCTCCTCGGTCCCTCACAGTCCCCCAAGTCCCCTCGCTGGGACAAAGATCGAAAGAAAGATCAAAGCGACGTATCCCCTTTATCAGGGATCCCATCTCCGCTATTACTTGCCACTGAGGAGCTCACTCCGATCACATCCAGAGAAGAAGAATCAGCTATCTTCTCAGACTCAGATGCCGGTTCTGTTAATAACGGTCCAACAAGAAGAAGGGGAAGTGGAGAGAAGAAAACTAAGAAGAGCTCCACTTCAACGGGGCGCAGAAGAAGATCAGACGCTAGTGAAAGAAGCAACAGATCTGTGAGGTCCTCTAGTGGCCACAGAGAGAAGGTCTCCCCAACTACAAAGATCTTTAGAAATTTGTTGATCTTGGAGGAAAGTCTCCGTCAACAATCAACTGATCAAAGAACGTTGAGAAGGAAATTCACTTTGTTCTTAGCGAGTCTTGCAGGCTTTGAAGCATTTGCAGTCTACAGTCTTTACTTCGTTGCAATGCCTACCTCCTCCTATTCCCGAATCATCTTACAATTCTTATTTTTGTTTGTTCTTGTGACGCTGGTGCTCTTCCATCTATCTGGTGAATATCGTCGTACCATTGTGATCCCAAGAAAGTTCTTCACATCCACCAACAAGGGTTTGCGACAATTGAACTTGAGACTTGTGAAGGTTGAACAACCAATGAGTGATACATTCATTGATCACTGGAGATCTATATTGAGGGTTGTCGTTGAAGCCTTGAAGTTTGTCCTGAGCCTTACTGGTCCACTGAAAAGTATTGGTCCTGCACTATGGCTCTCTAGGAGACTGAAAGATCTTGAACTGCGTGCTCAACCGAGAATTGGTGCCACTGATGTTAAATTAGTGTTAAACGCCAGAGCTTTCAATTCTGAAGTTCGTGAAGCATGGGAGCTATACAGAGATGAATTCTGGGCTAAAGAAGGCTCCAAGCGAAGACATCAAGTGAGTGAGGAAGCTGCTGTCTTAAATCAACGCGGATTGGAATACCAGGATGTCCTGGATAAATCCAAACTAGTTGAGAAGCACCGAAAGGAGAGAAGAGACAGAAGAAGAAGTAAAATAGAGCACGATGGCGGTATGAGTAGCAGTGGGGAGCTGAAAGCACTATTACAGCCGAAGAAGAGTCCGGTGCCATCCAATTTATCGTCATGATGGGAGACTAATGCTAACTTAATGATCATTACTATAATATATTGCATGCATGAATACCTTTTTTCGCCATCTGTAGTTACTTATGCGGCTGTTCCATGGACATACAACTGTTTATCCATGAGCGGAACCACACTGAACGTCTCGCCACCCTTAACGCAGAATACCTCGAGATCTCCATCTGTGTCTCCATCTTCGTGAAACCTCTTCTTCCTCTGTGTTGACACCCAGACACCATATACATATCTCCATTTTCGCGGGATCAACAGCGAGGTTAACCAAAAGACAACAAAACGACACCAAAAAGCCTTCAACGAAGCGTTGATTCCACGCACTGGTCCACCCATAACTGCCACTGATGACTGACTACCAAGACAAGGAGTCACTGAAGTACGAAAAGATCCTTGGCCGTATCACGAATGTTGCGCAATTGGAGAAGTTCGTCGCTGCTATCGATGTCACCGAATCACAGCTACGAGATGGTCTGAACAACTTCATAGACACGAGAAGACACGCTCAGGAGTCTAAAAAGTTGGAGCTCGCTAGAACGGAGCTTACCACGACGCTGAATAACTCGAGCAACCTGAAAGATCTGTTGGCGAACGCTGGTAAATTGGCGTCAAAGATCACGGCGAGAGTGAGACTACTCGATGCTGAAAGATCCAGAGTGAGAGAGACTGCTGAGTACGTTAAACAGGTGAAAGAGTTGAGAAGTGCCATATTGGCTACTAATTTTGCCCTGGATAAACACGACTGGAACGGTGCAGCTGAATCGATCTCCAAGATCAGATCATTGCCAACTGAAGGTGAATTCATTAATACTGTGGTTCCCTCCACCGATGTTCCTGAAAACCCATCAGTCATTGTTGATAAATGGATCAATGAACTCACAGATCTGTTCTCCAAGGAGTTTAACAAGGCAGCTGATGCCAAAGACGTTGAGCAATTGACAAACTTCTTCTCATTGTTCCCATTGATTGGGAAGGACAATGTTGGTCTTGATTGTTATTCCAAGTTCATTTGTAACATCATTGCATCGCAAAGTAGGCTCATAATCACCAATCAGTCACAACAGGACATGATTGGTTTCTATCCTGCTGCCCTCATGAAACTACTGGAAATTGTGTCTACCATGTTTAACCAACACTCGGGAATCATTTCAAAGTATTATGGCATATCGCATATGACCAGTATCATTGAGAGAGTGGAGAGAGAAACCGACTCGCAAGCTGGGCTGATCAGTGATACGTTCTTTGATAAGAGAAATATTTCCAGAATGGTGAACGACGTGCAGAGTTATCGATTTCCGTATCTTTCTGGTGCTACTCAACCTACCAGTGCCAGGAACTCACCACCACCAAGAAAAAGTTTCGAAGGTGCAAGTTCCAGACCAAGTGAAGATTCGATCTCTGTGATTGAGGTTGGTGATCTAGTTTCCGAATTTGCATCAATGTTGAACTATTGGTCCATGTATTGCCGCTTCATTGCTGTTAAATGGAATGAGTATCAAGATATCAAAGAAGAAGAATTGAAGTTACCTCAACCGATACTGGACAGTAAGTTCGGAAAGAAGATCCAGACAAAGTTCCTACCATCATTTGAAGTCCTCGTCACTTTCTACATCCGAAGATCTTTGGAGCAAGCATTCCAAATGGAGGAGATCCCATCATTAGACGCACTATTGAACTCCAAAAACTCAGCTCCACCAGAGACAACACCAGTGTCATCCATCGTTGAAGATTTCATGTTTGTGATATCCACCTCACTAAAACAAGCCATTGAGACGGGTCAACCAGTCACTGTGAAGAACGTCATTACTAACACCAGAAAGATCATTGATAACGACTACATTTTAACACTATACAAAAGATTGAAAGATTTCTATCCAAGATCCGGTACAGCACTAACGGCCACAAATGCTCAACAACAAACACACCAACTCCAACACCAATCGAAGAATAACACTATGGGTAGTATCTTCCTAAGAGGTGCTAACGCATTGAATCAAATCGCATCTGGTGACGAAACTAAATTACACACATTCATCATCCTACTGAACACTTTGCATTTGGGTACAGTTTACTTTGGTAAAGTCTTCGACACCAATAATGCCACACTGCCAAAGTTCTACCAATTTGGTACTGATGCTACTAAGCTAGAACAAATTTTCAACAATTTGAAAGATCACTTTACTCAAAAATCACAAGAGATCCTAACTGAAAGTATCAACATCCTATTTAATCAAGTCTTGAGAAACAAGCTGAAGATCCTATTGACGGATTGTTTTAAGGACACAGACTACCTAATCAGCTCATATGAAGAAGAAGAGAGCATCGTGACACAAAAGTTTATTCTTCAATGGAATCAATTGATGGTGTCATTCTACAAGGTTTTAGACCCAAAAATCTACGACGAGCTGATCTTCACGATTGTCACTACATTATCAACATTACTAGAAAGAAAATTGTGGAGTCTAGAGAATAACGTCAACGAACTAGGCTCTATTAAACTAGAGAGAGATTACAGTGGTATCATTGGTGAAATTACGAGATCCAGGTACAACTTGAGAGATAAATTCCTAAGGGTTACCCAAATCATTATGATCCTTGGGTTTGATGATGAAGATGACGAGATTGATATGAACTGGGTCTTGACTCCTTCTGAAAGACAAAGAGCAAGAACATTGAGAATCGATAGAAAATGAGTAACATTTAATCCAAAACTTGCATTCTACAGAGAACAATGTATTGAGTTTGTAGGTCATTCAACATTTCATTAAAAAGTTTTCTAAACATAATCAAAACCTATACAGTAGCAGCAACGTCTTTTTCTTGGGCTTCCTTCTCCTTCAATTCCCTCTCTTTTTGTCTCTCTGCTTCTATTTGTAGTTCCAACACGGATTTCTTTACTTCCCTCTTCACGGCATCGACTGGTCTATCTGGTCTGATTCTCAGTTTATCAGGTAGCAAATTGAAATTTGGATGTGCTAAATCACAATCAGGCCCTTCAGGGCAGAAACCAGTCAAAAAATTCTGACAAATGATCTTCTTGATATGTCTGTTCTTACAATTTGGACCTTCAGGACAGAACCCCCTAGAATAGTTCAGACACTCTGGGATCTTGGCGGATGGATCAATGTGTAGATACTGACACTCTGGGGTCTGTGTACAAAATCCGTTCTTACTAAAGAACAAACATTCAGGCATCTTTCTCAAATTGTACTCGTGCAAGAACTCACAGTTATCACCTCTTTTGCAAAGACCACGTAGCCAATGCTTACACACGATCTTATTGTTGAACATAGGGGAGATGTGCTTGTTTTCACAGTGATCACCGTTTGGGCAACCACCATGACCATTCCAGTATTGACACACTGGTCTGTCTGGATCCAGACCAAAATGGTATTCAGATCGTAGAAAAGGTTCAAATTTGAAGTGATAGTTGGTTGTGTTTGGATGTATTATCGACATGGTTGTGTGAACGGATGTAGTACTCGTTTTAGACGTCGTGAGAGAAGAATTAAAAGATTGTGTTATTAATATTTAGTTTTCATCTTGATATCTCCTAGAGTTTTTCTTTTAGATGATTACGTAACAGGTTCTAGCAAATTCCGCGAACTTGTTCTAGATTCGAGAAGGCCTAGACAAGTGACACAAATATAGTTCATAGATATCAAAAGATGGAAAAGAGTCGATTTTATTGCATATTATATAGGACATGTCCAACTTCTGTGTGGATCAATTGAGTATACACTAGAGTATTCTCCCTTTAGATGTTGAAAGCAGCGATCAAGAAACTCAATGCGAATGAGACTTTGAAACTAGGGTCTTCCAAGACTAATTGTCTTACATCGATTCTGTCAGCACCAACCTTGACAACGGAGGTCCAAGGGACATTAATGATACCACGTGTTTGTAAAAACTAGGGTTATGAGTTAGTATGAGACGATAGTGTAAAAGTGACTAGAGGTGAACTTACTTGAACTAATAAGAAGGCAGACAAGGAGATGAAGACTAAGACACTTGATAATTTACCGATAACAACGCCGAAGAAAAGCCCAGTCAATGAACCGTATGACAGCTGTTTGTAGTGTAGCTTACCACCAAATCTGCTGGTAACTTTACCCTTTGGTTGTTCCACTAGTTTGGCATAGTCTTTAACGTTGGAGTTGACATTGATAGTACCCAAGGCAGCGTCATTCAAAATTCTAGAGTGACTGTGGATGGCGATTGTGGAGGCAGCACCGACGAAAAGACCCAATGTAGCCATTGAGTTATTCATAGAGGTTCTTGCATTGGAGCTGATGGCTTTAGAGGTGACGAATCTTCTCAAAGGAGAGCTTCTCCAAAATGTTGGGGACAAATTGTTAGAGTTGGCCTTGAACACACGGGCAGCTAGCTTGAACGAGTTTTGGGTGAACATGCTTCAAATTATAGTAATGGGATGAAGATATTTGACAGATTTTAGTTGACAATTAGTGCCTTTGAAAGGTAAATAAACAAAAATCCAACAAGTATATTCGTTTAATTGCTGTTTACTCGGATGATTTGGTATCTGCCATTATGCCACGGGTCTTTGTATTTGTGGTACAGGCCGAGTTTCAAGTGGACAGCCGAGCACTAGGCAGAGAACAGTGTGGGTTCTGATATTTACGCTTCCAAGGATCGCAGTCAGGGGAAAATGTTGGCAACCGCGAACGTAAACCTCAGGCTTAATTAAAGTGGCTGGTGGCTGGTTGGCACACGATCAGCTTCTGAAAATTTTACGCGTTGCGGGTCTAGAAACTGGAGACTAGACCGGCGAAATGGGGTCTCCAGTCCCCAACTCTAGACCCAAAAGTCCCGGTTTCAGTGCGTTAACCAGACATTTCGAGACTAGCGCGCTTTTCCACTTCGGTTATGTCCCAAAGATTTCCAAAGGCTTCCAAAAAACCTCGTTCAATTAGGAGAGGTTTCTGGTCGAACGATCAAGCATCCAGCTGGTTGTGGGCGCATTTATAGCCATTTGCTTTCGTTCCAGGCTTATTTCCCCATTTAATTAACCGGTGATTTTTTTCATCTTTCTCTTCCGCTAAAGTTTTTATTACTGGCGACATTTTTCCCTTTCGAGACTTCGAGAAAATTATTTTTCAGTCCGAGACTCTTCAGTCTCTCCAGTGATGGATTCTAGTCCTAGACCAGAAAATTAGACTCTGCTACTTAACTAATTTAAATTCCTCTTTTCTTCACTTCCCCTTGTACATGCTTCTGAGCAGTCGCCTTTGACACTTTCGCTATTCTTTGCCCCAAGCAAATCAAACACACAGCTCGCCCCTACTACCGGCCACATACGTTGACACCTTCTTCACTACATATTTCGGTTGTTACCACTTTATCACCACAGCGACACGCCCAGATTGACACAAAATGCTAGACTTCCAGAACAAATTCGCCTTAGCCAACATCGAGAACCAACTGCAACCTTCCAAGCTATCTTCAAATGTTTGGCTCGGTCCTCTAAACTCTGTCGTTCAGCCTGAGTTCTTGACCCAAAATAATATTAGATATATCATCGGAGTGATGCCTTCACAAAAGTGCGCATACTACTTGAGAGACATGTCTGAAAATGAGGTATGCTGTCTGTCTATTGACCCAAACTTCAGCGTTCAAAAGCTCACGGAGGATGAAGGTGAACTAATAATGAGATTCAACTCCAAGTTTTCAAGAAGTATCTCCACACTAACTGACAACAAAATCTCAAACTCAGTGATTACCAACATCAACTTCCAAAAGATCATGGAGGATTACTTGACTGTTATTCATGAAATTCAAGCTAAGGATCCATCAACGGGTATTTTGCTATTCTCGTTGAACGGTAACGATAACATGCTGACCACTTTCGCCATGGCCTATATTCAAGACGCGCTAAATTGTGACGTTTCTGCCTCATTCAGTTATCTGAAGTCGATCAGACCAAGTGTCAGAGACTTTGATGAGATGGGCTTCTATGCGGGTGAACTGGTGAAATTCCATTTAAGTTTGAAAGCTAAGAAGCAATTTGGTGCCGCGCCTACTTTGAAGACCAAAAGATCTGCTCTGGATGTCACTGACCATGATGAACTAGAACTTGATAGTCCAAGATCTATCAAGAGAATGATGTGAATTATCTCCTGTGCTTAAAAATTGTTTTATTAATCTGTTTTCCTTGTTCTTATTATGTTTCTGTTTCTGGTTCGGCTTACTTTGGTTTATTGGTTTCGTCTGTTTTATTATCTACGTTGTTTTTATATAACCTTTAATGCATTATAATTTTATAGTATACAAGTCATGAATGTAAGCATTTAGCTCACGGCTCCCCAGAATACACATCTTCTTCAAAGTGTCGTCAAACCAAAATAAATAGAAAACAGGTCATTATTTCTTCAAGATGGTAACGACGTCTTCATCTTCCAAAATGTGACTTAGACCAACGTATTGAGGTTGATGTTTGACACTGGTACCGTACACAACAGCGTTTTTAAAGTCGTCAACTAAACTCTTGTGGATAGAGTTACAGAAATCTTCCACACTTGATTTCCCATCTTTCAAGACAACAGGCTCGGTGAAATCAGGTAGTTTACCCTTTGGCTTTGTGTAGACACGGACCAAGTTCAATCTATCCCACATGACTTCTAGTAATTCATCCAAGTTCCATTCTTTACCACTACTAATTGGGACAGCGTTTGGCACTCTGTTCAACAATTCTAATTCTTCAATGGAGAAAGAATCAATCTTGTTCAGGACATAGATGGCTGGAATATATTTTCTCTGAGAGGCTTCCAAAGTATCGATCAGATCATCAACAGTGGCATCACATCTGAAGGATATATCAGCAGAGTTAATTCTATATTCACTCATGACTGCTCTGATTTCATCTTTGTCTAAATGGGTCAGTGGGACAGTGTTGGTAACACTGATACCACCTTTATCCTTCTTCTTAACGATGATGTTTGGTGGCTGTTTGTTCAATCTGATACCGAAACCGTCTAATTCCTTTTCAATGATCTTCTTATGAGCCAGTGGTTTGTTAACGTCCAGGACGATAAAGATCATATCACAAGTTCTAGCAACGGCGATAACTTGTTTACCTCTACCTCTACCGTCTTTAGCACCTTCAATAATACCTGGTAAATCCAGCATTTGAATCTTGGCACCTTTATAACGAATGATACCTGGAACAGTGGTTAAAGTTGTGAACTCGTATGCAGCAGCTTCGGACTCTGTACCAGTCAATTTGGACAATAAAGTAGATTTACCGACAGATGGGAAACCGACAAACCCAACAGTGGCTTGACCAGTTTTGGCAACTTCGAAAGAGGCAACATTTGGACCACCACCTGAACCTGATGGTGTGATCAACTCTCTTTTCAATTTAGCTAGCTTGGCCTTTAATTGACCCAAATGGAAGTTGGTGGCCTTGTTTTTTTGAGTCTTTTCCATTTCGGCCTCAATGGCCTTGATCTTCTCGACAGTAGTAGACATATTGATGAAGTTTTAGTCTCTAGATACCTTGTGAACGAGTCAAAATCAGAGCTTTAATGCAGCTTTTCTATCTTTTACTTGTGGTTTCTTCGATGAGCTTCAACTTTTTTTTTTTTTCATCAAAAATTACACGGGCTCTTAACCATTCCAGTTTGACAATCAAAATTTTCGCGACTGAAAAATTTCTAAAAAATTTGGTGAAAAGAAGACAAAAGTTGATTCGAAGGCGGTTTTAGTTAAGCCTTTAATACAGAATATAATACAAGATGGCGAAGAAAGCTAAGAAAGGAAACAAGGCTGCTGATTGGGAGGACGAAGTTGAAATCGAGCAACCAGCTGCCGAGGAATTCGGTGCTCCGGCCACAGAGGACACCCCAGCTGGCCCAACTGAAGCTTCAGAAGACGATTTTGGTGGTGATTTCATGGCCACCTTAAAGAAGAACAAGGAGAAGAAGGCAAAGCAGGCCGAGGATAAGAAGGCTGGCAATGGCAATGGTCCTGTGATCAAATCTAAGAAGGAGAAGGAAAAGGAGAAGAAAGAGAAGGAGAAGCAGAGAAAGAAAGAATTGGCCGCTAAGAAGAAAGCTGCTGCCGCTGTCAACAAGTCTGACTCCAAGGACACCACACCATCCGCTGAAGAGAAGAAGGAGGAGGAAGAGAACACTGCTCCAACCCCTGCTGCTCCAAAGGCAAAAGGTAAGAAGGTCCCAGCTGGTCTAGCTGCCTTGAAACGTCAATTGGAGTTGAAAAAACAACTGGAAGAAGAAGAAGAGCGTCTAAGATTGGAAGAAGAGAAGCTGGCTGAAGAAGAAGAAAAGAAAGCTGCCGAGGAAGAAGCTGCTAAGGAAGCTGCCAGAGCTGTTAAGAGAGAAAAGGAAAAAGCCAAACGTGAACAACTAAAGGCTGAAGGTAAACTGTTGACTAAGAAACAAAAAGAAGAAAAGAAACTACTAGAACGTCGTCGTCAGGCTTTACTATCCTCTGGTAACATTGTGGTCGAAGGTCTACAAAAGGCGGACCCTGATGCTCCAAAGAAGAAGGTTGTTTACGGTAAGAAGAAGAAGAACACCAAGACTGAAGCCCAAAAGAAGGCTGAAGAAGAAGAAGCTGCCAGAAAGGCCGCTGAAGCTGAGGAGGATGATGATGACGAACTGGTTGATGACTGGGAAAAGATGGTTCTAGACGAAGATGAAGGCGTTGCTGAAAGCTGGGATGTTGAAGAAGCCCCAGAGGAAGAACCATCAGAATCCACCCCACAACCTGAAGAAGATGCTGCTGAACAAGAAGCCAAGGCTAAAGCTGCGGAAGAAGCCATCAAGGAAGCTGAAAGAAAAAGAGCTGAGGAAGAAGCCAAGGCTGCTGCTGCTGCTGCTGTTGCCACTAAGGGTAAGAAAGACAAGAAATCTTCTGAGGCCAAACAAAACGATCTACGTTCTCCAATTTGTTGTATTTTGGGTCATGTTGATACTGGTAAGACTAAATTGTTAGATAAGGTCCGTCAAACCAACGTCCAAGGTGGTGAAGCTGGTGGTATTACCCAACAAATCGGTGCTACTTATTTCCCAATTGATGCTATCAAGACCAAAACCGCTGTCATGGCTCAATATGAAAAGCAAACCTTCGATGTTCCAGGTCTATTGATTATCGATACTCCAGGGCACGAGTCTTTCTCCAACTTGCGTTCCCGTGGTTCTTCATTATGTAACATTGCCATCTTGGTTATTGATATCATGCATGGTCTAGAACAGCAAACCATTGAATCCATCAAATTGTTACGTGAAAGAAAAGCTCCATTTATTGTTGCCTTAAACAAGATCGATCGTTTGTACGATTGGCAAACAACCCCAAATAATTCCTTCAGAGACTCCTTCGCTAAACAAAGCAGAGCTGTCCAACAAGAGTTTGAAGACAGATACACCAAAATTAAAGTTGCCTTAGCTGAACAAGGTTTGAACTCTGAACTATACTTCCAAAACAGAAATATGGCTAAGTACGTTTCCATTGTTCCAACTTCTGCTGTCACTGGTGAAGGTGTTCCAGATTTGTTGTGGTTGTTACTGGAATTGACCCAAAAGAGAATGTCTAAGCAATTGATGTACCTATCTGAAGTTGAAGCTACTATCTTAGAGGTTAAAGTTGTTGAAGGTTTAGGTACCACCATTGATGTTATCTTGTCTAATGGTTACCTGAGAGAAGGTGACAGAATCGTGTTATGTGGTATGAATGGTCCTATCGTGACGAATATTCGTGCCCTGTTAACTCCACAGCCATTACGTGAATTGCGTTTGAAATCTGAATACGTTCACCACAAAGAAGTTAAAGCTGCTTTAGGTGTCAAGATTGCTGCTAACGATCTAGAAAAAGCCGTTGCTGGTTCACGTCTATTAGTTGTTGGTGAAGATGATGACGAAGAAGAAATGATGGAAGAAGTTATGGACGATCTTACTGGTCTGTTGGACTCTGTCGACACCTCTGGTCGTGGTGTTGTTGTCCAAGCCTCTACTTTAGGTTCTCTGGAAGCCTTGTTAGACTTCTTGAAAGACATGAAGATTCCAGTCATGTCCATTGGTCTAGGTCCAGTCTACAAGCGTGATGTTATGAAAGCCACTGCCATGTTAGACAAAGCTAAGGAATTCGCCGTCATGTTATGTTTCGATGTTAAGATTGACAAAGAAGCCGAACACTATGCTGAGGAACAAGGTGTCAAGATCTTCCAAGCTGATATCATCTATCACTTGTTTGATGCCTTCACTGCCTACCAACAGAAACTATTGGATCAACGTCGTAAGGACTTCTTAGAATACGCTATCTACCCTTGTGTCTTGAAGACTCTGCAGATCATTAACAAACGTAACCCAATGATCATTGGTGCTGATGTTATTGAAGGTTCTTTAAGAATCGGTACTCCAATCTGTGCTGTCAAACTAAACCCAGATACCAAGCAAAGAGACGTTATGGTCTTGGGTAAGGTTGTGTCCTTAGAAGTTAACCACAAATCTGTCGATCAAGTCAAGAAGGGTCAAACCAACGCCGGTGTTGCTGTTCGTTTGGAAAACCCATCTTCTGCTCAACCAGTTTGGGGTCGTCATGTCGATGAGAAAGATGCCTTGTACTCATTGATCTCACGTAAATCAATCGATACTTTGAAAGATCCTGCATTCCGTGACCAAGTCTCAAGAGATGACTGGTTATTAATCCGTTCATTGAAGTCAGTCTTTGACATTAAATAATGACCTTAATTCTGTTACGTTTAGAAACCATGCACCCATGTATATTTAGGCCTATTTTTGAAATAGACAATCACAATTGATGAAGAAGTCGTAGTTATAAACAGTACCGTTAATTAGTCTACAGAAGGCTCTATATTTACTATATGCATTTAACTTTTATGGAAATATAAAACAACCAAATCTATTGTACAATAATATTATTAAACCTCTTCACAAAACGCACCACAACTCCATTGAACCAACCTAAGCATCAGAAGGCATTTGTGCCAGTAGATCGAAACTACCGGTACCAACTCCAGACAGCTTACCAATAACAATACGTGATGATGGAGATTCCAATTTCTCACGATCGTTGTCAAGAACAGCCTTAGTCAAGAATTGACATGTGGTTTCATAAGACATTTTCATGAAAGATGAAGTGGCAGAGTCCATACCTTGACGACTGAACGGCAAGTAAGTACCTTCTCTGGTCATCATATCACCAATCAAGTCCAAATGACGTAAACTAACAGAAATGGCATAACGAGCGAAAACGTTTTGAATTTCATTGACAATGGTGTTTCTGGCAGCCTCAACACCGTAGACACGTAGAACGGCTGAGACGTCGTTAGAGGTGATACCATTGACGTCGATGAAATCATCTTGATCCCACATGGCTTGGAAGTTCACACCTTCGGTAGTCAAGACACGTCTGCCATTTTCTGGCTGTGGATGTAGACAACGACCAATGTTTGGAACTTCCTTGACGACAACACGACGACAAACGTCTTCAACAATGTTGACCATCAGTAACTTTTGAGTGTCACCGCTTAGTTCCAGTTTGAAATTACACCAGTTACCACTCTTGTCATCGAAGTTGAACTTGGAGATGAAGTTGTGGGAGCTAATAACAGCGGATTGACGATCACGAGCAGATTTGGATAAGTCAACGGTGACGTCAGCAACTTCTTCAGAATCAGAATCACTATCAGAATCAGAGTCAGAGTCAGAATCAACTTCGTCGTCTGATGATTGTTCAGCTTTTCTCATGGTTTCAATTTCATCATCATCAGGGTCATCGTAAGAAACGGATTGTTTACCCTTGGAGCGTTGCTTGTCATCATCAGCATCAGCGTCATCATCCTTGGATTTGGATGGGACACGGTCAGATGCTGTGATTTCAGTTTGGGAAGAAGGAACAGCCTTACCAACTTCCGGTAATGAATCTGAAACAGGTTTCTTTTGCTTTCTTAGTTCCTTGGTGATGTTCAATTCTAAAGTTCTCAAGAATTTGGTAGTGACCACTTGCTCTAGTTGTTGTTGAGAAACATCGTATTCTTCCAAGTATTGAGCACTGTCGAAGAAGTTGAAGTTGATGTCATACGAACGTGTTGGGCGACCACCATCTTCAGAATCACCAGAGGTTTCAGTAACAGTGACATTGTCAACCAATTCGGATAACAAGACTTTAGCAACAGAACGACAGAAGGCATCGGCCTTCTCATCATCAACATCATCTCTAATTGGCAAGGTCATCTGAGGAGTCTTGATGGAAGCGGAAGCAGTCATAATAATTTCTCTCATACGTGGAATACCCAAAGTGACATTAGCAGCACCGTGACCAGCGAAATGGAAAGTGTTCAAAGTCATTTGAGTGGATGGTTCACCGATGGATTGAGAGGCAATAATACCGACAGATTCACCAGGGTTGATCAGAGAACGCATGTACTTCAATTGCATCAACACACGGAACTTCTTGTCACTAACATCTGATTTCTTAAACATTGACTTGTTTTCTTCAATGAATTGGTCAAGTTTGGCTTCAAACTTTTCAGAAACAGAGCCCAGGTATTTGGATGGGTTGAACACAGACAGTGCTGGATCGTACTTGGCGGACTGTGAGTAATGTGGGATGTCTTGGTTCTTCTTCAAGTTCTTCTTGACCTTCTTGTTGTACTTAGAGGCACTTTCAGTGTCCAAATGGTCAACCAATGAAGCTGGGTCATACTTCTTCAACATAGCATCGTAGTTGTCAATACAGAACTTGAATTGGTTCATGTGTGATTCTTTGGTGACATCGATTGCATCACCACCATACAGGAACTGGATCAAAGTACCATCAGCATCTCTGACAGAGTTATCATAGGAAACATGGACACCTTCCAATTGTTTGGTCAAACAACGTTGCAAGTAACCAGATCTCGAAGTCTTAACGGCAGTATCAATCAAACCTTCACGACCAGCCATACAATGGAAATAGTATTCTTGAGGTCTAATACCAGAGTAGAAACGACCTTTGATGTAACCACCAGCTCTGGCATCAGTTTCATAAGCTTTGAAAGATGGTAAAGTCTTACCACTGACCATGACAGGAACACGTCTACCTTCTAAAGCTTGTTGACCTAACAAACACATAATTTGGGAAACGTTAACATTAGAACCTTTAGCACCGGATAGGGCCATGGCTTGCATAGAGTTGTATGGGAATCTCTTCATGGTACCATCTGGAACACACTTGGAAACAACTTGAGATGTGATGGCATTGACTTTAGATTGAGTAACAGCATCCAAAATACCTGATTTGTTATCATCACGATAAACTTCCTCCAAACGTTTCAAAAACTCTGGGTCATTGTTTTTAGTGGTGCTATCCAAGTTAACAACTTCGGTGGCAGCTAGACGACCAACATCAACAGAAGTCAATAGAATTTCATTTCTCCATTGGTTACCTTCAGAGGTTAAGCGCAGATCATCCATACCACAAGTGAATGCAGTGTTTTGAATGTAGTTGGTGAATAGTCTACCCAAAACGGATAATGACTTCCCTGCAACAGATGGACCGTAGACTTCGTGTAAAGAGTGGACAAGACCGTATTGAGAAGCACCATACTGGGATTTATCCAAGATACCACAAAGCAGTTCACCATTCTTGAACATGACTTCGTTTTCTTGAGATCCTTCACCCCAGTACTCATTCTTGATCTTGTTCTTGGACAGAAGGTTGATACCTGGCATGTTCACTGGAGTTATGTTCAACAAGACAGTGGTTATAATTTGCTTACCGGTCCATAGTGGGAATGGTTTAATGACAGCTGGTGGAACAGTGACTAACTTGGCTCTCGTGGAGTGACCATCTTCTGGACGAATACAGCCGTAGACGTATTGTTGGTATTGTTCTCTAGTGAAAAAACTATCCTTGTTAGTGATCCAAACACCTGCAGAAATGTGATCTTGAATCAAACCTCTTAATGGAGAACCTGACGTTGGAGTTAAGTATTGAGAATCAGTGTTGGCCAAATGCAGAGCTTCAGACTTTGCGTTTTCATTTTGTGGGAAATGCATGTTCATTTCATCACCATCGAAATCGGCATTATAAGCATTGGTATTGGCATAATGCAGACGTAAAGTCTTTTCACCGGGTAGAACTCTGACTTTATGACCCATCATGGAAGCCTTGTGCAAAGTAGGTTGACGATTCATGATGACAATGTCATTGTTCTTGATGTGACGGTAGACTTTCTTGTTGATGACGTGAGAAGCGGTACCTGATGGAGTTAACAATTGATTGGCTAAAGCCTTACGTTGGTCCAAGGTCATACCAATCAATGAAACCAGTTGGCCATCCTCGTTTTGAATTTGAATAGCACCTGGCCATTTGTCTGGACCATTAATAACAGCTTGGCGAAGTTCGGCAGCATTGTGAGAAGTGACAGGTTCTGGGTATGTAAGTTTTCTAGCAAAGACTGGAGGAACACCAATCTCATTGGTTTCAATGTTTGGATCTGGTGAGATAACAGAACGAGCAGCATAGTTAACACGCTTACCCATCATATGCTTTCTGAATAATCCTTCCTTCTTTTCAAGAGCTTGTTTAATACCTGGAGCTGGGTTACGTGAAGCGTTGGCATTTTGGTTCTTGGTGGAATCAATGAAAGCATTAACATCATTTTGTATAGTAACAAAAGCATTCATCAATCTGTTGAAGGTGATCTTACGTTCTTCTGCGGTGATCTTGTCCTTCTCAATGGTGGAAATTTGGTCATTCAAGTCTCTGATCAACAATGAGGTGTTCAAAATCTTGGATAGCAACTCATTTTGGGAGTTTTCATGAACTTCATCACCAAGCTTGGATGGTAGACGGAATCTGGTTGGTGGGACAACGACAGCTTGTAAGAAAAACAAATCAGCGTCAACTTTATCGGTTGATAATGGTCTAGAGTGGAATAGGTAGTGGATGATGTGGTGCTCTCTCTTGAAAACAGCACGTAGGATGTTTCTAACTTCAGTACTCAAAACGTACTTGGAGCCTTGTGATTGAGTGTTGCTCTTAGCTGGTGAATCAACATCCATTTCATCAACGTTCTTTGGAGCAGCTTTCTTTAACATGTCTTTACGAGCATGACCTTTCACTCTGTTGTTGACTTCTTGCTTTTGGGTCAATGGAGCTTCAAAGATCTTTGTGAAGCCATCCTTTCTGAACTTTGGTGAAAACATCTTACAATTGTCACATTTTGGTCTAGACAATAGTCTCTTATAGAATTCACTGATGACTTGCTTACGTTCATCACCAACAGTGGCAGTTTGAATACCTTGTTCAGTGGTTCTGCCTTCGCTCAAAGCCTTGGCGATGGCTGTCTCGACAAATTCTTCTCTTCTTTGAATCAAGTCAGTTTCAGCTTCGGCATCTTGCAAGTTTTCACCGATTTCATCGTCTTCCTCGTCAGCAGCAGTATCGGAGCCTGCTAGACGGATATTGTCTAGTTCCTCTACTTCTAGCAGCAGACCATATTGTATCAGTTTCAGCTTCATGGAGAAACGGTGAACTTCAAGTGCTTTGAACTTGAATTTGTGACAGTACAGACATGAACTTCTTAAGAAAATGTACAATTGGTTGAAGAATAGCGGGTTGTAGACAGGGATAGGCAGTTCAATGTGACCCTGGTGACCCGGGCAGAACTTGTCGTCCAGACCACAGGTGGCACACAGGTTTCTCAAGAAGGCACCCAGAGCAAGATCATACAAACCACCGGAGATGGGATGTCCCAGGTTGTCAAAGACAGTTGGATTGGTGATCTGTTTGGCAGACAGCTTGCGGATCTCGTTTGCAGAGAGCACGCCGAACTCGACGGATGTGATCTCGGAACCAACTGGCTTAGAGATGTCCATTTTTCGAGGCCTTTCGAAGAGTTTAACACAACAGTTGAAGTCTTTTGTATGTGTTTATGCCTTAGTTATGCAGAAAAAATTTCTTTTAGAGAAAAAAATTTATCAACTGCGGGTAAGCTCATCGGGCAGCAGATCCAGAAATTATGGAATTTAGCTACAGAATTCTGTGTATTAAGGAGGTTTGTGGCGTCGTTGTGTGTCCAACAGAATCATTGCAATGCATCGGTGCAAACTGACTTTTATTGAGCTCTTTATCCTATGTATTTGCCTAGTGATGCTGAAACTATATTCTTTATCACGTGGCCATTCCCCGGTTTGTGAGTGCGGACATACAAATACCTGGATCAACATACAATTCCGACTTCTGCCGAAAAAATTGGCCTAGCGAAAAAATTACGAAATGGACTTGTTTACATTTCAAGACATCATTTGAAGCTCATTGTATTCCTGCCAGCGACCTTGTGCTACTGGAAAAGGCGTCTGTGCTCTCATTAGCCAAATTCCTACATAATCATCTATCGTGACTCCCGATAGCCTGCCCAATTTGCCCTACAAACTAGGATTCTGTCCTCACTCAAATTAATAACCAGATCGAGCAAGGCCCAGAGCAAAACCATCAATTGAACTGTTATGTTTGGCTCTCAGAACAACACCTCTGGCTTCGGGGCCGCCTCTAGTGCTAACACCTCTGGTGGTGGTCTTTTTGGTAACAAACCGGCTGCTGGATCATCAGGCTTCAGCTTTGGTGGTTCGAACGCGAACAATGCCAATAGTACATCATCTGGCGGTCTATTTGGTAACAACAATGCCTCATCTAACACTTCCGGTGGTCTATTTGGAAACAGCAACAACGCCTCGAGCAACAACTCCACTGGTGGCTTGTTTGGCAAACCAAGTACGACTACTTCTTCAAGTGGGCTACTCGGTAACAATAATTCCACCACCAACAACAATCAATCATCAGGTTTATTTGGCAACAACAATACTCAAAACAACACTTCGTCAGGCGGCCTATTTGGTAACAACAATAACACACAGAACAACGCATCCTCTGGTGGTCTGTTTGGTAACTCCAACTCTACCTCTTCCACTGGCGGTCTCTTTGGTAACAACACCAACAATACATCGTCAACTACGAATGGTGGCCTATTCGGTGCCAAACCGTCAGGTGGTTTGTTTGGAAACTCACAACAAAGTGCTTCCCCAAGCTCAGGTGGTCTATTTGGCAACTCCAGTGGCTTTAGTGGTAATAATAATCTGACCATGGGTACACCACCAACCAAACAATATAACTTCAAAGATTTACCTAAATCACTTACAGACTCAGCCAAGACCAACAAGACCATCCATCACAGATCGAGCATGCGTAAAAGAAGTCTGTCATCCTCGTCACCAGCTCCAATCATCACCAATAGATCATCAATTCTTCAGAGACTAAGTACCACTTTCAGCAACCTCAAGTCAGAAAATGATTACAACTCCGAAGGTCTATTCTCACCAAGAAAGCATTTAATCCAATCTACATTATCACCGGAAAAGCAAAGTAATGATAAACCAAGATCCAACCGAGTTGTGTCGAGATCATTTGCTTCCTCATCTATGAACCCAAGAACTCTGAGAAACAGAGGCTCCACCACTAGTGAATTCTTAAAATTGAAGGTCGACCCAAGTAGAACTGAAGCTAGAAGGCTTAAGATCTTTGGTGAATCTGGCGGTGCTACTAAAGTTAGAATCTTGGGCCGTGAAGAAGAAGAAACTGCCACTGTGTTTGCTCATGACAACGATGAAGATGCCAACTCTGATATTGTATTTGATGATACAGTCCTCGAGAATGGTGCTTCTAAGGAAGAACAACCTGAAGAAGAACCAGTCTCAGATACCGAAGTTATCAAAAGAGCTACCCAAGAAAGCGAATACTGGTGTTCCCCTTCCATTAATGAACTGTCATCACTACAGTTGAGACAACTGTCAGAGATTTCTGGCTTCGCAATCGGTAGAAAAGGTTTTGGTACTATCAGCTTTGACCTGCCTGTTGACTTGACTGCTTTTTCATCAGATCTGCCTGGCTATTTGTTTGGTAATATTGTGAAATTCAACAAGAACAAAACAGTCGAAGTCTACCCGCATGGTAGTGTTCCAGTCGGTACCGGTTTGAACGTCCCTGCCACCATAACCCTAGAGAATGTCTTCCCAATCAGCAAATCAAAAAACACCACAACTGAGGGAGATGCTAAAGATCTAGAGCTACGACTATTCCTCAAGAAGCTCAAAGCATTAAAAGACATGGAATTCGTTACCTATGACCCAATTAATGGTGCCTGGACTTTCAAAGTAAAGCATTTTAGTATATGGGGTCTAGTTGACGAGGATGCTGCTGTTGTTGATGTTGACACTGAACTTGAAAACGCCAAAACTGCTTCACAAATTCGAGAAGCATCCAAAGAAGCATCTCCTATTGTTACTGAAGAGCCAAAGGAAGCTAAGATCCCAAAAAAAATCACAAAACCAAGAAACAACATCGAGGATACATTTGTGTTCAAGAGACAGAAACAAGATAAGACTTACGACCTTGATTCGACGATTCAGATGCCTGGCAGTTTTATCATTGACAACACACAGGGTTTCATTTTGCAAGATAAAGATGATGACGAAGAACTAGGTGGAGATTTGAACACTGATAACATCTTAACTGACGAATACCAGAAGATTATTGACGGCATCTCAGAAGGTGATATCCCAACCAAACTTGCATTTAACGGTGATGAGTCCCTTTTGGAGGATGATGAAGATTTAACTGAGAAACAATTTGAACCTTTAGACATTGACGAACAAGATTTCGATATCCTTGATGCTGATCCAAAATTGACCGTTGCTGACAGTTGGGAGAAACAACTAGAAATCTCTGCTCGTTTTGACTCCGCCTTCGCTAATAATAACATCAAGAGAACTACAATTCATGACGCTCCATTTTCCAGATGCTTGACACCTGGTGAACTTGATACTATACTCTTTGGTGATTCTACCAAGGTCTATGACAATAAGCAAAAGATTAAACAGAAACTGAGATTAGAGGGCCACAACTTCTCACTATTCGCTCCAAATAACCGATTGTTAATGAAAGATTCAAACTCCACCTCCAGTGTCTCCTACAAGCCAGCATCATTACCTTTTGGTCTTGCGGATAAATCATTGATCAAGGCTATCTACCAGAAACACATTAGAAGAGCAACCATCACCAAGAGAACCAACAGTTTCCCAAAGGCCAAGCCTACTCCATCACTAAGCTTCAAATCCATCACTGACACGTTTGATGGCCATGCTGAATACTCCAGCAGAAATGTCTGGCAATTAGCCTCCATCTTATTCGATGGTGAAATCTTGGAAAATGAAGAAGTCAAATCTATCAGCAAACCAGAAACAATCAACAGAATTCTAGACACCAAACGTCGTGAGGGTGTTCTATCGTGGATCAAAGGTGAAATTCAAGGCGACATAGATGCCAAGTTTGACGGCAGTAAGGATACGTTCGAACAGATCTTTTTGTTATTGGTCACATCCAACATTTCCAGTGCCACCAAACTAGCTATGAAGAGTAATAATGCTCATTTGGCAGTGCTGATTTCATTGCTTGGTTCCAATGATCCTGAAGTCAAGTATAGCGCCCAACAACAGATTGATGACTGGAAATCGAACGCGGTTTTACAAACCATCCCAGAATACTTGTTAAAGATTTACTTTCTACTTACTGGTAATGTTCTTTCTCAAAATAGCAGTTCTAATGTCAATGAAGGTTTGTCATGGAAGGCCAAACTGAGTCTTTTACTGTTATATGGTAACATTAATGAAACTGTTACTTCACTGTTGGCCTCATTCATTGATTCCCAAGCTACTGACATTCCGACATCCGACCTGACGCAATTCAATCTATTGAAGTTGTTCGTCCATGTTCACTCTGGTAAGTACGACTTGAGCTCCATCTTTGGTTCATTGAGAACCGAGGCTTTCTATGACGTGAGTTTGAAGTGGTATGTCTATGAGGTGTTGGTTAGATCCTCAAATCAATTGACGTTTGCTAAGAATGTTGGCACTGGTGATAAGTTGACCTCATTGCTGGCTGAACAGTTATACTCCAACGGGTTATTTGAAGAAGCCATATTTATTTTGTCTCACCTCTCCAATGATCAAGAAGCCAAAGCCAGAATCACACAATTAGTCTCAGTAAACATCGAACAATTCTCCAACACGCTAGGCTTTCTAGATCTGCTGACATTCACCTTGAAAGTCCCAGAGAAGGTCATCCTTGAAGCTAAGGCTCTACATTCAAGATACGTTGGTGATACGTGGAAGGAGGTTGCATACCTACTTGATGCTGAAAACTTTGAAGAAGCTCACAAGACCATCATTGAAAGAGTCGCGCCAGCTGCTGTTATCAACAATGGTCCAAAGATCAAACTTCTGGAAGAATTCATCTCAAGATTCCCTGAACAGCATGGTATCAAAGGTTGGGCTACTGGTCTTGCCATTTACAAAAATTACATCCTATTCCTGAGAAGTGGTAGTGAGTTATCATTGAGATATTTAGTTGAAAACCTACCACTGGTGGAATTGACCAACTTCAAGGTGAGAGTTGCCATTAATCTGATCTCCAGAAAAGTTACCAACAAGATCATTGACAGCTCAAAGAGAGAAGGGTCAGCATATTTCGACTTGGACCTAAGCAAAGTGTTGAAATTACCATCAGGTGAAGAAGGTAAGCCATACATTGCAAAGAGAGCCGTTCTACAAAGCACAAAACACAGCCTCACGCAGGCCTAGATAGATTGTTTTAACGTTAATATATTGTACATTACTTCAAGTTATAAGTACTCTTTGTAATCCAGATGCCAGTATGCAATAAAACCCTTTTTAGAATCAACCCAGTAAAATAAAACAAACAAACTAAACTCCATGTAATCTATAGTGAATCGATCAAGTTGTCAACAACGTCCAAAATAGCTGTGGATGCAGGTGAATCAGGATACAAATCCAAAAAACTCTCACCAGCGTCACAAGCTTTCCCGATTCTTGGATCCAATGGGACAGACCCCAAGTATGGAATGTTCATCTCTTTAGCAAGAGCTTCACCGCCACCTGTAGTTGGTTTGAAGATCTGTGATTCACCTTTGCAATTTGGACAGACGAACCCTGACATATTTTCGACTAGACCCAAGATCCTGATGTTTGCCTTTCTGCAAAAATCTATCTCCTTTCTCACATCAAGTAAAGCGACTTCTTGTGGGGTAGTGACGATAAGGGCACCATCTATACCAGATTCTTTCAAATATGTGTTCACTGAGATGTGTTCATCTGAAGTACCTGGTGGGGTATCAACGATCAAATAGTCCAAACGACCCCAATCAACATCCTTTAGGAACTGTTTAATAAGACCATTCTTCTTACTACCTCTCCAGATAATGGCAGAATCTGTATCAGGGAGCATGAATCCGATGGACATCATTCCCAAGTTATCGTTCACGTAGACAGGGGTCCAGCCGGCATTGGAAGCATGTATGCTCTCACCTTCAGCACCTAGCATTCTAGGCAGGGAGGGACCACAGATGTCCAGGTCCATGGCACCAACTTCCAGATCAGGATCAGCTGCCAAAGCCCACGAGAGCATCGATGTGAACGTGGATTTCCCAACACCACCTTTCCCCGACAGCACTAGGATCTTGTGGTCGATGTTGGACAGTCTCTGGTTTATTATAGGAATATCTGGATCAGGACCTTTTGGTAATGATTCACAAATTTCTTTGTTGGCACAACCTTCACAGGCATCGCCTTTACCGGCACTTTCGGACTCAGGCCCTGGGCAGTGCTCAGGTTCAGGTTCCTTCAGGTGTGGATTGTCCAGTTTGTCCGGGATGGGGGACTGTATGGCGATCATTGTATGATTTGAGTATGTTTAGGTAAAGAGATGAGGTTCATTTCGACTGCTTATAAATCTGTTAGAGATTTTTCTGACAGCGGAAAAAGAAAAGAAAACCACCATCGAACGGGTTCGCGGGGAAATTCGCGCATTGTTTAAAGTGGCGTAGGATAACTCAAGATAACTCAGAATTTTGTAAGACAAGTGGCTCTAGCATTGCAAACTTGGGAAGAGACCGTACGCTAAGGGAATACGTGGAGATAATTGGGTCAATGGGGGAGGATTTTAAAAGAGAACCAAGTTTGGTAATTCGTAGACTTCCTAATCCGGTAATTTCGTGCAGCACTTTGTTTTTCAAATAGACACGCTCGAAAATTTGCTGTGTCAATCAATTCCCACCAAGTTCCATTAAGTCTTAAACAACAGCTGCTACTACCCTCTCTATCTGTCTGAGATTATACTGCATTGCTATTTGTGACACCCATAGCCGCTTCTACTAAGTCTACCCTCAATTACCACAGTCCAGACGCGCTTCCCATATGACTGACGCGACTTCCTCTGGTGATCAAACTCCAGAGTACGAAGCCGTTAACTATGCCTCCCTTGGTGCCAAACAGAAAAAGTACTTCGTGGATCCAAACCAGCAGAAGTTCGACGTCGAAACCACAGCCAAACGATTTAAGTATTTACTAGGCCTGACGAGTCTATTCTCTCACTTCATCAACTCTAAAGCTGAAAAGGACCCAAAGTTCCGCAAAGTGCTAGACATCATCGAAGCTGAAAAGAAGGATTCCAAGAAATCAGATACCACCAACAATAGAAGACGTAAGACCGAGAAAGAGGAAGATGCTGAGTTGCTACAAGATGAAGAAAACGACGATAATGTTATCACTGAGTTCACTGAGAGTCCAGGCTACGTCCATGGTCAATTAAGGCCATATCAAATACAAGGTCTTAACTGGTTGATCTCACTTCACGAAAATAACATCTCCGGTATCCTAGCCGATGAAATGGGTCTTGGTAAGACTTTACAGACCATTTCCTTCCTTGGTTACCTACGTTATATTAGAAAAATCTCTGGTCCACATTTAGTCATTGTTCCAAAGTCCACGTTGGATAACTGGTCCAGAGAATTCGCCAAATGGACACCAGATGTCAACACATTTATTCTAAAAGGTGATAAAGAAGAGAGAGCCAACTTGATTAAGAACAAGCTGATGGCTTGTGACTTTGATGTCTGTATCACCTCATATGAAATCGTCATCAGAGAAAAGGCTCAATTCAGAAAATTCGCCTGGGAATATATTGTCATTGACGAGGCTCACAGAATCAAAAATGAGGAATCCATGTTATCCCAAATCATCAGAATGTTCCACTCAAACAATAGACTGTTGATCACTGGTACCCCGCTACAAAACAACTTACATGAACTGTGGGCTTTGTTGAACTTCATTCTACCTGATGTGTTTTCTGACTCAGAAACTTTCGATCAATGGTTCTTAGCCTCCAGCGAAGGTACACCAGACCCATCTGTGGACGCAAAGGAGAACGAAGTACAAAGACAAGATCAAGTTGTCCAACAATTACACAAGGTGTTGAAACCATTCTTGCTTCGTCGTATTAAGAACGATGTTGAAAAATCGTTGTTGCCAAAGAAGGAAATCAACTTGTACGTCGGTATGTCCGATATGCAAAGAAAATGGTACCAAAGTATTCTAGAGAAGGACATTGACGCTGTGAACGGTGCCACTGGTAAGCGTGAATCCAAGACCAGATTGTTGAACATTGTGATGCAACTGAGAAAATGTTGTAACCATCCATACTTATTCGATGGTGCCGAGCCTGGTCCCCCATACACTACTGATGAACACTTGGTTTACAACTCACAAAAATTGAAAACCTTAGATAAACTACTGACCAAAATGAGAAAAGAAGGTTCAAGAGTGCTAATCTTCAGTCAAATGTCCCGTTTGTTAGACATCTTGGAAGATTACTGTGTTTTCAGAGATTATCAATATTGCCGTATCGATGGTCAGACTGATCACAGTGATAGAATCAAGGCTATTGATGATTATAATGCCCCAGACTCTGAGAAATTCGTCTTCTTGTTGACAACTAGAGCCGGTGGTTTGGGTATTAACTTAACCTCTGCTGACGTTGTTGTGTTGTATGACTCCGATTGGAATCCACAAGCTGATTTGCAAGCCATGGATAGAGCTCATAGAATCGGTCAAACTAAGCAAGTCAAGGTCTTTAGATTTGTCACTGAGAATGCCATTGAAGAAAAAGTGTTGGAAAGAGCTACACAAAAGTTAAGATTGGATCAATTGGTGATTCAACAAGGTCGTGACACAAGTGCTGCTCAGAGCGCTAAGGGTAACTCAAAGGATGATTTGCTCAACATGATTCAATTTGGTGCTAAAGAAGTGTTGACTTCAGGTGCGAAACCTGAGGACGATGAATTGGACCTTGATGAACTTCTATCCAAATCGGAAGCAAAGACCAATAAATTATCCGAACGTTACTCCAAACTGGGCCTTGACGACTTACAGAAATTCGCCTCTGACTCAGCTTATGAATGGAACGGTGAAGATTTCAAGAAGAAGACACATGAGAAGGTTGGTGGTATGACTTGGATCAACCCATCAAAGAGAGAGCGTAAAGAAAACTACTCCATCGACATGTATTACAAAGATGTGTTGAATACCGGTGGTAGACCAAATACTGACAAAAAATTACCAAGGGCCCCAAAACAACCAAACATCTTTGATCATCAGTTCCTACCTGCCAAATTGAGCGAGCTGCTAGACCGTGAAAAGGCACATTACAGAAAGAAGATCGAATACAAGGTCCCACTATCAGAAGACAAATCTATAGATCTGGCCACCAGGAAGGCTGAACAAGAATTACAACAGCTGGAAATTGACAATGCCACTCCCTTGACCGAAGAAGAAGAAGCTGAGAAGGCCGAGTTGTTGACTCAAGGTTATTACAACTGGAACAGAAGAGATTTTCAAACTTTCATCTCCGCCAGTGCCAAATACGGTAGAAACTCCATCACTTTGATTGCTGGTGAGTTCCCAGATAAGACCATTGATGAGGTCAGAGACTATGCTAAGGCCTTCTGGCAGAACTATCATCAGATCGAAGGTCATGAGAGAAACATTGCCTCCATTGAAACTGGTGAAGACAAAATTAGGAAGTCTAAGTTACAAAAAGAGGCTCTAAGAGTGAAACTTTCAGAGTATACCAACCCATTACGAGACTTGGTCTTACAATACCCACCTTCCTCCACTAACAAGAAGGTGTTTTCCGAGGAAGAAGATAGATACTTATTAGTCCAACTTTATAGGTTTGGCATTGATAGGCCCGATCTATACGAAAGAGTCAGAGACAGCATAAGAGCTTCACCACTGTTTAGATTCGACTTCTTCTTCCAATCAAGAACTACCTCTGAGTTGGCTAGAAGAGCCGTGACGTTGTTGGCCTGTGTCACTAAAGAGTACGAATTGGGTAGTGGTAAGAAGAGAGCCAGTGCTGGTCATAATGGGTTTGGTAATAAGAAGAGTAAGAAGTGAGATTAGTACTTACATATAGATGTATTATAGTTATGCTGTTCGTAGCCCTACTCGATATGATTTCTGGCAACAGTCAATTCATTACTGTCCATCATTGGTTCATTGATGTCTACTACGTAGAACCCTAGCTTTAGCTCAAGAGTATTACATGCTACTATATTCGTTTTGGTACAGGGTATCATATAAATGTCTATTTAAATGTAAATAACTTTTTGGGGGCCAGCCACAATCTCTCTCAATCTTTCTCTTTCTGCATCTTTTTCTTTCTTGATCACTTTATCTAGATCTTTCCCAAGTTTCTTTGGGATCTTCTCCAATGTGAAGTAACTCTCGATCAATTCACCATCTCTCGCTAGTAAAAACTTCTCCATGTCACCTTTAACAAAGCTTGAGCTGAACAATGCTTTCTTTTTGCTTCTCAAGTACTTGAAAATATTGTATTCTTTGCTGCTTCCTTTAATCTTTGGACCCTCCATGATTGGGAAAGTGAATATTTTTCTTATAGAGATCTCACTCGTTTGTAGAACTTTACAAGCTTGTGAAGAGGGGATGGCCATGATGACAAAATCACGATGTTTGTACTTCTGATATAGTTTCTCTAGCTCATGCAATTGGTTGAAAACACCACCTTGGTTGGAAACATTGACGATAAGAACCAGCTTACCTCTCAAACTGCTAAACCCCAAGGCATCACCATGAATATCATTCCCACTTAGCTCGTAAAAATTCGTCATCTTTGTATCTTTGTCGTCGAATTCAATACCATCTGTCTCTGGAGCAGCAGTGGAACTGGAAACGGCAGATTGGCTTCGTAGTGATAAGTCGTAACATGAAGTGTATTTTTTACTTCTCATTAACGTTGGTTGAACGAATGGGACATCGAAGATATCTGCTTTATTATTGCCTGCAGCGCTTGAGATGGAACTTGATGGTGAGTAACCATACTGCTCAGCGGATACTGAACCTTGCGAAGACGTGTATGACCATGAGCGAAGACCTAGACTCTCTGGGAAAGTTGGTGTCGTTGGAAGACTTGGACTCTCAATCTCCTGTAGTTTCTTCTGGAAATTCTTGTATTCAGCGGATTTGTCAAAGGAGTTGAAGTCCTGAAGCTGGGTCGAGTTCAGAGAGATACCTGTGTTGACTCTGAGGTTTTTCATGCTTCTAAATGATGATAGATGTGCAACTCTATTGCTTGGGCCCTCCATGTTGTAGCACTTGTTCCTCTTTTTCCTACAGCCAAGGTTACGACTGGTCAACCATGAGCAACTAAAAAACTGATACAACAGCTAAATGTCCAACTTATATAAAACTCTCTGGAGAAACGCACCGTAAACAAATTTTTCATATAGCGTGCTTACAAATTTAGCACATATCCGCAGATCTGTTTGACCGGAAGGTACCCTGTGCATACGCTTTGTGTTTTTTACGCGGGCCGCTAACCTTCCCGCTAAGCTCCTAAGCGAGTCTCTTTCATTGGTGGAAGGGAAGAGTACGTACTAGATTGATTAGAGTGTATGTGTATGTTAAGACTGTACCCATCCTGAAGAAGTTAAGCCTATATCAACTTCCTGCCCCTTGTAAAGGCCTGCTTTGTTCTTCTACCAACGAAGAGTAAACAACAAGAGCGTTCTTTCGGAAAGTCATGCATATTAGTCGCATAGATCTTCCCCTGATCGGCGCCCCATTTTGTATGAGCAAAGCTCCAAGCGAGCATAATACGGCAGATAACACTGGCAACAGATCTACCACTGGTGATCTGGGCGTCAACATAGCGTCCGCTTGTGTGGATTGAAAGACTCAAAAGGTAGACATCCGATCAAGGTAATCTTCTCTATCAGTGAAGAGAGCAAACGATGCTAGCTCTGGTTTCGAGCGCTCTAGGAGGCTACGCTGAAAGACCTAGCGGTGATGATTGAATACTATCAAAAGACACACAAGTGAAGCGGCCATAGATGCACCACTATTGTTCAGTGTGTACTGGCCCCATGGACCCAGCTTATTGTTGTAGTAGTCTCCAGGGAAACGCGCTGATCAGAACCCCGGTAACGAGGTGACAAGGTACTCTTTATCTAGATCTTCTCATGTGCTCTTTGTTGCTCCTGGGACTTTGGCGGGCACCAGGGCCCCCAGGGGAGTAGGGGCCAAGGGTGGAAAGAGATGGCTTGTTTGAGACTTGGGCCTTCGTGAGGTGCACTTTTCAAAGAGAGGGCTAGCCAGTATGCATTCCCGCTGTAGATGTTTTACCAGAATCAGAGCCTGTACAAAATCTGGGAATGTGGAATACGGAGAGACTCGAGGAATGTTTTGGTAGTATCAGCGCTCTGGACGAGTAAGGTGGACTTAGTAGGACAAGAACTCACACTTTACACACTACTGGGGTACACGGTTTATACCTTGTCCCTCCAACCTTCCCACAACCTTCCCTTTTGAGCAAAATAACGAACCGCGTTGACCAGCAGCCCGGTGAGCCCGAGAAGCTCATCAACATTCCGTAATTGTCTCCTTCCTAGCGCGACGTGATGGCCTCGTAACCAGAGCGACTCTGTATGGGATCTGGGCTCAATGGTAAATCAAGGCAACTTAATTACGTTGCCTTGTCATCTTGTGTAGAGAGAAAGCCGATGATCTGTGGTGGCCACCCCTGCAATTACACTTGCCGATTCTGGCATATGATGTTTCCCGTATGTTTGCCAGTTTGGCTTATCATGTGCGAGTTTCTGCCTTGTGTATGCTTATAGAGGCATGATAGGGGTAAGAATAGAAAAAAAAGGTGGTCAGGTGCTTCAAAGTACAGAGAGGGACCTTATCTCATCTGCTTGACAGGTGTGATGATTGACCGAACCGAGAGACACCACCTTGTTGAAAAGGAGGTCTAAGCCTTGGGCTCTAAAATTATATGCGGTGGCAGCGGCTTCACACCGTACCGTGTACATCACATCTCAATCTTCTAGGTCAAGACTTGAAAGTTTCAGCAGCTATAATCATGAGTTGAAGCTACGTGCCGACCTCTTACGATATCAAATTGTCAGTTAGCTTTATGGTTGTGAATTATACTTCCTTTTCGGGACTGTCTGGGCAGCTTTCCTGATAGAGTCCTCCTGAGAGGGATTCTGTACATATAGTAGCTAGCCACTGTCAGTTGAATCTGTTAGCACTTCTCAAATACTCCACTAAATGTAGCCTATAGGTGCCTACTATTTAAGGACTTAATTTGTACTGATCAGCCATATACTGTTCAGACGTATGTTTCATCTGCGCTACGTGAACCCTTTCTTTAACCCCTCTCTTTGTACTCCTACTAGCCAAGCACGTTGATGTCGCTATAACCCATAATGTCACCAGGCCATAAAACCAGTTCGCGGAACATCAAATTGGCACTCATAGTAATAATATCTAGACAGAACCAACGTAATTACTTGTCTATTCATATATTTATCAGAGGGAGAAGCTTTGATCGAATATTATATATATAGCTGCAAACTGTTAAAATCTTACGAATTATTAGTTGCATACATGAAATTCAATAACAATATATATAATTGAATATAAATAGTAGACATTATTATTTAATGAATTTTTAAGCTGGATACTGGTAGGATTTTAATTTTTCACATCGAAGCTAATACCCCATTTTCAATGTTCAACGATAAGTCAAAAATTCGAAAACACACAAAATCGGCACTGATTGTGAGCCAATCCATGAGTATTAGCTACCTGAACTACTTATATGGTTGATGAAAGGTCAACTTAGATGGGTTCTAGGTATTACCGCGGTGTTAAAAGAGCTCACCGAGGGATCCCGCCAAAACCCCGAACTTAAACCTCTGATATTATAGCGCCAGAAAAAGGCCAGAAGGAGGTAGATATGAAACTAAAGTTAGCAGATTAGAATCCCTTAGCTTTAACCTACTGGAACTACTAGTTATTGTTTCCGCATAAGTCTTACCAACAATTACAACTACGTTTTCAGTACAAATGTCTCGGTTAAATATCGGCTAAATGTACGCTGGAAAGAGGTAGCTACGGGTAACACCCTTAACTACTGTATTGTTCCCCTTTCGGGCATGAACTGTTATTCAGATCAACTAGGAAAGTACGAGTGATACCAAAACAACGGACATGACATCTGAGAATTCAGCATTTCGCAATGGGTGTCCCTGCGATATGGGACGTTGTGAAGCCGGGATTTGAAGAGCGACTGCCCTTCGTGATCTTGGTGACGCAGTTTTACAAGAAGCATGAAAGGCCAATCAGAATCGCCATTGATGCCTACCAATGGGTCTTTGAGTGTCGTGGCACAATGATCGCTGAGCCCGTGCCTCAGGATATCAAGATAGGGAGACTGCTCACGAATTTCCACTCCAGAATACGGTACTTGCTATCCTTGAACATCTCCTTCGTGCTCGTGTTTGATGGTGCTCACAAACCTGCATTTAAGAGAAAGGATAACCAATCAGTGATGTCTGCCTACTTAGAGGACAAAGACTTCGACAAAGACAGAGAAGAGGCATTGAGGGAGATAAAGCGTGGCTCACCACATCCTCGTGACGAGCCGGATGTTGCAAAGCTGAAAGAGGAGCTTCGAAGATGGAACATTGACTATGTGGAGGCCCCTTCCGAAGGTGAATCTGAAGCTGCTGATTTGCAAAGACTAGGAATCGTTGACTACGTCCTTTCTAATGACACCGACACAATGATATATGGCGGTACTAAGATCTTGAGAAACTTCTCTAAGTTCCAAGAGGACAAACCTGCCGGTGCAATGGGACCGAAGGCCACTGGTGACTATTGGGTCACTCCAATCATCATGGAGAATGTTACACAAAAGACTGGGTATGATAGAAAGAGATTGTTGTTCCTATCGATTTTATGTGGTGCCGATTACAATGCTGGTGTTAACAAACTAGGCGCTCAAAGGGCCTCACAGATCGCGCTATCTTCCACGATATACATCAAAGCTCATGGTGCTACTGTTCCGTATGATACTTTCCCTGATTTTGCTACTGAGCTTGATCTAATTTATTCTAATGACAATTTGAACACAGAACGGAGAGCTAAGAGGTATTTAAAGCTACAAGGTGATATCTTTGACCATATCTCCAACAATTTGCTGGAATATTTTGGTAGGAAGGAAAATGCTCTTGTGAAAAGTGGGAAATTGGATGGTTATCCTCCAGATTATATAGTGAAATTGTATCACAAGCCATTGTTATGTTCTGAAAAATTCTGTTTTAAGGAAGGCTCTACAAATTTTGCTGAGATTGAAGATGGGGAGAAATGGTTGTTACTTCCAGACTTTGAAGGTTCATTCATGACTTTTGAGCGATACCCACCACCAAACGTGTTGGACGTTGGCAAATGGTTCTCTGTGAGCATGTCACAGGCTTACTTGCTGAAATGTGTCATCCATGATATTAAGAAATCAATTGATCTGGAGAAGACAAAGATCAAAAAAATCGATGGTTGGGAATTGGAGTTGGTTAGTGTGAGATTTCAGACGTATTTCGAGTTTGGTAACTTTGAATCAGAATCAGAATCAGAAAAAGATAGAGAATCACCAAGGAAAAGACGTGCTCCTAAGGGTAAACTAGAATGGATTCCATTAGATTTAATCCCACTTGAATCTGAATACTACCAAGATTTTTACCTTCGTGAAGAGGAGAAGAAAGAAGAACTGGAGAAGCAACAGAAAAAGAAAACTGGATCACCGAGAAAGATCAAATCAACACAGGTCTCAACATTACTGAGTATGGGGTTCGAAGTCCCTAGTCTGGCTCCTTCTAAATCATCATTGAGACCAAGGAGAAAATCATCACACTCTAAGAACTCATCACCACAAAAGAGTATTTTTGATTTACTAAAATCACCTCTGAGACCAGCACAAAAAAAATCAACAACACCAATATCACTAGACGACTCTCCACAAAGTACCATTGGTTCCCCTCTTGGTAGAGTTAGCAGCCAGTCATTTGCTAAGTCAAATCAAAATTCTCCAGAGAAGTTGAACGTTTCTCGTGAAATCGAACAGGCAGCAACGCTTAGTCCAATAAGGGTTAAATCAAGAAAGCAAGCTATTGATGATAGTCCTTCAAGGGGGATCAGAACTTACGACCGTTCACAATTGTTGAACCAAGAAGGTGATATCTCTTTAACAAGAAAGCGACTAAATTTCGGAACTGAGGGTGAGAATAAGGAAGTGAAAGACGGCGACGAAGACGGCGACGAAGATGAAAATGAAGATGAAGATAACGATGAAGATGATCCTTTCAGGGGCAGCCCAATAAAGACTGGGAACTCTGTACTTGATGACTTGTTTAAAGACTCTTCGGATAGTGACAGTGAAGGGGATAGCTCCCCAATCAGGCCAGTGAGAACTGCCAGCAATCTAACGCTTACTACATCTGACGCTTTAACATTTAGTTCTGGGCTATTGCACCAGGACAAACAGCAGAAAGAACCCTTAACAACGAGGGATGAACCTGATAGACCAGTGAAACAGAGACTACCACAATCACCTGCAAGGATTGACAATCCTATTGAAGATGATGTTATTCTAATTGACTCAGGTTCTGAATCTGATAGTTCAATTTATACTTTCAAACTGACACAAGAGCAGAGAGATGTTATATTTAGCCCGCCAAAACCCACAGTGTCCCCATTGAAGAGCAGTAGTGCTAAGAGAGATTCATTCAATCTGGGTGTTGAAGAATCATCTACACCTGCCATCAACAAGACCAAGATCCTTGCCATTCCATCCTTGAGAGACAAGGAGATACCGGTATTGAATCCTTCGAATTTAGGAAAATCACTAAAGAAGAGAGTCCCTGAGCCTCTGACTGCTGAGAAAGCTACCACGAGTAGTATTGATGTTCAACAAGAGAAGAAATCGCCAAAAAAACTTGTCCATAAGAGTCACTTGAATGAAGTCGACTTTTCAGATGATGATGGTGTCCATGATGGTACTGACTATATTTTCGAAAGTGAATATGAGAGCACCTTTGAGTCTGAAGTCAACGTCACAGGTTCAGAAGCCGATGAGTGGAATTTGTTGACCAAGGAACCAACAGCCAGTTCAAACCATGCTACAAACAGTCATACACAGCATGACACAGCTCCAGCGAATCTACGTTTCGCTTTAACTAAAGAGGAATCCAACTTGGCCGACTATGATGAAATCATGGAAGCACTAGAATTTAGCGATGACAGTATAGCCACAGACGACACAATAGACAAATTCATCCAGAGTGATAAATTATCTCCAAAGAAACAGCCGGTACAGCTCAGGAAGACCAATCACATTGATGTAATGGAGAACCTTTTCAACTTCTCCTCTGATGATGGTTTTTAATAACACTAACGAATTTACGACTTATGCATGAAAGTGATTGTAGTATGTAGTTCTCCTTTTTAGGCGAAACCCCCATTCCGAGAGTCGAGCATGGCAAAAGTTCTTTACATCTAATAGAGGTGGCAGACATACAACGTTGACTTTTTGGGCGGTAACGAGGAGTATATTCTTTCCGTAAACGGTGCAACTTTTCCTTCCTTTATTTAAGCGACATCGGGGTCAACTTCCTTTAGCGGATGAAATAGATAACAACAGTGAAAAAACCTCCACGATTCGACATAAATAAAACTGCAAACAATCAACTCAAGTCCTTGTATCTCTTTATCCAGGGTAATTCAGCATCACAATGGCCAACCAGAAGACCAAAGTGCTGATTGTTGGGCTGGGAGGTGTCGGTGTCATGGCAGCCTACGCCCTATCGCTAAAGACCGAAGTTGAATTAAGTACCATCGTCAGATCAGACTATGACGTTGCCACAACGAGAGGGTTCAACATCGATTCGGTTGATTATGGCAATGTGAAGGGTTTCAAACCACAGCATATATACAGATCTATTAAGGAAGCCAAAGAGGACCACCAGGAGTTTGACTTCATCGTTGTCACTACGAAGAACATACCTGATGTCTATGACACATTTGCGTCTTATGCTGAAGCTGTCACCGAGGGCAAGACCACCATTGTTCTCATCCAGAACGGTCTAGGCATCGAGAAGCCTGTGATTGAGAAGTTTCCCAAGAATGTTGTCTTGTCTGGTATCAGCATGATAAGCTCTACAAACTACAGTGGTGATGTTAAGCATGTTGGGTCAGACGAATTAGGGATTGGCTATTTCCACAATTCAAACTTGCCAGATGATGATCAGCTGATCAAGGCTAAAGAGTTCACAGAGATGTATAATAATGGAAAGAACAAATGCTACTTAGACGAGAACGTTCAGTATGCTCGTTGGAAGAAGTTGATTTATAACGCCTCGTTCAACACCGTTGGTGCGATTACAAACTTGGACGTGGGTAGGGTCCAGGAATTCGGTGGGACCGATACTCTCATCATTCCAATTATGAAGGAGATCATTGCCATTGCCAAATCAGACGGTGTTGAACTTTCAGAGGACCTAATGGATTACATGATTAAGTCCGATGACGGTGAATGGTATGCCCCATCGATGCTTGCTGATGTCAGAAAGGGCAACCAAATAGAACTGGAGATCATCGTGGGTAACGCACTACAGGTGGCTAAAGAGAACAACGTCTCAGCTCCAGTGTTGACCACAGTGTATCAGTTATTGAAGTTATTACAATGGAGACTGAAGGAACAGAATAGGTTGGTTGTGATGCCTGCAAAAAGGCCTGTTCCAACAAGGGATTTGACGAGGCAGTAGAAGGTAGCCTTGATAATAGTTATATAGTCTATGTATAGATCAATCTAAACTCTAGTCAATTCGATGTAACTTGGGAGAGATCTTATGTTGAAGCGACTGAGTGCACTTACCAGTTTCCATCACGAAAATGACGCGAAATCATAATTGTACATATAAAGCCCGTGCCATCAGAGGCTAAAGTCATCTAAGTTCAGCGAGTAAACAACAGAATGTCTGACGGTTCTAGCTCTAGCGATAGTGAAGATGATCTTGATGTATTTTCCATGCTTGGCTCAAAACCGCCTGCCGTGCTACAGGAATTAACTTCCAAAAGACCAAATTTGTTCGAAGACGATGGGGACTTCAAAAGGTTGAAACCACCACCAAAGACCGCTCCACCTCCTAGTTTTAAGAAGTCCTTCATTGATACATTGAACAAATCTGTTGAACTGTCATTCCTTCATGAAGAAGACGAGGAGAAAGCTCTAAAGGCACTTTCGAAGGACGATACGTTCAGAAAGACGCTTCAGTCCACCTTGAGTAAAGAAGCTTTGAAGAATGGTGAATTTGTCGAGTTCTTGGTCGCTCACCATAAGGATTTGAAATTGGAAGATTTTTTTTATCTGGGGAAGCCTAGTTATGTGAAATTGACTGGTGATAAACCGGAATTAGAACTTGGATTAGTAGACAGAGCTAACGTCCCGCTGCAAAAGGGAGATTTCTTCAATGAGTTGGATATAAGGAAGATAGAACTTATGAAAATTGATGATATCCCATTTGGTGAGTTCCTAGAGAAGATTGGTATCCCAAAAGACAATGCTGAATTACAAAAGATAACAAAGGAACAGATCAAGATGAATAGTTTTGATAAGCTTCAGAATCCATTGATTATTTTAACAAAGTTTCAAATGTTCATTGAGAGGAACATCATCACAAAGCCCTTTCAACTAAATACATACAAGAAAATAATAAGGGTCTTTTCATTCATCATCGTTGACAAGAACGTCTTTTCCAAATCACTAATACAAATGATCAATGATATTTTAATGATACTTATCAAATGGCAGTTCGATCATGATAAGTGTGTCGATATGGAGACAGTCCTCAACATCTGGTCAGAGGTCTCAGAATTACCAGCATACACTTATAGAATAGTAGAATCGATAGATCCAACGAGGTCCAATATCACTAAACAACTGAGGACCCAATTATGTCTGAATTTGGCTGCTGATTTCAAAGGTTTCAAATATTTTAACGATGGACATGAGCTTCAAAGTGTCATCAATCAACAACTATCATCCAAATTGGATTTAGTTCTTGCTATGAAATTCAATGATGTCGCTGACGAAGAACAGAACCGGTTTTATCACGACTTAAGAATTAGATTCCAGGCACTATTGACAATTGTTACTCACGAGCTAGTAAACGGTGAAGAAGTCAAGGATCTTAACCTAATGAAACTGAAGAGAAAACTGGTGGAACTCCATGATAAGATCCATATCAGTTATCGGAAATCCGAACAAGCAGCGTTAAGGTCCGTGATATTCATGATCAATGCCAAATTGAAATCAGCATTATAATAATCCTACCATAGTAATCTTAATGAAACACAATCAATGCATCTTTATTTATTCTTTAAATCTATAAACTTCAGTAGCTCTTATCTAGTTGAATATTTCTGGTACAATTTTTGGTAAATCTAGAATATCCCTGATCAACAGGGCTTTATCTGGCGTGCTTCCTAAATCTTGGTCTCTTTCAACGAAATGGATGGATTTTTTAAAACCCAATTTCACAGAGGTCTCAATATTGGCAACAGAATCATCAACAAAGAAATGATTAGTGAATCCATCACCATTATCAGCACCTGATTCCCTTAAAGCCTGTTCAAACATTGCTGGGTTTGGCTTACACACCAAATCATCTCTTGAATAATCACAATATGTCAATCCATCAAATAAGTCAGCGATCCCCAACAATTGGATCACTCTTCTCCCATGGTTCTTGTAGGCATTTGTGAATAGCCATAGTCTATCGACCTTTCCACTTTCTCTTAGATTGATAAGCATCTGACGTAATGCCGGGTCTGGTTTCAAAATATCCTGGAGTGGTAATGCGTCATCAACCTTCTTATTATATTTTAAGGCGTCAATCTTATGATACTTGACTAGACCCTGGATGGCCAACCCATATTGACGATAGTACTTCTCACGTAGTTCAAGCGCCTCTCCGTAAGATATTTGCAAGTTTTGCATGAAATAGTGTTGGATGTAAACTTGCATTAAATCATGGATTTGTGTAGATCTCTTGTATAGACAGTTATCAATATCAAAGAAGAACACTTTGGAGCCCTTTGGGAGTTTCGGGGCGGGAAGTTGATCCTCTTCATAAGTCAACTTGACCTGTGAACCAGGATGGGTCAAATTACGCAGATGCTGTTCATTCTCTTCAAGGGCGGCGTTGATCTTGGAGTCATACTCTTCTTTTGAAAGCGTGTCAGAGTCGGAGAAGATAGCGCGGACAGTCATTTTCAGTGGATTAAACAATGTGCTCAGATGTCTAGATGGAGTTAGTCTGTGAAGAAGCCCAGAGAGCATCGATTTTTGGTAATTTTTGGTGGTATCCATGAGTCAGATCGGGAAGTAATGGCTATTTTGGTACAACGTGTGGGAAAACCGCGATCTCGTTTTATATGAAGCATATATCTAGAGGCTTCCACTGTGGTGGTAACTATAACGGGGATATTTAGCTCAATAGCTTATATTCCCATCTCAAAATGGTAAAAAGTAAACTCTTATAGTATCGTAGCCTTCTATTCAGGAGTTTAATATAGGCGTGGTTTCGGAGGTTGTAATACTAGTGAAACATTGTGCAAATGGGCAAAAACATACATGAAGCTGACTTGAAACAGACTAGAGGAGCACGCTTTGCGAATTGATTAGAAAGAAATCATATAGTATCGACAAGAACTTGGAGTCTTGATGTCTAAAGTTAGTATTGTGATTCCATTTTGAGCAGATTGAAATCGCCAACTAGGAAAGAGTTATATACGTAAGGGTCATAGGGGTTTAAATGATTCCTGGTCAGTTAATTATTCCGAGATCACACCACAAAACTTGGTATCGCTCTCTTGCAATGCTGCCCCTTTAGCCCCCAAATGAAGTCCCACGAGGCTTTCATATTAAGCCTGAGCCACAGCCTCAGTCCTCTACCACTAACTAGCTCCTAAAGACAACTCAATCACTTATTGTATGAAAAGTGTTACCCTCAATCGGGTAGACGACCCGCATATGAGTGATAGGAGTTTTGAGTATTGTTCGAAGAATATTTACTAAGTATAACTCCTAAGTATACCTAATAAGCACACCAAGCCATGTATATTATAATTGCTCGTTTATGAGTCCCAAATCCACACCTATCGATAAATCACCACACTTTTCACTTGTTTTACCATCACGATACAACTTTGTGTCAAACGTCAACGGTCACCGGAAGCTGACATCCGCATAGTTAAGATAACTTAGACTCACCAAATGAGACCAGGGCTCGGCACCTTTCCCACCGCTTACCGTCGGCCGAGCACCTCGGGAATTAAAGAGGAGGTGTTACCCTGTAAGGTCAGGCCACTAACAAAATTTGCCCCTCAGTGGGAAAAAACTAGAAAAAAAGTTTTGGTGGGTTGATTTAAAGAAGGACACATCCAAACAATTACAGGCACAAGATAAATACTAAACTCTAAGCGCTATTGCAAAATGTTTAGATCCAACGTGCTCAAGACCACCAGACTGACCAATCAGGTCGTCTCCGCCACTAGAAATTCCTTCCAGCACCAGCCGTCGCACATCAGATTTAACTCTGTGGCCATTGAGAGAGTTCGCTCAGATGAGGTTAACAATAATTCGTCCCTGAGCTTCACAAAGTCCATCAAGAACGTCGCGGACTTCAACAAGAAGGTCAATGACCAGCAAGCTAGAACACAGCCTCATAAACAAAACAACAGAAACAACAACAATAATAAAAACAATAACAATAGAAATAACAACAGAAACAAGAATGGGGGTAAGAGAAAAAACCAGGGAACTCCAGCCTATTACTTGAATAAACAGTCTCCATGGTACAACCAACTTGCTACTTTCCAAGAGACTCTTTTACAAGCGGTGGACTTGACAGAGTCAACTAACCAAGTCTATTTCTGGGAACACATCAAGAAGGCCATGGGGTTATATCAAGAATTAAAAGGTACCCCAGATTTTAACGATTCATTAGTTACTCTATTGGTTCATGCTTTACATACTGGTTTAAGAGCGAACAGATCTCAACTGACGAGATTGGCCAAGAAACCAGATTATGATGCTAAGTCTTTCCATACTGATCTACAGACATTCATTAAACTATCATTAAGAGAAATTAGAGATGATTTATTAGAAGGTACCATTCCAATAAACGAGAGTGGTGCTATGCATATCTTGACCTCTTTGAAGGAACTGAAATTAGAAAATGAAGCTGTCCAATTATGGAGTGGTGCAATGCAAATGGAAACATTAAAGACCACCTTCTTACAACAAAAATGTGTGGGTGTCTTATTACCTATCATTTACCAATCCGGTACCTCATTCCAAGATGTTGAAAGTCTGTACCAAGAATCCAAGGCTACTAAGGCCTCTGCTCATCCTTTCTTGATCTCAGGTATGATTAAGACTTGTCTAGCAGCTGATGAATATCAAAAAGCCCTAGAGTACTTTGATGAACTTTGTCGTATTGAGGCTCCATTTGCAGTTTCAGCACTAGTTGATGTTCATTTAGCCTTCATTGGTGAATCTAAAAACATCACCATTGCAACCAAGTTCTTTGAAAAGGCTGTCAACAGAGAAATGCCATATGATTTAACTTTACAAGTCAACAACGTTAAGCAATTCATTGATAACATCTGGTTAGTCGAGAGAGATTTTAGCAAAGTCTTGGATGTTTGGGTTAAGGCCACTACTTTCTACGGTAGAAACATCCATCATGGTATCTCCTCTTCATTGAACAACACCTTCTTTGAAATCTTCTTTGATAATTATGCCAATGACAAGAATGCCGGTTTGACCAAATTGCAAGAATTGATCTCCACATACAATGAAATTAAACCTATTGATGAACCATTCTTCAACATCATAATATCGAAGTGTACCGTGTGGAAGGACAAGGCCACCATTGATTCTCTATACGCTGCTTATGATTTCTACAACTTACCAAAATCACCAGTCTCAAGAAGAATTTACTTGAAATCTTTGGGTTCTGTTCCTTCAACTGATGCTGAAATCATGGAAGGTTGGTTAGATCTGTTGAAGAACAATGATGCTCAAGGTTATACCTACATTGCCAACGCCGATTGGGCTGCCTTGAGAGATGCTACCATCGGTTCGCAACATGCTGCTTTAGAATCTTCGGCCAACAGAGATTTACTTTACGTTCAAACTTTGAGAGCTTACCAATACTATTGCCGTGATGAGTCTCAATATTACAAAGTGAATTCAATTGGTAATTTGTTCCCACAATTAAACAAATATTTACAAGATCGTTCCTTGGACACTTCCAATATTCCTGTTCCTACATTCCAAAACTTGGTCCGTAATGACTTTTAGATGATGATACTTGGGTTTTAATTATAAACTTTTACTTTTTACAGTGTTTTTTATACCATGGGCACACTGTTTCTAATGATGATGAAGGTTAAATGAAGTTATGTACAAATTATTAATACAATATCAATATGATTTTGATGTCTTATAGATCTCCCCATTTAAATAATGGTGAGAATAACGGTGTTTATATTCGAAAGGATGAAATACATGTACATAGATTGAACGAGGCTGTAGTTAATAGTTTTGTGATTTCGGAAAAATGAAAAAACAAAAAATGTGGGTTGAACTGATAACCAGAAAGTAAGAAAACCTCTGAATAATTGAGCAAAGAACAGATGGGCAACTGCATGAGCTCCACTAAAACTCTCAGCGAGAAGACCACCAACACAACTACAAGGGTCTCCAAACCTGTGAACTCACAACCACTACGAAAATCACAACCTCAAACGACGTCAAAGGTTAAGACACAAACACAGGGACGCAGATTAGTCGATGATACCTCCACAGCTCAACAGAACGAGAAGCTCGATCCAAAAGAGGCAGCTAGACGAGCTGCTGAGAAGAGATTCAAGAATGAACAGACCAAACAAGGTGCACTAGGGAAGAAACTTCAGGAAGAGCGTTCAAAATCGGGTCAGAAGCATTTGAAGGAGGCCTCCGAACAGAAACTTAACGAGAAGAAGGACACCTTGGTCTACGATTAACTTTAGAAACCTATTGCCATCTATTAATTCACAATGAAAACTTCCCACTTCTGTCATTATTAGCCCTTTTCAATTCTTCCACAATGATACGTTTCAAAATCTCAATGGACTCAATCAATTGATGTTCCTTTTCACTTTCAATAAGTAAATATAGTTTAGGCTCCTCGCCTTCTTTAGGTTCTTGACCTTCAGGATAGAAACGGCCTTTGTAAGTGATTGAAACAGATGTAGCTTCGATAATCTTGGTCAACGAGGTATTATTACTAGCAATCCATCTAACATTCTGTGGCAAGTCATTAATGTTGATTTTCGCATTGTGAACACCACTATCTGGCCCTTGACCTTCCTCCACATTAAACGTGATATCCAAGTTTGGACCGACGACTTCAACAGCTGGTGATTCTTCGGTTTCCTCATCATTAACAGCTTTCTTCTCTTCATTATCTTCACCATATTTCTTTCTCTCTGTCTTTTCAGTCTCGTCCCTCAATTTATCTAAATTGTCCAGACCTTTACCACCAAACCCTGAACTGATCTTCTTCTTCCCACTCTTCAAATCTGCCTCAAATGACACAGCTAGTGTCTTTACATCTTCAGGAACCTCACCTTCTGGCATACATTTGAAGAGAATGTAGGCTTGTAATTCTTCATCATCGGATAATAATGAAATTGCAGTACCTTTATTACCACCTCTAGCGGTTCTTCCCGTCGTGTGGACATACTGAGCAAATGTTCTAGCACCGTTGTACAAGATCACCAGACTCACATCAGGAACATCTAACCCACGGGATAACACCTCTGTACAGATCAAGATGTTGGCATTTGGATTCTTTCTGAAATTAGTCAGATTGGTAGTTCTATCGTGAGCAGGTAGACCAGCATGGATTGCCACAGGCTGATACCCTTTATCCAACAGTCTCTTGTTCATGAAATTGACTTGTAATTGGGAATCACAGAATAGGATAGTCTTTTGTCCTTCTTGTTTGCCCAACAATTGTAGTAGGTAGCTGAATTTTTCGTCTTCATTAGGAAATACCTTACCTAGTTGTGTAATGTTTTCATTGACAACTTGTTTATTACCAACACCAATGATCACCGGTTTGTGTAAGATCTTCACTGCAAACTGTTGTAATTTGTTGGGGAACGTGGCTGAGAATAGGACACATTGTTTGTCAGGTCTGATGGTCTTCATGATTTGGTTGATTTGTGGTTCGAACCCCAAGTCAAATAATCTATCAGCTTCATCCAAGGTGACAAATGTGATCCGATTTGTCTTCAACAGCTTACCATTGTTCAATGTCAACAAATCAATGAATCTTCCCGGTGTGGCAATGATGATTTGAACACCTTTCTTAATTTCATTTATCTGTTTGTGTAGTTCGGAACCACCAGTACAACAAATTGCCTTCATGCCATTGTCTTTTAAAAACACCTGTACTGTTTCATAAATTTGAATAGCCAATTCTCTAGTTGGTGATAATATGATACCCAATGGACCAGTTTCCCCGTCAGCTAAAGGGCGTTGTTGCTTCACATGTTTCAACATCCCTAGTAGGTAACACATGGTCTTCCCGGACCCAGTCTTACCAATACCAATGACATCACGACCAGACATTATGGCAGGGATAGTTTGTGATTGAATTGGAGTGGGAGAGTCGAATTTTAAGTCATTAGTGATAATACTGATGGCTTCTGCATCAAGACCGAAGTGGAAGAAGTTCATCACTGGGTCGATATTTTTATCGTTTATGAAAATGCTATTCATGACCCTGAAATTGATCACTTCATCCGGATCAATAGATTCTAGTTTCACATGGAAGTTCTTTGGGAAGGACTCCATTGTTTTCAAGTTGTATCTCGGAGCTTGAATCTCTTTAGTCTTGTTCTTCTTCAGCCTCTTCAATAGCTGGATAGCTTCACTGTTATTTTCTTCAAGAGTATCGTTCATTATAACATCCTCATGATCGTCTGTGATTTGTTCATCCTGATTAGTTGATCTCTCTGGTTTTGACGTACCATCAAGCTCTTTCATGAACGCATCTAGTGGATCAACACTGACCCCCTCTTCAATTGTTGGAGGAGCTTCATCTAGAGTATCATGGCTATCCAATTCACTCGGAGTAGCAGTAGGCCTGAAGAATGGTCTTTTCTTTTTCGCATCGTCGTTATCTTCAGCATCTCCAAATAAATTGTTGGTCCTTATCGGTTTCTTGACATGTTTCATACCTACCTTCACTGTAGGTTTTTTCGTCACTGTGGGCAGTGCCTTCTTAGGTTTAGCAAGAACGACCTTGTTGACTTCAGGCGCAGTTACAGGGTTACTGTCCTGAGCCTTCTTTCTCTCCTGCTGCTTCTTTTTCCATGCCTCTAACTTCTTTAATCTCTCCTGCTTCTTCAGGTCAGCGGCAGAAATGGCGCTTCCGCTGTGAGAAACAGCCTCAGTCTCCTCGCTCTTTCGTGTGTCATCACCAGCAGCACTCACTGGCTGTTGAGTGTTAGTAGATGCTTCTTTCAGTGTCTTCGCCACTGCCTCTGGGACTTGCACATGCCTTTGGCCTCTGCTGGCCTCGCTGTATCTCTCTCTGTCTCTTTGCCTGTCACGTTCCCGCTGATCGCTATACCCACCGCCATTGCTCCTATCTCTTCTATAAGGCGCTCTTCCGTAGCCGCCGTGGCCGTTTGCTCCGTTCATGGGCTTTTCTTAGTGGTTTGTTAGTACTTAAGAAGAGTTTCTAATCTAGAAAGAGTGTCAAAGGTAAATTTGTATGGCAAAATTTCTGGTTATGAGCACAGGCGAATTTGCCGAATTGTTGATAATTGGTATTGAAATTCTGCATTGAGGTCACAATGATACTTCCACTATCAAAGTTATCAAAATGAGTGAAAACGCAACAAAGATCCTACAGGACACACCTCGAGAACCAACTTTCGCAGAGGCTCCTGTTGAAGCTTTTCAAAATGGCTCTAAAACAGGCAAAGATGCCACTGAAAGTACACCTGAAGTGAAGTCAAATTCTTCAGATTCCAGTGAAAAGGGCTCAGAAACCAATATAAAGTCCACTGAAGACTCAAAAGCGGCAGGATTAACTTCATTAAAGATAAGAAAAAGGCCACTGGACACGGCCAATCAGACGGGAAGCTTTTCTCGTCGTGATAAACCAGCAATCCCATCAAGACGAGATTTACCACCACCACTTTCAAAACCTCAAACTTCATCTCAACAACCACCATGGGCTGCCAAATCTCAAAGCCCTGATGCTAAACCTTCCTGGTTGAGTGAAGCTGATCTAAGCAAACTTCAAACAAAGGAACCCGCTCGAGAGTTAGAAGAACCGCAATTGAAGAGACCAGCAAGAAGGGGGGACGTCCACGATCAGTCAAGATACGCTCAAGAGGCCAGACAGACCATCGACAGAAGATCAGAACAAGAACAAGAACTGGACCGTCAGATACGACGCGAGATTGAATTGAAACAACAAAACTTGAACAGTGTGGTTAGACAGCATTATAATCAAAGAGCATTTGCCTCTAAACGTGAAAGAAGACAATTATCCCCGATTATCAAGCTAAGGAACTATCACAATGCTATCAAGTACATGTTGATCAACAACAATTCGCAACCCGGACAAAAAGTCTTGGATCTAGGTTGTGGGAAAGGTGGTGATATTGACAAGTGGGCAATGGCACAAGTATCAGAGTACGTCGGCATTGATATCTCAAATGCCTCTATTGTGGAGGCTGTGAAACGTTACAGGAGCAGAAGACGCGCAAACTTCGCGGTCACATTCATAACAGGTGATTGTTTTGGCCAGCCGTTGCCTAATGTCTTACATGACTTCCCACATATCACTTTCCCTGTCAATGTTGTTTCCATGCAATTTTGTATGCACTACGCTTTTGAGACTGAAGCCAAGGCTAGACAAATGTTAGAAAACGTTGCTCGTTCTTTGGCCCCTGGAGGGATGTTCATTGGTACAATCCCAAGTTCTGACTTCATAAGAGAAAAAGTGAAGCATATGCCACCTGGTACAAAATCCTTTGGGAACTCAATCTATTCTGTGACTTTTTTAAATGATCTACCACCGAATGGGATTTTCCCTCAGCTTTACGGGAACATTTACAATTATTATTTGAAAGACGCCATTGACAATGTTCCTGAGTATGTTGTACCGTTCGAGGCCTTTAGAGCGCTAGCTCAAGAATACGGTTTGTTCTTGAAGTTCAAGAAATCGTTTGCTGAGATGTTTCAAGAGGAGATGCCTACTTGGTATAACAAGTTAAGTCCTAAGATCATCGAAGGTATGAAGAGATCAGATGGGAAAGTCGGGTTGGAAGGTGATGAAAAGGAGGCTTCTGCATTTTATTGTGCCTTTGGATTCGTCAAGACAGATTAGACTACAATCTACTTTTAATCATAGAATATCAAACATCGTAAACGATTAAATCAAACTATAATGCAGTAGTCACCGTCATGGACTGAGAATTGATCAGCATGACAGGTGGAAGGTTTTCGAGCCAAACCTGGAGGTTTTCTAAGTAATCCTTACACTCTTCTTCACTGTTATGGGTCCCGACTGAAGGGGCTGGTAAAGTGGTGAAAATCACAGGAACATCACTAGATAGCGTCTTCATCACGTCGTTTAAGATCAGATGTTGGCCCTTGGCTGGTAGATCGTCAAAAGTCAGATCATCGATATCGATACCTTCACCATCGGCGTCTTCAATGTCTTCAGCGACGGAGTCCATGTTTGCTTGACTCGAAACAGCAGTTTGAGGCAATGCAAACCCATCGTTAATGGTAGGTTCATCAATGGATTTATGCTTTGGTGATAACTCGTCAAATTTGACACTTTGAGGGGTTTGAACAGGAGGCATCAAAGGGGAGGCTTCTTTTTTCTGTTTGGAGTCTCGGTACTGGAACTTCTTTGAACGAATGGAAGTTTGATCATCAGGTAGTAGCATTATGGAAGGTTCATCACCAGTGGCGTCATCAATGACTTTGGATCTAGGTATCTTCTCAGATGAAAAGATTGGACGGGAGTTCAATTTTTTAGTCTTTTTCAGATTAGCAAGGGATGAGTTTCTTGAAGGTTGTTTGGATGGTTTCCCACTTTGTGAGTTCAATGCGGTGTTCCCATTGGTAGCATTTACAGTTGGAGCCAATAAGGATCTTGACTCGCTAGCACTAGTGGTGTTTGAGTCAGAGACATCAGTGTGTACTCTTCTAAAACTGTTGTACTTGGCAGTGTTGTTCGGTTGGAACAAGTCAGATTCACTGTAAACACTGTCAGTGTCGCCATCTTCACTATCAGATTCACTCTCCATGACGTTTTTGAAATTGTTACCAGCTAGTTTGTTAGTGGTCATACTGATTGAAAGACCCATTTTTTGAAGTTTGGATAAACCAAACTTCCTGTTTTGCATATGGTCAAGTCCGTCAATAAATGGAGCATTAATACTCATTGATGGTAGACGGGTACTGAGACGGCTTTCAGACTTGGCGGACTCTCTAGCGTTTTTCAATTCAACCCACCAATCTTCCTCTTTCAAAATTTTATCAACTTCTTTGAAACTATCATTGGTACCTTTAACAATAGTGTTGTAATTCTTGAAATCTTTCAAACACACCACTAAGATAACAGCTTTGATTCTCAATACTTCTATCAGCGATTGAACTCTTTCTCTTTCATTATCCATATCTTCTTCATCTTCAACAAACACCACAATTCTTAATCTATGTGATTTCTTCCAGTTTGGAACAGTGGATAAGATAGCACCAAGTTGCAAAATCAAAGTATAAGTGTCAAAGTTTGTTGTCAAGGCTGATTTTTCACCATTACTATCAAACATTTCAGCAGACATTTGAATAGGGTACAAATCGATGAACTTTCTTTCTTCATAGGGTAGTTTAGAACCATGTGTGACTGGAATATTAAAATTCTCAAACCCTTTTGCAATAGCGACATTACTTTTCATCAAGATCAGATCTTCAATGATAGAAACCCAGTTTTGGATTGAGACTCTCTTTTCATTACGACATTCGTCAGTTGGCAACTTTTCAATGTTAATGACTGAGTGTTGACTATGCTTCTTCTTCATTGGGTGTCTCACTTTTGGATAGTGTTTTTCCAAGTCAAAGATCCCCAACACTGTAATGTTTGGCTTCATACCACCAAGACCGGAACCCATGATGACGTTTCTAACACCCCAAGGCAATGTTGGACCAAGACCAATCTGAACAAAGGCTTTTACTTTACTCATATCCCTAACTTTTAGCCATGCATTCTGTTGTTTAGTGAACTCTGCAAAATTATTTTGGAAGCTCTCAGTAATAATAACATGACCAAGGATGTATAACCCACCTTTTTTCAAATGATTACAAAACTGGATCAAGTTCCAAGAACTTCTAGGGCTATCCACCAACAGTAAGATCTGTGGTCTCCAATACTTCACGTTATCTTGTCTTAGTCTTAATAAGTATTTTCTTACCTGGTGATAGATCAAACTTTGTGAAACGTCACCCCAAGGCTTTGGAGGACAAACATAATGGATGAATATGAAAAGAGCAATCAAGAACACAACGACAATGGATGCAGAAATACCATCAACGATGAACATATCAATAACAGATGCAATTAAACCTGCCAAGGCTGTATGCCAGTCAAAATACTTGAACGATGGTCTAAAATTTGGAGCTGAAGCGATTTTTAATAGGAAACAAGCCAAATTGGTCACGATGAATGTCATCAAGAAAGCCATGGTGATAAATGTGGCAATTTGATTTACATTAGCAAACAGGCATAATTGTGTTAACAACCAGGTGACTATGATCGCGTTGATTGGATTATTACTCTTTGGATCAACTTTTGCCAAGATGTCAAGATTTGGAAAGATAGAGTCCTTAGCAATAGCTTGTAACACATTAGCTGCACCAACAATACCAACAATAACAGAGAACAATGATGTTGAGAATTCACCAACAAGGACAATAGCACCTGAAAGGTTCACAGTTTGAATGATTTGAATATCCTTGTGTAATAGATCTCTTGGAACAGCAGAACCTAATGATAAAATTACCAACGAATAACAAACAAATGTAAGTAATAAACCCCATAATGTACCCTTTGGAATGGACTTAGAAGGCTGTTTTAAGTCACCAGACATCGAGGCACCGGCAAAGATACCAGCGGTGGCTGGGAAGAAAATTCCAAACAAGTCATTAAAAGTTTCTTTACCTTTCAATAAGGAACCAGCAGCACCTTTTGTGAAATGAGGGAACATATTCTCCTTTAAAACTTTTAAAGATGGACCAGTATACCATAGTTTATATTGAGGGACCTCAAATGGGTTGACAAATAATGTAGAGATTGGAATTGATATCGTAGACAGTAATAACAACACAAATAGTAAGAAACCAGCTTTTGAAACCATTTGAGACCCGACAAGTGCAACACAGATGCATAACAATAATAATATAGATGAATAAGTAAATTCCCACCAATAACCTTCAGGGAAAATTTGATACATTAAACCATTTGTCTTTCCTAAGTTAGCCAAAAAGGGTTCGATAAACCCAACAACGTTCAAACCAGAGTTCAAAACCTGGCCAAAGTAGAACACCAACCCAATGGACCCACCGAATTCAGGTCCTAATGATCTGGAAATCATGTAGTAAGCACCACCACCTCTAACTGTACCGTTTGTGGCAATTGCTGAGATCGAAAGCGTCGTTAATAGATCAATGGAATATGACATAACAAGTAACCCAAAGGCTCCCAAGACACCCATTTGACCAATGATAAATCCAAACCGCAAGAACATAAGAATCGAAAGTACATTTAAAGCAGTGGGCACGAATACTCCATTAAAAGTAGTTAATTTGTGAGAATTCTCGTCTTCATCAGAATTTTCGATAATGGGTATATTCTTCTGATGGAACGACGTACGTCTGAAGTAAGTAGAAGGGCGACGATCCTGACCATAGGAAGGTATCATTTCTTGGAGTAGTGGCTGCGATTCATGGTGATTATAGGGTTTATGAGTCCCGGGAAGGTTGTAGAACTGTGAATTATTCTTTGACATGATTTTGACAGGTACGCTTCACTAATCATGAGACTCTGTGGGGTTAATTGACCTGATATTTGATAGTGTCGTATGTCCCTAAATATAACTGAATCTCGATACGGGATCAAAATAAGCTTTTACGTAAAACTTTATCCGGTTTTGAAGCGATTTGGAAAGGTTTTAAGGGTCTTTGTTGATTTGGTTGCACAAGGGTTTTTAACTGTATCCAATTTTTTTTTTGCTCTCAAATTTCAAGCTTATCAGTATCAATCTCGATTTGAAGAGATGCCGAGATAATAGTCAATATACAAATGGGAATTACTACGAATACTGTAAAAGCAAGACAGCTATTTTCATTAACGTGGATACAAACATCATGCTTCACTGGGTGAAAATCTCGACCTAGATCAGGATCTTCTCCCATATAATTTAGACAGTGAACTCTCAAAAAAAACCCCGGTATAAGTAAGTAGTAAACAAACTTATCAACCAGGCAAAAAGGAAGAGTTTGTGACAATGATACCCAAAGTAGTATCAGGATGGTGCCATTGGAACAAAGGTGAAACCATTGAATAACAAAGGACCAATGTTTAAGGCAAATAGAAGAAAGGGTGACCGAAATGAATTCCAAAAACAAAGAAAAAAATAATGTAAAAAGTCCAAGTGAGTAGAGAGACACAAAATAGATGAAGGAATAATATCGACCTATTGCTCAGCGGAAAATAATTTTAAATATTAAGCTGGTGGAAACAACATAATATAATATATAAAAAACATAGAAAAACTGGACAGTGTCATTGGTAAAATCAAATGCAGAAGTAATTTTAGAGCTCATTCAAACACAAAGTAAACATTTTGAAAGAGCCAGATATCCATCATTTAGGATGAAGATGAGTCATAGGTCATGAAATCTGAGTATCAAACTCAAAGATATAGGGCTTTCGGGAGGTGGATTCAAGGATAAATTATTTGGCTTCAACATTGGTTTCATCATCTTTACCTGAATCATCACGTTGAGCAACTGGAAGAACCCAATTAGCCCAACCTTCTTTAACTCTAACTTTCCCATCAGCAAATTCTAAATGAGGTGTGAAGTTCAAAGCATTATGTAAAACGTTAATATCATTACCGGTAAGAGTCTTTAATCTGTTGAATTGGATCAATTTTGATAGTGGAACAAATCCATTAGAGTTCATTTGTTTTCTCAAATAAGTATCCTTAACTAAATTTTCAATAGAAAAATAATAGTTCAGTTGATTAATAACAAGGGTTAATGGATCCTCTAAATATGGATAGTTTAATGATGGATTTCTATTAAAGGCTGGAGTACCTGGTAAGTTTGGATTACTCAAAGCTGGAGATGTGGTAGCAGGAGAACCGGAGTTAGATTTTGGTGGTGGGATGAAATTACCTGGGTAAGGGTATGGTTGATTTGGAATGGCAGGGTTATAAACAGGGTTATAACCATAGTTAAAATTGTTGACAAAATAAGGAACATTTGGATAGCCAGTGTTTCTATAATTGTTGTAGTTTTTATTATAACGGTGAGATCTATGACTATTATTACCAGAAGGGTTATACTTGTTGTATTGATCTCTATGCTGGAATTTTTTGTTGAAAGTGGATTGTTTCGTGTCTTGTGCCTTCCCACTTCTATTTTCAGAGTCTTCAACGTCCTTGTCTTCACCTTGTGTAAATTCTTTTTGGGTCTCTGTTGAACCTTCGCCTAGATCAGTAATAGTTGATGCTGTTTGTTGGGCAGTTGACTCCTTGGAGTCAGCAGTAGAACCCGAGTTCAAGCTTAAGACTTGAATAGTTTCAGTGACATCTTTAACTTTTTTATTTTGAGAGGTTTGAGTTTTACCATTCGTGGTATTACCAGTGGCAACGGTTGCACTAGCGGCAACGGTATCATTAGAAACCAGTTGATCAGATTTCTTCTTTTGATCTTTAGTCTTCTTATTATTATTCTTCTTCTTATTGTTACCATTGTTATTTGATGCATTGTTTTTCTTTTTAGAGTTACCTTTGCCACTGTTTGATGAAATGACAATAGTTGCTTCATATGGTACCCATTTCTCCTTCCCAGTATTTTTCACCTTTGGAGGAAGAGTATTAACAGTAGTAGCAATTGTAGACTTTGAAGTATTCGTAGACTTGGTGGCACCAATTGTTGTAACTTCTTTAACCAAAGCCTCCTCCGCGCTTGGCCACTGTTCTTTTTGAATACCACCATTTTGTGTAGCTCTTGGTTCCACGTGAGCGATTACTTTTGATGTAGCTTGCATAACTGGAGCAGAAACGCTACTAGAACCCCAAGCACTTACTTTTGGAGCTGGAGCTGGGAGTAGTTTAGCAGAACCAGCGCTTGATGCAGATGAAGTAGGGTCATTAAGATCCACGTGAGTAGTAGTGATCTCACTAGATTGTTTTAAAGAGGCAGAATCAGATTCCTCAGTTGGTTTTGTAGATAAATCAGCAGACATGATAAATTGCAAGAAATTAGGAGAACTTTCTTTATGTTTGTGTATGAAGGTTAAAATCAGTATTGATATAGATCAGATGGAAAAAAAAAACCACTGAATGGACTTGCTAAGGTAAAAAACACAAGAAGTGAGGCTTTAGTGGTAAAATATAGTTGGATCCAATGAAATCAGTGTACAGATGCAACTGATTTTTTCAAGTTTGTTGTTCTTTGTTGACAATTAAAGTTTCTCCTGTATGAAAACTGAGGGCAAAGAAAAAGAATCTTGAGGAATTTCTCTTAAATTTAAAGCTTTCCAGAGAATAGGGAGAAATAAGTCAGAAATTCTTCTATAAGAATTAACGGTGGTTTGAATGAAGTGCAATTGACGTATTGAGACGACTTTAATAATGTAAAAATTGCCTTTGCTTTCAATATGAAGTTGAATTCTCTGGAATTTTTATAAAAATCGTTGATTTTAACCTTTGAAATTGAACATTTGGAAACCAAAAAAAATGAAAAAAAAAATACAAGTTCGCGGAAGACAAAGGTTATGAGCACTGGAGGTGTTTCATTCAATTAAATTTTAACGCGTTTAACATAAGAGACACAATAGTTTATTTAAAGGGCATCAAATACGTTTGTCACCGTTTGTGCATTCTTTCTTAGCCTCTAATTCCATATGAGCTCTGATACAGATCTGCATCCCCATTCTTTGAATGTGCGGTCGCAGATCACAAAACTTAGAACTAAAGAAGACCTTCAACTCACACTTTTAGCACCATTAAAGTCAAATCTTTCATCAATCTCTAATAATCTCATACATAATTTCAATTTTGATTCTAGATCCACTACTTCTGCTACCACTATAACACAACCAAATGCTAATAAATCAAGAGTGTTTCGATCTAATGATACTCAGCTTGAATTAAAGACACAAAATGGTCCATATCTAAGTAAACTATCGTTTCAATTCAATGATCAATACGCTATTGTTTCTCACTTGGAAGGTGATAAGTACATTTTATCATATACAACTCATGCTTTTGTTAAAGAAACTACGACCAATGGGATCAAATTTATCTCAACTTCAATTAAAGATGAGATGCCTAAACCATGGATCTCTACACTATCTGAAGAACCTAAGAATCATATAAAATTATCAATGTCACCTCCTATACAATCATCCCCAATAAAGTCACCAATTAATGAAAAATCACCAACTATGGATGACATTCAACAAGAACCTACTGATCCATTTGACTATTTCATGCATAAATATTTTGATACACTATATCAATTAACTACTCCATTGACATTCTTTGCAAAATCTACATTCTCAAGATTAAAGACTTTATGCTCTCAAACTAAACCTGAAGTTTGTTATGATTCCATATTAAAACAGTTCTTAATCAATTTTGAACAATTTGATTCACGTCATTTAATGTCTAATAATGGTATCTTAAATTCTATCCCATTGTTTGAGATGGAGACTATTTATAGAGATGGATTCATCTCTAAATCTTTAAACTTGGTTGATTTTGATGTTCATTCTTTGAACTATTCAGAGACAAATAAATCACTGATAAACACTTTAAATCAATTCAAGATTAGAGAGATCCAATTGCAATTGATAATATTGTTAGAAATCATTAATATTAAAGAACTTGACAATCCAAAAAATTTCAAAAAATTGACTAAACAAAAAGAAAAAAAGAAAAAATCATTAGTGAAGAGGCCATTGATCGGTAGGAAGTTTCAAAATGTTGTTCCAAATGATAACTCTCTTGAAGCTTCTACCACAGTTGCGAAACTTGATTTTACAGAATTACTTGATAATTATGTTGACAAACTTTGTATTTGGGATATTTTAAACTCTTCAACATCTACTACCATCATCTCTAGATCTTCAACTTCAACATCTTCATCTGGTGAATACTCTTCAAGAAAATTTATCTCTTATGTGATAATCCCTTTCTTTGACAAGAAATGCCCTCATAGTGTTAAACATATCATCAAGAAGATCAAAGGTCCCTCATTCAAAGCGAAAACACCGGCCTCGAAACAGGATCCAAAGAGAGAAAGGTCCACCTCTGTCACTTCCATTGGATCTAATGAATCATATCAAATGGAAATATCAAGACCACCATTATCACGTTCCTCTTCAAAATTGGGTGATCTTGATGAATTTAAATTGAATAGAAGTAATAGTGATTTACAAATGTTGAAACGGAATTCATCATTCAATGCAAATACATTATCCAAACGTCAAATTGATTTTTCAATGCCTGTAAAGGCTACATCTATCAAATCATTAAAAAGATCAAACTCTTCAATCTTTAATAGAGTCGGTAAAAAACTCGAATCATCTAAATCTAATAAACAATCCGTCTCAAATTCATCTCAAAGATTACAAACAGAATCTTTCTCACAAGTCATTGAAACTCCAATGAAGAAACAAAAAATTATCAATGTTTTAGAAACACCAAATGATTCTAAAACTATTGAGACACAAGTTATTAGTTCCACTGAACGTCCATTATCAACTCATTTGGAAATCCCATCGAATGGCATCATCGTTTCAAGTGCTGTGAAATCAGATGCAGTGATCAACTCACCCGCGTTACAACAAGGTCTATTGAGTCCCCTAATGATGAGATCATCAGCAAAGAGAAGACCAGGTGATCCGTTTGAATTTAAGAGCCCAGAAGAAAACATGTTGAGAGAAAGTCCATCTACAAAGAAAGTTAGAAGGAAACTATTTGCACCAAAATGAAAGAAATCAATATGATTAAATTTCATACATTTTAATGACCCCCCCTATAATTTTTACGACTTACGCATATCAATAATTTTTGTAATAATACATATTATTAACATTTAAGTATAGATACCAATTCAATTAATTAGTCCGTATTTCTAACCAAATGTTTTCTTTTTTTCTTTCTTAATTCATCATTATCATCAATTTTCTAAATCACCAAAGAAGATTGCATCATAGATCTTCTTAGCATCATTTTCCTTCAACACTTCATCAGAAATGATTTTACCAACTCTGTTTGATAATTTTTGTTTTTCCTCTTCTGAAAATTCAACATCCATATCTGAATCTTCCACTTTATCACTGACTAAGAGTCTCAAAGTGGAAATAATTGTCTTTATCAATAATGCTTTATGTGATTCTTGTAAAGTTGGTGATTCTAACACCGTTACTGACCAATTTTTCAAATTACCCAAGATCGTGATCCTTATAACTTCATCCCCAAGACCTTTAAGACCAGTTATGGAACCGTAAAGAGTACCCACTGGTTTATTTGAATCAAGAAATGCTTTTAATAAAGTTCTTGTAATTCTTGGTCTTAATGTTGTATAACTCTTACCATAATTTTTACAAACATGTTCAAGTAAACTTGCAGCGAAATCTCTAACTGCAAATTGTTCATCGTCACCACCAGTGGTAACTTCTAAAGATTCATTTTCTTTATTTTTGTCTAAATTACCAATTCTCTTTGCAAGTAATAATGTTAAGATACATGGCATCAATGCATGGATATATGGATCAAGAAAGATGTTATCATTTGACAAGAGTGAATAAATGACTTCTAACATTGTAGATAATAAGGTCAAATTGTTTAAATTATGAGTGATTTGTTCAGAAATGAATTGAACAAAATATGGAACAAGTTGATGTAAACCAGGATCTGAACGTAATGATGTCAAGGCAGCTTGCTTTAAATGTAATGATTCATCACCATTTTCTTCTTTAATTAAAGCTTGAACAACTTTATTAAAATATAATTGTAATTCTTTCGATAAGACATGTTTAACCAAAGGTTTAATCTCTGCATCCTTACTATTGATTTGTGAACCATTAACAGGATTACCTGCACCGATACTTGAACCGTTAGCAGAACCGTTGGCCCCTGAATTGGAAGTGGTACCGGTGGCGGTACTTGATACGGAGTTTTCACTAAGTACATTGGTAATAGCACCTCTTTGAGATGGTAATAATGATTTAATCTCTGATTCTAATGGATTTTGTGGGATTGCAGGTTGAACACCTTCTATGGCTAACCAATGAGCGGTAAATGTAGAGGCTCTTGGTACTTTAGGTAAGGGCTGATTGATTAATTTCTCGAAATCAACTTCTTCATCATCAATATAGTATAAAGTTTGACCATTCCCAACAAGGGCCTCTTTAAAATTCAATCGTCTTGAGACGTCATAACCGTACAAAGGTTCAACATTCAGCACTTTCAATGCCTTTTCTATATCTTGTGTCGATAGGGTTCTTCTCTTGGAATGTCTCATGAATTTAACAGCTTGTTCAAGGATCTCATGAATTCTATATTCAACATCCATAGCTAAATTTCTTGAAGTTTCCTCATTCAAATCGCTAAGGCCAATGGAATCAGCAACGTCCCTCACTGTATCTATTGGCGACCATAGCGTATGTGATAGCGGGGCCTTGTTGTTCTGTGCCATTGTGTGCAGTGAGAGTGTATTAATTCCCCTTCTTTGTGATGAGCTTTTTAGTTATATACTATTAATTTTTGACGTGTTTTCGGTTCTTTGATTTTCATTATTACCTTTGATTACATAATCATTATGGTTACCCTCCATCGAGGTATAATATAAATAGTGATCTTTATCATTAATCAAAGAGTTTTAATTGAATTGAATTACAAAGATGTTTTACTTATAATAGACATTGTGATTAAAAGGTTTTTATATCTTTTTTTTTCATGATTATCTGTGTGTTTCATCACTATAAACATTAATTAACGAGTTCTTGCTAAACTTGCAGTGTTTAAATGGACATTAATATCTAATTTATCTGTTTTTTCTTCAATATCTCTAATTCTGTAATTTTGTCTATCAATTTCTTCACCTTGAGTTACAGCTAAATTTTTTAGTCTACCAGAAATTTTAGAAATTTCATCCATATTTTGTGCAATTTCCATTTCCATTTCTTCATCTTCACTATCTGCTTCAAATTGATATTTTTTAGCTTGTTCTTTCCATTTTTCACGTTTATATTTATTAGTAATTGAATCTTCATTATCTTTAACATCATTTAATGATGATTTAATTCTATTTGTTGATTGAGCTAATTCTCTTCTTTGACGTTCTTGTTCCACTTTTGAAGCAATTCTTTCACCTTTAATTTGTTGTTCTTGTTGTCTTAATCTTCTAGATTTAGTGAAAGGGTTAGCAACAGATGGTTTTAATAAATTTCTATTATAATGATGTAATTCTTTAACTTTATCTTTTGCAATTTTATCTTGAGTTTCAGCTAATGATAAATTTTTTTCCACATTATATAAAATTTCACTTTGAGCACCAATCATACCAGCGGTATTTTTACCACTTTCTTCAGCTTCAAGACCTAAATTTATAATATTTCTTGTACTTGCAACAGAATCTTGTTTAATATCACGAATTTGATATTTTAAATTACGAATTTCTTCTTCTTCTTCTTGTTCTTGAATTTGTTCAGGTGTTAACTCTTGAGGTTCTTCATAATAATCTTGATATTGTTGATTACCATATTTATCTTGTTCTTCCCTAACGACATCGGCATTCAAATCTTCAAAATCAAATTCCCCTTGTTGTTGTGGAATTTGTTGCTGTTGTTGTCTTGGAGTATATGCATTTCTAACAGATTGAGTATCTAATGGAGAATAATTCAAATCTTCTTCAACTGCAGTATTTATTCCACCATATGGATTTGAACGACCATTTGCCCTTTGAGCATATGGATTTGAACTTTTAGATCCAACGTTTAAATTTTGTCTCTGATCAGGTTGTCTTTGTGAAGCATAAGGATTACTATTGGATGATAATGGAGACTGACCAGTGGGTTGTGATTGTGGTTGTTGATGATGTGGCTGTTGATGTGGCTGTTGATGTGATTGTGGTTGACCATATTGAGAAGTTGAAGAATTAGATCCATAAGGATTATTTGATCTTTCTGATGAACCATATGGATTAATTTGATCATTACCATAATTACCTGAATCATTTGAACCTATATTAGCATAAGGATTTGATGAATTTTGTGTACTATTTAAAGAACCATAAGGATTTGAGCTATTATTAGAACTACCTCTTGAATTTACCACAATACGTTCATTTTCATTAGCATTTGCATGTTCTTCATAACCTTGAGGTGCATAAACTTTCTTCTTACCAAGATCATTTGCATAATTACTATAAGCTTGAAAATTTGATGGTTTTTTTGAATTTTGTTTAACAGGTAAATTACGATCCATCATTTTTTCCTTCATTTTACTTTCAACTTCTTCCTGTGAAGGAGGTTTTATCTTAAACATCTTCTTGAACCCCATCTTGACCGTTGTCCTTTGGGTGAGTTCTATTGTTGAGTGATTATTAGTTAATGATTATTAGTTAATGATTGTTAAGTTCTCGTTATCAATTTGGTTTTTAAAAATAGGTATTGCCCCAAAGGGTAGGGGACACACGGCTAGTACATAATGAATGAAATGAATGAAATGAATGAAATGAATGAAATGAATGAAATGAATAAAATAATATGAGACTTTATTACTACAATTTATGGTAATACATAATACTATCTCAATTTAACAATGATTTTATAGAACTAACACTATCATTTTTCATTGATAATAATACATTAGCAGAATCAGATTCTAATAATGAATTTCTTGAACGATTATCTATAACGTTAGGTAAAATTATTCTTGGATCAATTTGTGAATTTGTTCTATTAGTCTTGAATTGAGATTTTTCATCAATAATCTCTAATTTAGAATTTGGTGAATTACTTGAACTTAACTGTGACGAGTCTCTTGACTCTATGGAATTTGTTATTGATGTTCTTTGTTTTGGGAATTGGAAATCTGTTTTGATAGAAGGGAACGATAGGGAATTCACAGATGGAGTTGGATATAATTCTGGTGTAATTATTGGTGATGGGAGTGCCTGAAATTTGGCATTATTACAATCCTGGAGATTATTTATGGATCCATTTGATTTTGATTTTGTAAAATTTGTTGATTCTATTGATAATGAAGATCTATTACTATAATCTTCAAATAATTTATTAAATTCAAAATCATTATCAACATTTCTATAACTTTCTGTATCAATTTCAATCTTAGCAAATTCAATATCATTTTCAATTTGATTATTTTTATCAATTAAATCTTGATGTTGAATATTTATTACTTCATGTAAATATTTAATATAATCAACTGTTGCTTGAAGTATAGTTAATTTATACATCCCTTCACCAGAATTATTACTATTACTACTATTACCACTAATTAAACTATTTCTGCAAGCGGGTATTAAGAATTTTAATGCTTCAAATTCTCTATTCATTCTAATTCTTCTTTTCTTTTCAATTATTGAATGTGCAGTCTTATGTTCTCTTCTTCTTTTTTCAATTTCTGATTGTGATACTAGTGATGATGATGAACGTCTACGACGTTTCTTTGGTTGAATTTCTTGATCATCAGGATTATTTGGTTGAATATTTGGTGATATTGTTGATTCAGAATTTTGCATTTGAATTATAGTTGGCTTTAAATCTGGTGGTGTTGGTATAATAGTCATTTTAGATCAATATTTGAAATTAGTTATCAAAACTCTCTTTGAATAATCTAATGGAAGTTAAAGTTTATTTATATTATAAAAACGTTTTAATCAATTTCAAAGACTCGTGTGGTTAATAAATTAATCAATGTGAAAGGGCCAAATTGGCCAAGGCAAATTTTAATATAAAGGTTAATTTAACCTTTAGCATAAGGTTAAAGCCTCACTAAACTTAGACAGAAGGGTTCTGCCCGGAGCTTAAAGGTCAACCTAGGGACCCCCGCCCCCTGGCCTCCGTTCCAAGTCTTGTCACTATGCAGACAAGAATTTTTGTTGATCCACACGTGGAGCAGTTTATTGACATTTTGAACACGTGCTAGGAACGTGTCACAAGATCAAAATAAGCACACGACTGATAAGGTTCGATATGACTACGGAAAGGTAAATTATAGACACGTTGCTAAACATGTCAATAAAGTTGCTCTCTTTCTTTTTCAATTCAACGTGGGTTACCTCAAGGTGTTGTTTGTATTGAATATAGTGAATTAAACCCACATGTACTTAACCAAGAAATATTTCATCTCATAATCCTTTAACTATTAATAATATCCGTGTAATCCCTACAGACTCTTCTCACTTTTTTCAACCTTTGTTTATATTATATGTCTCTCGTTTATTCCCTTCCCCCATTTTACACATGGTGCACACAAGATAACGTCAAATGGGAGTTGTTAGGGCAACCAATTTTCATTAACTTAATTTTAGTATTAGTTGTTTTAAGTACTAAATTATTGATATTTACTAGTGCTATTGATTCTTTTATAGTAGTACAGTGTTATTGATTACTTTACTAGCTTTCATATACTCGAATAAGGAGTATCAAAATTTCAAATGATCATAATGGAACTCACAGGGGCTCAAGCGATGATAATTCTATAACCACAGCCACTGTTGAAAGCCACTGTATTTATTCTGATCTTGGGGTTCTTTCTTATCTCATGACTACACTCTCTGTGATCTTGGGGCTTCCTCTTGATCTCATGACTAAACATGATCCAATGTCTTTCTATATATAATAAGACTAATCCTACTTAATCATAACCAAAGATAAAATCAAACGTAAATCTTTATTCCAACCTATAGAAATTTATTAAAACTGTTAAAGTATGTAATTGATCTTCTGATCCTATCAATCCCCAATGATCTAGCCTTCACTATGCAATTAAAAGTTGTCACTAAAGATTCTCTACGTTAATCAGTAACAAATTTCAAAATATGTCAATCAATTTATACATTTTCTTAGTAATATCTATATAGTGTTATCATATCGTAATTTAAAATCCTTATCAAAAGGTTAACCCCACTAATGATCTTCTAGTTGAATTACCCTCTTTATCTCTCCATATTTAAACACTTGCAATCCAGCATGAAACTAATGATTTACTATAGATTTTGTTGATCTTAAAATAACGAGAATGTGCAGGTTTATTAACTGAAAATTATGTTAAAGAAAGTATTGAAGAAATCATATGATCTGGATACAGTTGCTCTATGATTTGCGAGTTATAAAGCCGAATATGGACTCTAATTATGATTCTTGATCATCAGGTGAGTTATTGTGTTTTGTATACCCTATGTTTATTGAGTGTAATCGTCTGTCAGTATGATTGACAATACCACAAGTACTATTACTGTTATCATTACAAATACGTATACAAATACAGTTACAATCACGTACAAATACAAATACAATTCCAATTACAATCTATCCCCTAAACCAATAAATCATTAATTGGTAACGTTTTAACCGTTAAGATCTTCACTATAGTTGATCTTCTTGATAAGGAACGATGTGCAATCTTTTTAGGGGTTAAAATTTCATATAATTGATAGGTAACCATCAACTATACTAGTAGATAGTATACCACCAGTATACTAGTATATTATAATCAATAATCTCTCTACTTCGTTATCTTCTATTTATTATAAGAGAATATGAGTAATTTCATTATGAGTAATCGCCCGGTTCGGCCCACACATGTATAAACTCTTAAAATGTGAGTCAGTTTGACACAATTAAATTTTTTATACGGAAAATCTTAAATGCTGCAACACTTTGGTGAATCATCATTGCATATCAAATTATAATTATTAAATTATATAAAGTTTAAGGATATCCTTAAATTTAATAGTTCAAGATTGTATTGATAAAAGGTTAAGGTTGATTGAAGATACCAAAATGTTAAAGATCAAGTCTAAATCACATACTTTGTTATTTGATAATTTATTATCATGTTTAGAAGCTATCAAGAGAGGAATTTTTAATAGTTTAAATAATGATACATTATACTTAATGCCAAAATATTCATCATCAAAACTTTTAGCATTACATTTTACAACAATAAATTCAATTGATAAATGTCTTAAATTAAATTTAATATCGGCAGATTCAGCAATGTTTTATAATTCAAGTAATGATTCTAATTTAATCTTAACTAATTTAGAAAATATCATTAATGAAACATTACCAGATCTATCAACTTTATTAAATGAATTAGTTGATGATTTTACATTGTATCATGAACATAGTTATATCACAGATACAAAATCTATAGTGGAACTTTTAAAATTAAGAAGATTAACCAATGTATTAACCACAATTGAAACATTGATAATTCCAAAATTTCATAATTTATTGATAAAATGTAATAAATATTCAACAAGTTTTAATTCATGTGATTATTTTGATTTGAAAAATTATAAGAATGATAATGTCTTAATCACTGATTTAATTTATGATGATGAATTTAATTATGATGAAGAATTTGAAATTTTGGAAAAAGCTCTTGAATTATTATCATTAGAATCTGATTTAGGTGAAGAATTTGAAATGGTTGATCAAGTAATTGATTCTAATGATGATGATGTCTTTGAATTAGATTTAGAATATGATTATCAAATGGTTAAACCTTCGATTCCAATACAATTGGAAAATAGACTTAATTTAAATCGTTTAATTACTATCTGTTAAAGAATCTAGGGGTTTATAATTTTTGTTTGGGTTTAGGTTATTGGAGTTTTGGTTTTGGTTTATAGGGAATTTAATAGAATAATTATAATGATATTTAGTAGTTGAGTCTCTTAAGTTTAATATGTCATATTAATGATGTCATCATAATCCGAAGCTAAAAAAAAATGAAAAACTCTGGAGAAATCAGTCATAAACTTCAACATAACGTTTGATTTTAATTCTAATTATCCCCTACGACGGGTAATCAATACAATACCACTTTTCATTATCTTAATCATAGACAATTATGGTTGGTTTACCTGCTGCAAACAATGATGTATTGGTTCCACAATTAAGAAATTTAACTAATAAGGTATATACACCAGTTTTCAAATCTTTCCCAAAATTACAAAAGATAATTGATACCATCTCTTCATCATTACAATCGACTATCTCAGTGACACAAGAATCATCAACTCTTATCACATTGAATAAATTAAAAGAAGATATTGATTGGTTAAAGGATTCATTGACCCAGGATTTTAATAAGTTGAACAAAATAGAAAATCATTTAAAATTTATAAATGCAGATGAAACACTTACAAATCAACGTGAATTAATTGGGATATTTATTGAATTTTATGAATTTTTTGATGATATGATTTTGGGTAATTTAATTGAAGTCTTTAAAGGAATTTATGAATCATATTTAATTTCAAATATTGATCCAATTATTGAAAAGGCACTGAAAATTAATGAATTAAGTATTAAAGATCTGGGTAGTCTCTTGAGAAAGTATCAAATTAGTTTAAAGATGATTGGATCTTTATTTCAAGAAATAGAGAAATTAAAAATTAATCCAGTGTTAAATACAGGTGGTATAAATCAACAAGAATTTAATGAATTTGAAATCGATGTTAATAAAAGAATTGGGAATTTAGAAAAGAGTATCATTGATTTGAATATATAATGGATCTTATACATGAATATCATATTAATGTAGCAGACAAGTTACATCTATGAGTAAAAAATCTCCATATTATAAAAACATGGTGCACTAATACACTAATACACTAATACACTAATACACTAATACACTAATACACTAATACACTAATACACTAATACACTAATACACTAATACACTAATACACTAATACACTAATACACTAATACACTAATACACTAATACACTAATACACTAATACACTAATAACGCTATTAACACCAATAACAATAACACCACTAACACTAACACTAACACTAACACTAATACACTGTTGACACAAATTTTATACTTATACTAATTATAGTTATGTGTCAATCCTCTATCCGGTAAGCGCCACACATTTTTCTATTTTCAAAATTCAATTACTTTTCCTAAATAGGAAAATTGTAAACATTGATTTTGACTTTTACCACAATGGTACAAATTTTATGCATTCCAATTTCTCAAGAGAAAATTGTGGGATTATGAATCGCAAAGTTAACAAATTTCTTCTTTGAGTTTTGAAATTGATAGTAAGGAAATTTCAAACTTCTCTAACGACATTAACTTCCATCAAAGCATATATACATATACATCTCAATACTTGATACAATTTGCACTTCCTAGCTACATTGATTTATCTTCTTGCTCTCCCATCCACTAGTTATTAAAGTGTCCCAATTTTATATAAAGATCGTTAATAGTCCTTAGGCCACTTGACTATCTATAATCCACTACAGCAACTCAATAGGCAAAGATTGTCTTAATACAGAAAGGGCAGGACTATAGAGAAAGCATACAGACATAGACATAGACACAGACACAGACACAGACACAGACACAGACAAACACACACACAGCACTTAACAAGGATGTCCCATATCTTTGAATCTCCCAAGAGAGATCGTTCCACATTGAGATATGAAGGTTCACCAAAATCTGTTAGAAAGAGTCATGCATCAACATTATCATTAACTTCACCTACAAAACTAAATATCGTTCATGCTGATTGGGATAAAAATACCATTTATTCAAGTCTCAAGAGAACTTCATCATCAACTAGTCAACAAGCCACAGCATCAGATAGATTTATACCATCAAGATATACTGCATCAAATGGAAGAGTATCTAATGAAGATACTATTCCTCCACCAAATGCTTCCCCATCAAAACATATTGAAGCTCAATCACAAATCATATATAAGAGATCTGTGGCAAATGCTTGTGGAATTGAGGTTGGTCAAAGAATTTTACAATATCAACCATTACCTCCACAAAGTAAAAAAATTATTCAAATGAATAAAAATTCTAATTTTAATTGGGAAAAATCAACTATTGAACCTATTAGATCTAGAAAAATAAGTTCAAATCCTGATAGAGTACTTGATGCACCAGGTTTTATTGATGATTTTTATTTAAATCTTTTAAGTTGGTCAATTGATAATTATTTAGCAATTGCATTAGAAAATAGTTGTTATATATGGAATGCATCATCAGGTTCAGTTTCACTTCTGAATGATTGTGATTTTAATATTTCATCTGTTAGATGGTCAGAAGATTCTTCATACCTTTCAATTGGTAAAGATGATGGTTCAATTGAAATTTGGGATATTGAAACAAATTCAAAATTAAGAACAATGAGAACAAAATCAGGAGTTAGAATTGGATCACAAAGTTGGTCAAATCATTTAGTTACATGTGGTTCAAAATCTGGTGAAATATTTATTAATGATGTTAGAATTAAAAACCATATAACATCAGTTTTAAATAGTCATGTTGGAGAAATTTGTGGATTAGAATATAGGAAAGACGGTTTACAATTTGCATCAGGATCAAATGATAATACAGTTTGTATTTGGGATAGTAGAAGTTCTATACCTCAATTTACAAAGACAACACATACAGCTGCAATTAAAGCAATTGCATGGAATCCAGAAATTAATTCATTATTAGCAACAGGTGGTGGTTCATCTGATAAACAAATTCATTTTTGGAATACAACAACAGGTTCAAGAGTTAATAGTATTGATACAGGTTCACAAATTTCATCATTAAATTGGGGTTCATCAAATTCATTTGGTAGAGAAATTGTTGCCACTGGTGGATTTCCAAATAATAGTATAAGTATTTATTCATATGATCATAAGATAAAAGTTGCAGAAATTGAAAATGCTCATGATTCAAGAATTATATCAGGTCAAATTTCTCCAGATGGTTCAACATTAGCAACAGTTGGTGGTGATGAAAATTTAAAATTTTATAAAATTTTTAATGATAATAAGAAAAGACAACAATCTAGCAGTATTGCAAATGATAAACAAATGACAAAGATAATGACCATTAGATAATTATGGAAACATTCCTATAAAGATATCCTTTATTTAGTTAAATAAATAAGCTAGTTAATTAACTTGTAATATGATTATACCGAATGATAAACGAAGACACCAATATACTGAGACACCAATATACCAATATTCCAATATACCAAGATATGAAACCAAGATACAACAAAGTTAATCAATTTTAAAAATTACTAATGAACTCACTAGTAAACTTTAAAAAAGGTTTGCGTCAGAAGCCAAAAACAGTGCAATGGCAACGACACTATGTAAATAAACTTAATGAGCAAGCCCATTAAAAAGTTTTTTACCATAATCCAAAAATAAAAGTAACAATTTAAAAGTTCTCAATGAGAACATTTCAGTTGTTACACTGAAAAGAACAGATACTACACTTGATCTAAGCCAAAAGGCAAAGAGATTTAAAGAAAAGAAAAAAAAAATTAAAAAGAACAAGAAGAAAATATAATTAAAAAATTGATTCTTTTTATACTTTTTTTTTTTTTTTTTTTTTTTTTACCCAATTTAGGTTTCCGCGAATATTCCTGTTTTGGAATTGGAGGTTTGGTTATTGAAGAATTTAAATAGAAGATTCACAGGAAAGTTGGGAAAAAGGAGAAAGTAATGTAAAGATTCAAGATTAATACTTTAAATACAACTGCTGTCATTAAATAATGATCTTTACCTTTGTATTTAATGAAATAATAAGAATCCCCCTTCTGCTTACATAACCAACCCTCAGCTACTTACATAATCAATAATTAAGTTTGGCAATTTAAAAAACAACAAATTCAATAAACTCCAAGTTTCTTCAATATTCAATAACATCAAATCATCATTATTGATAACATTGTGATAAATCTAACTTACGTTTTTCAATTCTTCCATTTGTGAATCAATCATTTCATCTGTTCAATTTGTTCATCATAAATTCAATTCATATCATCTTATAGTTATACACCATCTTTTATATAACATTATGTCAAATATCCCTTCAATTGAGGCAAGATTAGAATCAACACATTTAGAAGATGAAAATTTAGAAAATATAAAACTTAAACAAAAATTAGCAGTTCAAGCAATTAGATTATTTTTAAAATCAAAAACTTCATATGATGTATTACCTGTTTCATATAGATTAATAGTTTTAGATACATCTTTAATGGTAAAATTATCATTAAATATTTTACTTCAAAATAATATTGTTTCAGCTCCATTATGGGATGCAAAGACTTCAAGATTTGCAGGTTTATTAAATTCTTCAGATTTTATTAATGTTATACAATATTATTTTCAAAATCCTGAAAAATTTGAATTTGTTGATAAATTAAATTTAAATGGTTTAAAAGATGTTGAAAAGGCAATTGGTGTTGAACCTATTGATACAGGATCAATTCATCCTTTTAAACCTTTATATGATGCATGTGTTAAAATGATTGAATCAAGATCAAGAAGAATTCCATTAATTGATGAAGATGAAGATACTCATAGAGAAATTGTTGTTAGTGTCTTAACTCAATATCGTATCTTAAAGTTTGTTTCATTAAATTGTAAAGAAATTGAAGATTTATTAGTTCCATTAAAAGATTTAGGTATTGGTGCAAATCAAAAAATTTCAACTGCAACAATGAATACACCTGTTATTGATGTTATTCAATTATTATCCCATGGTTCAGTTAGTTCAATTCCAATTATTGATGAACAAAATAAATTAATTAACGTTTATGAAGCTGTTGACGTCTTAGGTTTAATTAAAGGTGGAATTTATAATGATTTATCTTTAAGTGTTGGTGAAGCTTTAATGAGAAGATCTGATGATTTTGAAGGTGTTTATACATGTACCGTTAATGATAGATTAGCAACTATATTGGATAATATTAGAAGATCAAGACTACATAGATTGTTTGTCGTTGATGATGATGGTAAATTAATTGGTGTTGTTACATTAAGTGATATCTTAAAATATATCCTTTTTGGTGAAAGTGATTAAATTATGAAATGTATGATACTGACTCTAAGTTTTATTTCTTTTTCTGTTTTGTTCTTTGTCGGGATGAATTTAGTGTAGTTAGTAGATTTAAGATCTTAGTCTATACGAAGTGTGAATTTCAATAGATCTTCCCATTGAAACTGCTAATACAACTCTAACTACCTTTGAAGTGATCAATACAAGTCTACGAAGTAATATGGGTTATCCCATTATAATCATTTCATACATAGCTCCAAGTTATGTTTTATTGCTTTCATTGCTCGGAAATCAAAGTATTTATATGGATTTAGTGGAATTTACGGAGTTTGGAATTAATGAAATTTATACGGAGAATATAAATATAAAGTTAATTTCCATTGCTATTGGAGTTCTTCATGAAGAAAAGTAGTTTGATAAATATTGACCATTCATTATCAAACAATGTCCTTAAATTTATCAAAAGTAAGCAACTATGGATTAGGTTTAATGTCTTTGACTATGAGAAACACACCAATTCCACAAAGGCAAGCAATTGAAACTATAAAACAAGCTATAACAAAAAATTTACCAAATAAGACATTTATAAATGCAGGTGAATTTTATGGTCCAAATCAAATAAATTTAAGACTACTATATAAATTTTTCCAAAAATATCCAGAAAGTAGAGAGAATACAATTATTTCAATTAAAGGTGCATTTAATTTAAAAGAAGGTCCAACCACTGATGCAAAGAGAATTACTAAATCTATTGATGACGTTATAAAATTTGTTCCTGATTTAGAAATTTTTGAACCTGCTAGATTAAATCCTTCAATACCTTTTGAAGAAACCTCAAGAGCTCTTGACAATGCTATTGATCAAGGAAAGATTAAAAGCTTTACATTATCTGAAGTTAGTGGGAAGACATTGAAAGAATTTAATGAATTATCAAAATATGGTGTCTCAGGTGTTGAAGTTGAATTTAATATGTTTGCAAGACATATTTTCAAAGAGGATAATTTAGCTCAAATTGCAGGTGAATTAAATATTCCAATAATTGCATATAGTCCATTATCAAGAGGTTTATTAACTGGTACAATTAAAGATTCAAATGAACTTTCAAAAACAGATTATAGAAAAAATTTTGATAATTTTACAAAAGATAATATCAAGATAAATGTCGGTATTGTAACAAAATTAAACTCTATTGCACAAAAGAAACAAGTTACATTAGCACAACTTTCATTAGCTTGGGTGCATTATCATAGCGAGAAGAATATTTATGGTATTAAATTCCCTAAAATAATTCCAATTCCAAGTTCATCATCAGTTGAAAGAGTAAATGAAAATTTTGAAAGGGTTGAACTTACTGAATTGGAATTTAAACAGATTAATGATATCTTAGATTCAAATCCAGTTGCAGGTGGGAGATTCAATAACGCCTATCGTCGTTTATTATCTGTTTAGAAGTCTGAAACGAAGCTCTATAGATCACTCAGCTACGATTAGATACTTATGAACTTTAACTTCAACAGGGACATGATAATCCTCTATAGTTCAAGCTATACACTATAGAGCTCTATATACTATCAATACACTTCATAAGAGCCAATCTGATTGTGAATATTCACACTGTGTTTAATGTAGAGCAGGGGTAATTGCCACAATGACTTAACAATATCAGTAACTATGAGCTACCATTTGTACACTTGGTTGATACAAGTTTATCATGAAGACAACTTGTGACCCTCATCCTCGGCCGAGGATTTATCAGATAGACGTAAGAAGAAGATCACGTGACACAAAGGCCAAAAGTGGAAAGTCACGTGAATAGTCGTGATAGTGGCTAACTGGAAGCAAAAACCATAACCAAAATAACGCCACAGTTCTTGTCAGTCTCTTATCAAAATCGCCAATTTCACCAAATCGGAAAGACTTAAGAAATATCCGATTAATTTTTTAAAACAAAGAGATCAATGATTCATCATTGCTTTTAAAAGGTATAAACTTCAAAAATTTATTAACTTGTTTGATTAATCCTTATCTTTGTTATATTTTGGGATCAACGGTGCGGGATTGCCCTTTTTTTTCAATTACAAAGGGACCTCAATTTGGATTATTAATAAAGTTCCTACAGACTTATATTTACTATTAAGAAATTTATACCCATACCCCTGTTAGACATTAATTATAAATATAATATCATACAATCATGTCACAATTAGTGCCCAGAGATAGACATTGGAAAGAACTTAGTTGGCATGAAAAACCAAGTATTAAGCAAATAACACCAAGAGCCATTGTTGCTGGTTTATTTATTGGGTCTATTATCTTAATATCAAATTTCCAATTTGGTTTACAAACGGGGTGGGTCTCAATGATGTCTCTACCTTCTGCATTACTTTCTTTTGCAATCTTTAAGAATTTACAATTAAAATTAAGTTATGAATTTACAGATGTTGAAAACGTATTTATTCAAAGTATTGCAGTTGCTGTCGGTACAGGTCCATTAGCCTATGGATTTGTTGGTGTGGTTCCAGCAATTGAAAAATTTTTAAGAGCAGATGAAACTGGGACAGGTCAATTGGTTAAATTTAGCTTACCAGATTTAATTATTTGGTCTTTGGGTCTTGCATTTTTTGGTATCTTCTTTGCTGTACCTTTAAGAAAACAAGTTGTTGTTAAAGAAAAATTACCATTCCCATCAGGTAGTGCCACTGCAACTTTAATTTCAGTTTTAAATGATACAGAGACTCATCATGAACAATCATCAATCAAAAATTCCATTAATTCTGAACCTTCTATTGATGAAGAATCTGAAAATTCTGAACAAGAAGAATCAATCTCATCACAACCAAATGAAAATACATCATTATTAGAATCACAGAATATGAAGGCACTCGTCAATGCAAATACATATAATAAGAATTTGAAATCATTGGTAACAACATTCACTGCATCTTCAACATATACTCTGGTTTCATATTTTATTCCACAAATCAAGAGCATCCCAATCTTTGGTTCATATTTAAATGAGAGTTACCTTTGGAACCTGCAACCATCACCTGCATATATTGGTCAAGGTATAATTATGGGACTTCCAACTGTATCTTATATGTTATTTGGTTCAATATTAGGTTGGGGTATTTTAGCTCCAATTGCTAAAAATGCCGGTTGGGCAGATGGTCCAATTGATGATTGGAAAACTGGTGCACAGGGCTGGATCCTTTGGATTAGTTTGGCAGTGATGGTTAGTGATAGTGTTGTGTCATTTGTAGTCGTGACTATACAATCTGCCTACAATTTTTATAAGAAGAATGTCTCAGGGAAATTAGATTCAAGTTCCACTTTATCAAATGAATCTATTGATTTAGATCAACAATACCTGGTGGATATGAAGACTGTTATCATTGGATTAATTTTTTCATCAGTACTATGTATTGTCACCATGGTATATTTATTCGGTACTACTATTGTTCCAATTTATTCATTAGTTATTGCTATAGTATTAGCTTTATTCTTATCAGTGCTTGGTGTTAGAGCATTAGGTGAAACAGATTTAAACCCAGTTAGTGGTATTGGTAAACTTTCACAATTATTATTTGCATTAATAATTCCAAAGAATCATCCTGGTGCGGTATTAGTGAATTTAGTCGCTGGAGCCATTGCTGAAGCTGGTGCTCAACAAGCTGGTGATTTAATGCAAGATTTAAAAACTGGCCATTTGATTGGTGCTTCTCCACATGCTCAATTCATTGCTCAAATCATTGGTACTATATGGTCAGTGATCTTAAGTTCAATTATGTATAAGGTTTATAATGCCGTTTATGATATCCCTGATAAAGTATTTAGAATTCCAACTTCGGTTGTTTGGATTGATTGTTCAAGATTAGTTACAGGTTCAGGTTTACCACCTTATGCATATGAATTTTCATTAATATTTGGTTTAATATTTGGTATAATTTCATTATTAAAAAATTTATTGAAAAATAATGCAAAATATTCAACAATGTTAAAATGGTTACCATCTGGTGTTGCAGTTGGAGTTGGAATTTATAATACTCCATCATTTACCATTGCTCGATTCCTTGGTGGTGTTATTGCCTACATTTGGTTGAAAAAAGTTAAACATTCTCATGAGGGTAAAACTTCAATGATTGTATTCAGTAGTGGGTTAGTACTTGGTGAAGGGATGTTCAGTATTGTAAATATGACTTTGACAAGTATTGGTATGCCACATCTTTGATAGCAAAAAGAATATAATTTTAAAGGGTTGCATATATAGAGCATTCGACGTTATTTATTGAAACAACAAAACCACAAAACAATTTCAGGGACTATTTATTCTCATTTTGTAATTCTTTTCTCCTTATATCTTTAATTTGTGTATCTCTATGAAACTGAACTCTACTTAAGAAATCTTGTCTCTCTAAGTAACCATCTTTATTATGTTGATCCAATTCATCATTAATACCTTCTTTATCAGCAAATTTTGCAAAATCCAATCTTGATTTCTCCAATGTATTAAATTTAGGTTTAATTGAACCATTAATAATACCTTCTAATAATGGAGGTCTCTTTCGTATTATTCTTAATTTTTCACCTTTTTCATTTACACCTTGTTTTAAATTTGTATCTTCATCAAGTTTATCATTACTTGATTCAACTTTCGTATCTTTATCCACTGAATTTAAATATGCTTTAGCTTCAGCAGATTCTCGAAGTACCCATTTTTCTTCAGTTATAATTTCACCAGCGTATTCATAATTTCTCTTAATCTTAATCTTTTCATGAGGATTCAAAGGTTGTGAAGTAAGATCTTCTGAAGACGATAGAGCAGCAGAACTTGTTCTATGTTTTAATCTTTCCTTTGCAGTAGTTTGTAACGACTGCCATAATTCATCAACATTTACAGTACTAGAGTGATCAACAAATTTAAATTTCTTCCCCTGTTGTTCTTCTAAAGCCCTTTGAGTTCTTGTCTTTATTAACCCACCTTCCTCTGATTCGATTTTACTATAATTAGCATTTTTAACTTCTTTCAAAGTGTCATCCTCATCATAATCAGCATCTTTTTTCTGTTTCTTCTTAGGACGTTCTTGTTCTTCTTCCTCATCACTAGAGAGATCATCATTATTTGCCTCTGGGTTGAAATCTTCATCATCTTCTTCGATATAGTCTTCTTCATCTTTCCCCTCTTCCTTGTCTCTGCGTTCTTCTGTCATTATAGTTACCAGTTCTAGTTGTTGGTAATCAATAGTTATGATATATATTTAACTATTTTAGTGTTGAAGAAAACGCGATTTTAACTATTGATTAAATGTCTTTAAATGAATACAAAACAAGTACAATTTTCACCACTAATAACGAGTAAGTCAATGAAATATTGAATAACTACTGAGACTAATTTAATAAACAAAAAGACTACTGCTTCTTAGGTTGTAATATACATCGAAGTGAGAATCCTCTTGCGGGTAACACTCTTAACTACGGCTCATTTCCGGATTCGGATTGAAGGGTTTCTCTTATAGAAACCAAAAAAAGATACAGAACGCGGTTTATTAAAAGATGAATGGCTTTGTATACAAACATATATAATTCATCAAAATATAACGCAATTGAACCCGCAATGAGCGCAGAGAACATGCTGAAGCGTAAGAATGAAGAGGCTGACGTCAGCGAACAGCCGAATGCCGCGGCAAAGCGCGTTGCCCTGGACTCGGGTAATGAGAATGATGTACAACAGGATCAAATTGATCATGATACAGACATGGAAGATGGGGCACAATCTAGTAGAGATATGGGTAGAACGCAGCGTGATGAGACATATTCACATTTTAGAATGCTATGTCAGGTGAAAGAAGCGGCGTTGGTCGTTGGTAAAGGTGGTAAAGTTATTCATCATATTAAAGAGGTCTCTCAAACGAACATCAATGTCAGTGAAAATATCTTGGGGATTAAAGATCGTGTTATCCATGTACGAGGCTCTGCTGAAAATGTTGCAAAGGCATTTGGGATGATTGTAAGGGCTATTCTTGATGAAGAGGAAGGTGTTCCATCTAATTCTAATTCTGCTTCATTTGATCTTCAATTATTAGTGCCACATCAACTCATTGGCTATGTAATTGGGAAGCAAGGTTCAAAATTTAGAGAGATTGAGGACGAATCTGCCGCTAAGCTTAGTGCTAGTCCTCAACCAATGCCCTTTTCTACAGATCGTGTATTAAGTATTCAAGGTGTTGCTGATGCTATCCATATAGCGACATATTACGTTGCTACCACTTTATTGGAAAATAAACCACAGACAAAGGCCAATTTTGTATTCTATACCCCTGGGAACCATTTAAACAGACAACCACCTCCACCAACACAACATGGTCTACCTCCAAACCCTTTACTATATAATAATATGATGAGCTTTGGCTCTATCCCACTTCAAGGTCAATTTATGCAATTTGGTAATAATAGAAATAATCTTAGAAATCAGAGGTACAACAAAAGCCCGAATAATATTAATTTACAACAACAATCACCACAGCAACAACCTTTCATTAATGGAATACCCATGGGTACCATTGGTGGGTTACCATTAGGTGGGCCTCAAATATCACAAGAAATCTATATTCCAAATGATTATGTGGGTAATGTTATTGGTAAAGCAGGTAAAAATATAAAGAAACTTACAGAGGCAACTGGTTCAAAGATCCTTATCGCTGATCCAGATCCAAATTCTAAAGATAGAAAGATTACAATTGAAGGGTCGGCAAGTGGTAATCAAACTGCTATATTCTTGATAAATAATAAGATCGAGGTTGATAAAAAGAATAATGAAGCCAAGGCCCTTCAACAGCAACAACAGTTTGTACAATCTCAGGAAGAAAATTTCCAAATTGACCAATCGCGAGATGTCGTTGACCAGAATGGGAATTAAAAAAGTAGGGGAATATAATAAGAAAGTGGGAATGTGTTACGATTGTTATGCCTAATGAACGGATTCTGTAATACAAGGAGATTTGATTCACGGATTTAGTGCGCTTGATCTCATGGCTCAGACTGTATCTTGCCTCTTTGCTTACATGAATGAAGGCTTTTTTTTTTTTTTTTTTTGGGCATGGTATGTATCGAATAAAGTGAACTACAGTCAACCTTTTGTAGAAACTTAATGCAAATGCTTTAAAATGATTTGACTATATTACTTAAATGGCATGAAAACAATGCTTATTGTGATGATCTTTTAGAGTTTAACCAATTGATGAAATCGAAAAAAATTGAAGTTGTCAATTTGGCATTCTTCTTTTTGAACCAATTCTTTAAAAGGTCAGAATAGATATCAATGATATCATCAACGGCACGAGCATCTAATTGAATAATTAGCTTGGACACAAAGATTGAACATTGTGAACCGGATAAATTATAATCAGCGGTGTTATTTCTCAATAAATCAGCGTGGACGTTTTTCAATAGTTCTAATAGTTCTTCTTTGTTATATAATGACACATCGGTGACTTTCACTTTGCAAATTCTGTTCTTAATCAACTTGTGGATCTTTTGACCTAGTGATTTATCTAAAGTAATCTTCATAGCTTTCAATAAAGGTAGGATCAATTCAACGATTAGTTCAGATGTTGGATTCTTCTTAACAAATGTCTCTAAAAGATCAACGACACGACTCTTGAACAACAGAATGTTGGTTCTTGCTTCTTCAACTTCCAATTTTCTCTTGTTCCCTGTTTGAACGTTATTAAGGGCATCCTGACGTTGTTTAAAGATCTTGGACAATTGCTCATCAATCTCCATCATTTGTTCATCGTCCATTGAGTCTTCTGAAAAATCATCATCGTCATCAGAAGATAGAATCACTTCACCATCATGCTGTGGAATCTTCAATGCTTCAGCAAGGGCGACATTAGTTTTCTTCTCAACTTCAGTCAATTCATTATCATCATCTTCACTGTCTTCCTCACTCTCACTTTCACTTTCTTCTTGATTTTCTTCTTCTTTTTCTTCTTCCTCTTCGTCATCACCATTGGAATCTTCATCACCATTCTCATCCTCTTCATCAACATATTCACCTTCACCTTCAAACAATGCTCTTTCACCTTCTTTGTTTTCCTTTGTAGTAATCACATCAAACAACAATGTTAAACCTTCTAAGTCAACTTTATCACAGAAATTTTCCCAAACGATTAAACTTAGTTTTTTCAACAATGAACTCTTTTGACTCATAAAGTTCAACAAGATCTCGACAATACCAACAACTGAATCCTTTGATGAATCTGATTCACTTTTTTTAAACTCTTGGTAATAATCTTGTAATTCTTGTAAAGTGTTAACAGACTCAGCGTCACCAGAGAAAAGTTCTAATAACACCATGGAGAATAACAATTCGAAGACTAATAGTTTGGAGTTATCCAAATGAGAAGAACTTTCTCTCTTGGATCTTATCTTTTTCAAGGTCTTTAAAGCCTTATCCTTCGAGGAATTAATCTCTTCATCAAATTCAAAGTTCAATTTGTTGCCCTGTTCAATCAATGATAACAAGGAACTCAAGGTCTTGAATGGCCAAGTCTGATTATCTGTTCTAGGTAATGAGACAACATCAGATAACACAGAGTTCAATCTTTCCTGTGCAAACTCAACAATTGGGTTCTCTTCATCCTCTTTTGGCTCTTCATCTTCTTTTCTTTCTACTTTATTCCCACCTTGGGAAAAATAAGCGGTCTTGACAAGAGCTTTCAAGATAGAATCAACCCATTCCAAGTCATTAGTATTATTCAAAGCCGACTTCTTAGCACGCACAAAGTGTAACAATTGGTCAATAATCCATTTCTGACTCTTTAAAACATCACCTTCCTTCTTAATTTGTGTTGGTGTTTCCAAAACATTAATAAAAAACAATGAGATCTCATCGTTTGGGGCACTAGTGGCATTGACTAAGCTTTCACAAGTCTTTGTCTTGGTCAATCTATCAAATTGTAATGAACCGTATTCACCTACCAATAAGCTTTTCAAAGCAGGAACAACTTTTGAAGGTTGTTGAGCAGCAGTTTCTACTAATTTATTCAATGTCTTCTTAGCAACTTTGTTCAGCAGTCTGTTGTTGTCTGATGATTGATTAATTAAAGTTCTAACAAAGTTTTGGGTGAATAGATTAATAGCATCTTGTGGGGAAACGGCTTGGAATAGTAGTTGAAACACTTCAAACCCCCAATATTTACGTTCATGTGAAGCCTTTTCACTAAAGAAGCTTTCATCAATAATAACTTTCCAAAATTCTTGAACAGTGATAGTTTCAGAAGTTGAGTTTGATGATTTATTATTCTTTTTTGATTTCTTGGATTTCTTATCACTGGACTTCTTTCTCTTTTTGGAGTTTGAACCTTCTTCTTCCTCTACTGGATCATCTTCAAGTTCGGCTGATGTAAGCTCATTGATGATAATATCCCAAACAAAATGCAATCTTGGTGACCAAGAGCCCTTTTTCTTTGTTTCTTTACCATTTTCTTCTTCTTCACCGGTGGAAATGTCTTTCAAGACCTTGGCCAACGTTGAGATATTTGATTTGTTTAATGGGTCTGAATTTGACCATGTTTTGTTCTTGTATGGGAAAGAAGCCAGTTTTGACTCTCTGAACGATTGTGGCATTAACAGGTATAAAGCAAGACCTTCAGTAGTTAAAGAAAGTTTGTTCTCATCAATAGCGGAAAAGATATGAAGGACCAACTCATCATCATAGGTTCTTTGTTTCAATAGGTTAAAAATTGTAAATAAAGCAGGTTCTCTAATCCATGATTTCTGACATGACAAATCGACTAAATTATCAATGAACAGTTTGAAATCTTCAGATGTGATTATAGAGTCCTTAGTACCAATACTGACTACCAAATTAGATAGGGCCTGTAGACCGAACAATCTACCAAATAGAGCAGCACGTTCCTCTTTACCATTCATTGAACTGGCAACTTTGTTATTTTCATTGATCAAGTTAACAACAGTAGCAAAGTCCAGTTTCCCATCAGTGATTCTGATATTAATAATCTCAGTCAAACATGTGGAGAACCCAATTCTTGCAGAACCTCTAGATGAGGAAAGACCCTTGACCATTCTGTTCATGGCATAGTCCCATTCAGACTCGTCTTGAGCTGCAGTGAGCTCGTTGATCAGGGCAACAGCTGCCTGGATCCGCTCAGCTTCAATGTCACTAGCCAGCCTGTAATAATGATCTCTGGAAACGGTCATCTAAATTGCTCTTTTGAAGAATATTACAGATTAAATCTATAGCTCATCGCTTCGATTTGTATATTAAACACTTTACTTCAAAATTTTCGCGGGTGTCCCTACTGAGGATTCTGAGTGTACATTTTAGATTCCCCAATTAGGAAGTCTAGCGCTCCACCAAAGAAATTGTTTAAATTTTTGGTTTTCCAAAGGGAGAAAAAAAAACTAGAAATTGGCGAGTCTCGAGAGTGAATATAATTTAAAGACATCAAAAATCGTCAACCATGTCTGCTTCCTGGAGAAAAGCCGGTATTTCGTAAGTGCTTATAGTGAACCGGGTGTTTCTTACAAGTTCCAATGGCTTTAAACGGCTAACAATTGATTAAACTATACCCATTTCCCCAACATCCCGATCTAAATACTAACAACACCCAAAGATTTAACAAATACTTAGAAATCGCTGCCCGTACTGTCAGAAACTCAGTCAAGCCTGATTTACAATCCCAAAAGCTGATTGCTAGAGGTAACACCGAAGCTAAGGTTATTAAATACGTCAACGGTGTTGCTCAAGATGCTGTCCCATTGAAATAAGTTTTATGAACCAAATACACCTAAAAGGGGTATATAACTAGAAACGCTTATGAAATATTCAATCTTACAGATATCTACGACATCAAAAAATTAAAAAAATACATACAGGTTAATGTTAAATCTTCACTTGAATTGTAGAGCTATATTGGGATTTTCCTATTTTAATAGTTATACACGGCCCGTTGACGTAAGCGTTTGGGAGAGAAACACTTGAAGTAAATGTTAACGTCTCTTGAATTCCAAAGAGAAGAACTTAGTATACAATTTTAACTTCTTAAACACAATTATACCTCTCCTTTATCCAATTTCCCATTCTTTGAGTCCCTTAAAGCTCACCCATTTTTCCAGTGTTCGTTTTTCCGGTTTCTCTGTATTAAAGCTCGGTGCGAAAACCCGAAGAAATGATTCAGAGTCGGTTGACTGAACGATAGACGCAAACCAAAAGGAACCGTCAACAAGTGTTTAATACCAAGGTGATTGTCATTTTGCAAAGAAACAGAAGATAAATGTCCACACTGCTGAGACGATTTGCTCTTCCAAGGGCCACTGCGAGCCCCATGAGGACGCTGTTGGGGGTTTGTCCACTTAGAAACCGTCAATACAGTACATTTAAACTAGCGAATCAACTCATAAGGTCACAGAAAACCCCACCAATTCAGCAGACGCTTCAGACTCTGCTCTCCCATAGCCCAAGCATAACAAACAGACACGCCACAACATTAGCTGCAACACTTGCAAGGAGATCCTATTCTACAAAACAACAAAATGAAGATTCCTCAACCAACAAACCCCATACAGATACCCAACAGACAAAAGAGGAGCAAAAGGACCCTTCCACACCTCCACCACAGAGCGTGCTGAATGATCTAGGAAAACTGGCTCAATTGGCAAGAAGAGACGTTAAATTGCTTCTTCTGGCTATTTTACTGCTATTGGGGTCCTGTACAATCAACATGACAATGCCTCGAGCATATGGGATGGTTCTGGACGCCGCTAGAAACGTTTATGAAGGACAGATACCAGATGTGGCCTTCGGTCTATCGCTGCATCAGTTCATTGGGATCATGGGTGTACTATTGTTCCTCGGTATCGCTGCTGACTATGGTCGTATCATCTTGTTGAGAGTACTAGGGGAGAAGTTAGTAGCTAGACTGAGATCCAATGTCATCAAGAAGACCATGTCACAGGATGCTGAGTTCTTTGATATCCATAAAGTCGGTGATTTGATCTCTAGACTCGGGTCCGACGCCTATGTCGTTTCAAGATCAATGACTCAGAATATTAGTGATGGTGCTAAACATATGATCAATGGTAGTATTTCCATCGGGTCAATGTTCTACTTATCGGCACACTTAGCATCCACTGTATTTATATTCCTTCCTGGTATCTTGATTGGTACAATCTTGTTCGGTAATAGAGTCAGAAAGATCTCTAGAGGAATTCAAGAAGCCACAGGTAATTTGACAAAAGTAGGTGAAGAGCAATTGAGTGGGATTAAAACGGTTCAATCATTTGTTGCTGAAGGTAAAGAGTTGAGAAAGTACAACGGTGCTATCAGAAGAGTGTTTGGTTTGGGTTTTAGAGAAGCAAAATTGAATGCTACATTTTATTCCGGGATCTATGCCATTAGTGATATCACATTCTTAGCAGTGTTGACTTATGGTGCTCATTTGGTCGCCTCCAATGCTATGTCCATAGGTGATTTGGCTGCCTTTATGCTGTACGTGAATCACTCAGGGACAGCGATGTATGGTCTTGCCTCTTTTTATTCAGAATTGATGAAAGGTACCGGTGCTGCATCGAGATTGTTTGAACTAGTGGATAGAAAGCCAAAAATTGAGGTGACAAAGGGGAAACCACTCCTAGCGAGACCAACTGGTCATATTGAGTTTAAGAACCTGAACTTTGCATACCCAACAAGACCAAAATTGAGCATTTTTAAAGATTTAAACTTTGATATCCCTGCCGGCTCAAACGTTTGTATAGTCGGTCCCTCAGGTCGTGGTAAGTCGACTATTACCTCACTACTGTTACGTTATTATGATCCATTAGGTGGGCAAATCCTATTGGATGGGCAAGATATCACTAAATATAATGCAAAAAGTTTAAGAAGACACTTGGGTGTCGTTCAACAGGAACCAATCTTGATGTCAGGTACAATCCGTGATAATATTACTTTCGGTCTAAAAGGTCATAACATTTCAGAAGAAAAGATCATCGAAGCTGCAAAGATGGCCAATTGTCATGAATTTATCAGCAAGTTCCCAGATGGTTATGATACCATCATTGGTCCAAGAGGTGCCTTGTTATCAGGTGGTCAAAAACAGAGAATCTCTATAGCTCGAGCATTGATCAAAGAACCATCAGTGTTGATCTTGGATGAAGCTACCAGTGCCTTGGATACAAAGAGTGAATACTCCATCAACTTGACACTACAGAGATTGATGAGAGGTGGTAACTTCACAACGATCTCTATTGCCCACAGACTTTCCACCATTCAAAAGGCAGACACCGTCATTGTGCTGGGTTATGATGGGAAAGTTGCTGAACAAGGTAGATTCGCTGAACTGTACAGCAATCAGAACAGTGCTCTGTTCAAGTTGTTGAACGAGGAGAAGACCGAGGAACATAAGCATAAGAAGCCTGATGACTCTAATGAAGTGGAAGGGCCGGAAGATGATGAAGAAACCAAAGAGTTCTTAAGAAAAGAACTGGCAAAAGGTTTACCGTACTTGGAAGCAGATGTGCACAAGAAAGTCGAACAGGCTGAGAAACACAAAGAGTCTATGCTGGAGAATTAGGCGAAATCACAGAATATACATATTCACTCTAATTGTTACTGTAGTATATTTGGGCATGTGCCATCGAAGCTCGTATTTTGAGTTGAACTACAAAAACGTCATAATGTAAAAAAACGAAAAACACGACACATTTCACACCAAAAACCACTATCAACGCTACCAATTGTCACTCATTATGCCATTCAAGTTAGCTGAGCAGGTCGAGAAGTACTATCAGGCTCACCAGAAGCCGCAACACCTGAAGTTCACCTACGGGACGGCTGGGTTCCGCACTAAGGCCAACACTTTGGACTCAGTTGTGTTTGTTGTTGGTTTACTAGCTTCTTTGAGATCCAAGTACCTCGATGGCCAGATCATCGGTATCATGATCACAGCCAGTCATAACCCACCTGAGGACAACGGGATCAAGCTGTGTGACCCAATGGGCGAGATGTTGGAACAGTCCTGGGAAGCTTACGCCACCACGTTGGCTAACTTGGGCAGCGCCAATGAGATCGTCGCTGAAATTACCAAACTTAGCGAGCAATTGAACATCAATTTGGAGACTCCATCGAGCGTGATTATCGCTAGAGACTCCAGAGACTCAGGTCCTGCTTTAACAGAGGCTACCATTGACGGTTTGAATGTTTTTAACACCACGTTCAAGAACTTCCATTTGTTGACCACTCCACAATTACACTATTTGGTTAGAGCCATCAACACCCAAAATGCACCATCTCCGTACGGTACACCAACTGAAGAAGGCTACTACGAGAAACTTTCAGCAGCATTCAAGCACATCTATGAGAATTTTGTGGATTCCAAAGATAAGATCAAGATCACCATCGATGCTGCTAATGGTATCGGTGCTCCAAAAGTTAAGAAGTTGATCGATGATTACCTATCAGATTTGATCGACTATGAACTAGTCAATGACAAATATAATGATCCAGAAGCTTTAAACGTCGGGTCTGGTGCCGATTATGTCAAGACTGGCCAAAAGTTACCCTTGAATGTCACTCCGGTGCCATTGAACCTATATTCCTCCTTTGATGGTGATGCTGATAGAGTGGTCTTCTACTACAATGACAACAACGGCCTCTTCCATCTGCTGGATGGTGACAAGATATCTACATTGCTAGCAAACTTCTTAAAAGATTTGATTTCAAGATCAGGTCTATCAGCTGAAGTTGGCGTTGTTCAAACTGCTTATGCTAATGGTTCTTCTACAAACTTTTTAACAGACGTGCTGAAAGTTCCTGTTGTTTGTACCCCAACTGGTGTCAAACATTTACATCATGAAGCTGCAAAATTCGATATCGGTGTCTATTTTGAAGCCAATGGTCATGGTACAGTGTTATTTTCAGATAATTTCCTAGAGACATTATCTAATGCCTCACCATCTACACCACAAGAGCAAAGATCAATTGACACATTATTCCAATTAGCCCAATTGATCAACCAAACTGTCGGTGATGCCATCTCTGACTTATTGGCTGTCTTGATTGTCCTTGCAATCAAACAATGGTCTCCTGCTGATTGGGACGAGTCATATATCGACCTACCAAACAGATTGGCCAAAGTTATTGTCCCTGATAGATACCTTTTCAAGACCACTAATGCTGAAAGACAATTGGTTTCACCTGCCGGTTTACAAAGTAAAATTGATGCCATTGTCGCCCAGTATAAAAATGGGAGATCGTTTGTGAGAGCTTCGGGGACTGAAGACGCAGTTAGAGTCTATGCTGAAGCCGAGACTAGAGTTGAAGCTGATGAGCTGACTCAAAAGGTTTCTGAAGTTGTTAAGGAGGTTAGTGGTGCTTAGTAAGGTTTCCACCATATGCAAATTGATTCGTTCCCTCATTGTTAGTGGCGTAGAATCGCACGATATTTCGAGAACTCTGGTCACTGGTGAATGTGGCTGAAGTAAATCCTGTCCAACATTACTGGAGCTTATAACCAACTCATTTTTTCTTCTCACAGCTCGTTTTTAATTGAGTAATCGTGGATCAGTACGTACGGAAGTAGTGATAGTGCTTACACCTCGAAAATCATCTACCAAAGCAGCACTCATACACCTCCGATTCCTGCAGTCTGGCTGGATGGCTCCTCCTTATACGATAATGAGTGGCATAGAACTCTCTGGCTTCGTTTCGATGGCTTGTAAACATAGAGTTTCTGTCACATAATACAGATTCGCGCGAGTTGGGCTCTAAATTAAATCCTAAGCTAACGTTATTTAGCCAAATCTTGAAGGGCCTCTATAGAATCGATTCTGCCTTCAGAGAGGAGGCACGTGCGGAGATTCTTCCACGGACTGGTTCATATCTCTTGTCTCCCTGCCTGTACCAAGTGTAGCTGCCAAAGGGTTTATTTGGGTAGCGTTCTTGACGTCCGGGTGACTATCTAAGCTATGGGCTCTAGCCGAAAACAGCAATAGAAATCCTGGATCAAGATTTTTCTTTCGACTAAGTGATGGCCTTCTTCATCGACTTTCCTGATACAAAAACACTCTCCTCAGATCCACCATTGGAAACCATGGCTAAAAAGAATAAGAAGGACAAGGATGCCAAGAAGGCCCGTGTCGAAGAGAAGAACAAGAAAGCAGCTGCCAAAGCGGACACCAAGAACAAGAAGAAGGCTAAGAAATTAGGCGATGAGGACGATGATGATGTCGATATCGAAGAGATTCTGGCCAATTTCAAGAAGGAGCAGGAGGAATTCCAGTCCGTGAATACTGAGACTGTGTCAAAGATCAACAGAAGAATCAACCCTTCGATGTGTGCTAATCCTACACATGGGAAAAGAGAATTGTTCATCTTTGGTGGTGAGAATACCGTTGATGGGGTCTCATCGTTCTATAACGATCTATACACTTACAATATGGATTCAGATACTTGGAGGAAAATCAGTTCCAAGAATTCTCCAATGCACCGTTCTTCTGCTGCGATTGCTGCTCATCCTTCGGGTATTATCCTGCTTCATGGTGGTGAATTCTCATCTCCAAAGCAAAACACATTCTACCATTACAGTGATACATGGTTGTTAGATTCACAATCGAAGGAGTGGACTAAAATAGAGGCCAAGAATGGTCCTTCAGCTAGATCTGGTCATAGAATCACCGTCTGGAAGAACTATTTCATTTTACATGGTGGGTTTAGGGATCTCGGTACATCAACTTCATACTTGAACGATATTTGGTGTTTTGATATCACAGATTACAAATGGAGACAACTAGAGTTCCCACCAAACCATCCTGTACCTGATGCTAGATCTGGTCATTCCCTGCTACCGCATGCTGATGGTGCTGTGCTATGGGGTGGTTATTGTAAAGTGAAAGCTGGTAAAGGTTTACAAAAAGGTAAGATTTTGAACGATTGTTGGTTATTGAAGATGAAGAGTGATTTGAGTGCCGTGAGATGGGAAAGAAGAAAGAAACAGGGCTTTCAACCGTCACCTAGAGTTGGTTGTTCTATGGTGCATCATAAAGGTAGGGGTGTCTTGTTCGGTGGTGTTTATGATTTTGAAGAGACTGAAGAAAGTTTGGATTCAATTTTCTATAACGATTTGTTCACTTATCAAGTGGAAGGTAATAGATGGTATTCAGTGTCATTGAGGGCACAGAAGAAAAAACAACAAAAGGTGGCTAAGAAGCAGAATAGAGACGAGGACTTGGAAGAGATCTTGAATAACTTGTTAGCTAAAGCTAATTTGAACGATGAAGAAGAGGTTGCTGCTGATGATGATGAAATTGAAAACGAATTGAGAAGATTTGATGAAGATGAAGATGACGAAGTTGAAGAGAAGAGAGAATACCCTGTTGTAAACACTTTACCGCATGCAAGATTCAACGCCTCTACTGCCGTGGTGGATGATACTCTTTTCATTTTTGGTGGTGTTTGGGAACTGGGGGAACGCGACTATTCAATCGACAGTTTATACTCTATTGACCTTGCCAAACTGGATGGTTTGAAGATCTACTGGGAAGATTTGTCAGAAATTGACAAGGCCACCGCTGAAGAAGATGAGGATGAATTTGATGATGAAGATGGAGAAGGTGATGATGATTTTGATGATGAAGATGACGAGGAAGTTGAAGATCAAGCATTGGTCGCTGAGGAAGAGGAGGAAGAAGAAGAAGAAATCGAGGAAGACGAACCAGAGATCCCAGATTTGAGACCTTGGTTACCACATCCAAAGGCTTTCGAAAATTTGAGAGCCTTTTACGTTCGTACAGGTGCTCAATTCCTAGAATGGGCCATCTCAAATAACAGAGACGCTCGTGGTAAACATTTGAAGAAACATGCATTTGATCTTTGTCAAGATAGATGGTGGGAGAGAAGGGAACAAATCCGTATTGAAGAGGATAAACTTGAAGAATTGGGTGGTGTTGGCGATGTTATTGAAAGAGACACGATGAAAACTACAAAAAGAAGATAGATCTTACTTAGATAGAATTAAACCCCTAATGTATACAGCATATATTTATAATGACAATGATTAAATGTAATGACAATTTAAGCGAAGTGGATACCAACTTGATGGAATGCATATAATAATCTCAAAAAATCATTTTGATCACACTTACCAGCTCTCTTGTCTGAAAGACCAGTTTCCTTCAATACAGTCTCAATTTTCTCTTTTACTATTTCCAAAGTGTTACCTTTCTTCCCATTAACATCATCAATCATGGCATCACCATCCAAAGAGGCCAAATAAGTCTTGTAATTTTTTTCGATGATCTCTAGCACAGTGCTTGATTTGAAGCCGGCTGAGATCATTCTGTTTTTTCTCACAAATACTATCCTTAGTAGACCATCCCATTCATTATAGTCAACTTGTGGTCTTGGGTTTTTGATCTCTATTCTGACAACACTGGATTCAACTTGTGGAGGAGGTCTAAAATTGTTTTTACCGACTTTCATAACGTGTGTAACATTAGCCCACATCTGCACATTGGCAGATAATCTACAGTATAATGAATCACCTGGTCTTGCTAACAATCTTAAAGCAAATTCTCTTTGGAACATCAGGATAGAAACTCTTGGAGGTCTTGGTTGATTTATCAGTTTAAAAACCAGTGGAGATGAGATTTGATATGGTGTATTACTGATACAGACATCGAAATAAGGCAGTTCGGTCTTCATGAAATCACCTAACATGATATCTAATTTCTTTTCACCAGGAGTACCATGAACACGCTTTGTTAATTCAGCACCCATTCTAGGATCCATTTCCACTGCAACAACTTTTCTTGCTTGTTCCAAAATACGGACAGTCAAGTTACCTGTACCTGGACCGACTTCTAGCACGATATCTGAAGGTTTGATCCCTGCCTTATCAACAATCCCTTGAGCGATTAGAGGATTTTTCAAGATATGCTGACCTAGATCGGTGTTGAACTTGAACACAGATTTCATGTGCTTTTCAGCAGACACCTGGTTGTCACTGCCTGTAGCGTATTTCTTCTTGTTTGCCACCACTTTGCCCATTTTAACTCGAATATAACTAAAGCTATTGACACCTTTATGGGTCTTTATCTTCTAAATGTTTTGTCTATGCGATGAGCTGCTCAGAATTTTTTTTTCTCTGGTTCCGGTTGGAGCAGCACTGATCGCGAACTCGTTTTATCGAACTGTTGATGATCTTTTCTCAACCCCACGATTAAAGAGTTATACTAAAAAACTTATCTTTAAATTGAAAAGATACTACAATTCAACATGAAAGAGGCAGATTTCAAAAGAATGTACCCAAACACACCGAAGGAGGTCTTTGAGCGTGGGAAGGCGTGAGTTTGTCCCATGAGGTTTTTCTCTTCTCACTAATGGGTTGCAAGTACTAACAGCAACAGTGTCCGAATGATCTTCTTCAGTGTTCCCATTTTTTTTCTAACTAGTATCATCCTATACAAAAGACGTATGTATCCTTTCATACCCACCCATGGTATGCGGACTAACACAACACAGTATTTCTAGGGGAGCAGAAGAAAGTTCAGTTGGGTGAAATTATGGAGGACGGTTCAATCAGATATTTTACACCACAAGAGATTGAGTATCATGATAAGCAAAGTTTTTTCACAAGGTTCTTCGGCCAGGATAAGGTTGATTATCAGAAAGTTGCAAAGAAGGAGTGATTCATTGTTACTTGAATACTGATTCTACTTGCTCGTATTGTTGCGACCAGTGCAAGCTTTGTGGATTGTGGATTGAGCCTTCAATTACCAGATATTCACTACTCTATTTATAGTACATTATTTATTACAACAATCATTATTTATTCATGTCACCATCATATGAAACATTATATCATTAATAAAAAAAGCGGCGCAATTGACTTTGTATTTGTAAGTCCATCTCATTTCCATACCGGTTTAGCTGGAGGAGGTCTCAGGCTACTCTTTGAACCAGGTCTGATATCCAGTCCAGAACGACGACCAGTACTCATTCTTGAAGAAGTCCTTTCTATACTTTTCTCCAAGATCTGCTTCATTGGCGTAGGCTGTGGTAGTAGAGATCTTCTTCTCGATGATGAGCTCACCACTGGGGTTTGTTTAATCGGAGTATGTGGAAGCATTGAATGTCTCTTTACTGCAACATCGGCTCGGCCAATACGTGATTCTGGTCTTTCACGGGTTGCTCTACTCAATGCAAGTGAAGTAGCTGGTCTGCTAAATCCTGAACCGAGACTGGTATGCGAACGTTCGCCAATTCTTGAAGTAGTTTCTAATCTTTCACCAATTCTAGAGTTGGCTCTCCCAGCAGATATTCTCGATACTGGTCTTGGGATCTTGGATTTGAAATTATCGTGATTCTTTGGTGGAGACGGTATAGGGACAGCTTCTGTAATGATGACGGAACTATCAGAAAAGTTTCTCTTAGGAATTGGAGTTTTGAAAACGTCATCATCGTATTGATCCTGGTCTAACTCAAGGTTGTCGTTCTTGATCTTTTCATCAACTTCACCTAGTAGTTGTCTCATTGCCTCTTCATGAGCTTCATTTTTATCCTCTTCTTCTTTTATTGGTGATATGAAATTCTCAATTTCCTGATTTGATCCGTTTAGGGAATGACTAATGCTGGTGTGTGGCATCAAACTTGGAATCTTTTCGATTCTAATGGGGTCTCTTCTACTCTTAGAAGGGGTAGCATCTTGAAGTTGTTGATTGTGTTTGAAAGTTTCTGCCAATACAGGTTTTGATTCTTCTGGTTTTCTTACTGAAATTGGATCTTTTTCAATCATCACTGGGAATAAATTCATCTTCCCCATTAAGAATTGACCAGCACGACTTCTTCTCTTTTCCTTCTCCGGCGTTGTCTTTGTTTCACCTTCTTCCGGTTTCGGTTCCCTTTTCCTTTCAAGAGAAAGTTTCTTGAAGTTCTTGGTCATGTCATCATCAATTTCATCATCTGCATTCTCCATTCTTTCCAGATACTCATCAGGGATCTTATCTTTAACGTTTAACCAACGGTCAGCTAATTCATTACTCTTCTCCACCACGCTTAGATCTATTAATCTCTCATCTATGGCTTGGTTTATCAAAGTGAATGTGTTCTCTACGATATCAGTGGTATATTTTAACCTCTTGAACACTTGGGTCTTAAATGTACTCTCTGATTGACCATCGATTCTTGCAATCTTGTTCAACTCTTTCTCAACACCAGTTATTAGGAAGGACATCTCTGTGTTTAAATAACTGAAGATTTCATTCCATCTTGATTCCACTAATTCGTATTGCAAATCATCAACTTCCTTTTGTAAGTAGTCCAATTCTTGAATCAATGAATTATATTTAGTTGTAAGTCTATCAACATCGAAGGGCTCAAATAGGTCATTATGTTTAGTTTGAAATTCTTCTAGTTTCCCAGGAATGAAATTTAAACTTGCTCGTAGTGGATCAACTATCATTTTCAATTCTAGGTATTCTTGGTATAATTCATTATCTATTTCATTAAGCAACGGTAGTCTTAAATTAGACCGCTGTTGAAGTAATTTCTTGGTAAGCATTTCTAAGTTGAAAGTTGGAGCATGGCGCACTGGGGAACTATATCTTCTCTCGTGGATCATGAAACATTTTTTAAGACAATTTTCCAACTCTCTGTTGATTGAGTTCATTGTTGTATTGAAAATCTCATTGTATTCACCTGCAAGATCGATCTTCTTCTTGAAAGGGATCAAATATTGTTGTTTAATCTTCAGACTCAGCCCGCTTAGCTCATCTAGCTTATTAAAAGTCTCGCCATCAACAATAGTAGGATCATTTTCCATATTGGACTCTAGAATGTTTAACGCTTGTAACACTATTGAGTCTATTGAGTCAATATTTGTGTGTACATCATAAAACTTGATCTTACCTTCTGCGAGCCACTCAAGCGTGGATCTGGTACCGCTCTGTTCCCTATGGGCCAAATACACAAAGACCTGATCCACACGCTGGCAGTAAAGGAGGAGATCAGTGACACTGGCTTCTAGCCTCTTTGGATCAAATGGTTCAAGTGTAGTGACAATACCAAAAAAATTGAACTCCGACGGTACGGAGAGAATCTCAGACAGCTTCTGACTCATTATGGCGAGATCAACAATGGTCTGCGGTGGGCAACAGTCTGTGGTTCTATTAAGAGGTAAACAGTTTCAACTCCGTTGGCGTGTTTTGTTTGTTTTGGTTGTGTTTTAGATCTAATTGTCTAAAACGGTTTCGCGGCTGATCTACAATTAATATAATAGAAGTTATAGAAATTGAGATTATATAACTCTTAATTAAAGCCTTGAACAATACCGCGAGGAATTTTACCGCGATAGGACACTGTGTACTCTAAGGAACACTTCAGTAGCTACACTTTCATAACATGGCCCCTCCAACTCCATTACTCACACGATCCGAAGCCCATGCAGGCAGAGACCTCGAAAAGTGTCCGTTAAAATCGCTTACCCAATATGAATGTTCCTTTGATGGAGGTCTAGTTAACTGTGTTCCCTTCACGAGGCTCTTTAGGCAGTGTGCTTCTAAACCAACGAAGAACAATAAAAGAAAAATTGTGCTGATAGATGTGACCTCTGCCTCTACCAATTCCGATGGTAGGGAAGGTTTGGGACTGGAGGCCTTCCTTGGAGCAGAACAGAAACTACGTGAACTCGCTAAAGAAATCAAACCAGAGCAGCTCAAGTGAACATTGAAAGTGTCCACTGATTCTTTGCTATTTAGCTATCATATTTTAACGATTTAATGACCAAGAATATCGCTTTTGTCTGTACTTTCTCTAATTAAGATCTCTAATAACCCGTCTCTATGATCTATTTGATTATTCGGAAGTTTTTGTCACAAAATTCTATATTAAACAATAGCATAGCCATCTACAATATAATACCAAAAACCCCGACTCAATTAACCACACAAATGCTCACGCCAACTCAAGAGCACTACTTAAAGAGAGAGCTCCTCAAGCTTCAACTGGAGTCTGAACTTTACCGTTTCAATGAGGCCCTCGTGCTTAGAGATTTCGGATTCCCCTTCACAAACACTAATCCAGCTGCTAAAGACAGCAAGTTACATATTCCTCCAAAGGACTCCACCATTGACCCTCAAGAGCTACCTTTGACCAAATATGTGTTCAATGAGTTTGTATTGACGCTGCCCTTCCTTACACAGGACCAACAGGACTATCACGAATTCTGGGTGAAGAAAGTACAAGTGTTTTATGAGAAGTTCATGTCTATGTCAATGAGTGAAAGCACTGATCGGGAAGAACTGACAAAAAGGAAAAAAATGGCTCACAGGATCTTTAAGCTTTTATCAATGGTATACAATTCTGGGATCGGTACAAAGAATGAAGTCGCCTATTATCAACATGACAAATTTGAGACTGTGGGGGAAAATACACATGAAAGTAAGAGATTAAAGAGTTTACTTTCTCCTTCAAAGGATGCCCTACAAGAACACCTTTCGAAAGGGAAATTCATCAATGGTATGAACTTGAATGTTGTCGGTGTCAGAAAAGTGGAACAGAAAACCTCATCTAGTAAATTTTGGAATAGTTTAACATTGAATCAATTGAATTACAATGAAAAATATTTTGAATTTATCATCAGAACAAAAGTTGACCTTCCAGAGAGTGAATATATCTATGTCTCTAGACGTTACAGAGAATTTAGAGAATTGCATCATAAATTGAAGAAGAAGTTTCCAGGGAAGGAATTGCCTAGCTTGCCGACTAAAGTGAAATCAGAGATCAATGTGAATGATAACGAAGAAGATGAGGAAGATGATGATGGAGATGATGAAAGTTACAAAGAGGAAGACGAAGAGCAAGAAGATTTTATCAGAAAACAGATGAACAATTTGTTTAAACAGTTAAAGATTGATGTGAAGGCTGGCAAGGAAGACGTTACCCCAATTATTTCTCCATTGGGATCCCCAACATCTCCAAAAGATGATAAGTCACCAAGGAAATCTTTCAAGGTCTTTAAGAAATCTGAAAAACCTAAAAAAGCAGCAACTGAAAATAACTTACTGCCTAGAGAAAAGACTCGTGCTGGGTTGAGAGCTTATCTAAGAGGTTTATTAGAAGATATTGAAATAAGTCATAGTGAAATCTTGAAAGAGTTCCTATTCAAGGACAGAATTCACAAATTGACACTATCCGATAACAATGATATCAAACAGCGTGAAAACTTGGATTTGTTACTCTTGTTGAACCAATTGAAATTTCAGAATGAAACATATAAAAAGATCGTTGAACTAAAGAAGTCATCATTAACGTTAAGGACTGTCTTACTAGAATCTGATGATGGGTTGGTACAGGTGTTCAATGAGTTCAAAGAGAAAGAACATATCTATCAACTATCTCCAATGTTGAGAAACTTCATTGATTGGTGTAAGATTGAAATTGCTGCTACTATCTATCAAACATTTTTAGGTACAGACTCGTCATACGAATTTTATTCTCAGGTTAGAAAATTACACAAGTTGATGCCTTATTCCATCATGATCCAAATTCTGAGATTCACCAACCCTATGATAATTATGAAATCTATGCTAGACTTATTGATGGCCAGTCCATTTGGTGGTAAGTCCTTACTGCAAACTATGCTATATGGGATCCTATCTGATGATATCAAGTCCCAGGCCAAGGTTGTCGCTGAGCTAGAGGAACAAATAAATAATCGGTCCATTGTTCAGAGATTGAAATTCTTCGTTAATGAATGCTCAGACTATGATATGATTGAAAACTTGAAACAAGAATCCAAAGACACGTCCTTCGACTTAGTCTTAACTGTACTGATGTCTCCACAAATGAGTGAGAAGTATGACTTACCAGAGATCAATGATAATCTGATCAACTATGTAATGGAGTCCTATCTTGAGTACAAGAAATTGAAGAGTGCTACACCTGAAAATTTGATCTTTGTTAATCAAGAGAAAGCTACTTATTACTCCAATATCAGACAGTTGTACAAGAACTATTTAAAAATTCATGACAAGGAGATACTTCAACAAGTCTGGTCCCAACCTGACTTAACAAACATTCTAAAAGATCTATTCACCATGTTCTATCGCCCCTTGGCTAGTTTGTTTAGAAACTCACATGTTGATGTTGCCTTCAAAAGTTTCCAGAGATTCATGGATGATTTGATCGAATTGATCGATGGATTAATTAATGAGATCTACATCATGGATTCAAGTAAGATTGTGGATATGATAATGAAGGTCATTGAGAAGCATGAAGATGAGTTTTACAATTTCTTGCATCAGGTCTATGTTAACGACAAGGAAAAAATATTTGAGAACTTGATTATTTGGATTAGCAACGTTTTAAAATTCTTAAGAATTGCAAAGAGTGGCTCATCCAAATACTCCAGAGTTGACTTTGACAAGGTGTTATCCAAGAGCGATAATGTTGACCACAGTGAATTGCTACATGAATTGGATGCCATCATTGAGCTTGTGAGATTACAACGTGAAGCAGCTCATAAGAGAGAAGCTAAACGTGAAAAGGCTAAGGCCCAAGGTGCAAACCCTGATATTGAAGATAATTGGGATCTGATAAATAAAGACTTGGAATTGTTTAATGGTGATGACTTTGGGTTGAATGAGCATGATTTGTTAGATTTTCAAGATTCTGATGATGAAGACAATGATTCTGATACCGAAAAAGAGGAGCAGAAGTTCAAAGATATCAAGGTCAAGAATGAAGAGATCAAAAAATTATTAACCCCATTCAAAGAGGAGTTAATCCAAGCGTTGAAGACCTATAGTATTTAATGAATCAGCAAACCACTTAGTAATTACACTAAATCTTCATCGAATCGTACTTTAGCGATTGCCTACTTTACGTAAATTTAACGCTTTTAATGTAATTATCGTACCCTATTTTAATCTATACCCAGTATAACTACTTCACTGCACCAAGTAGTCAAAGAACCAATGGTGAAAATCAAAAAAACTTCAAAATCAAAAATCAAAACAATTTAACAATCATTATTTATTCTTCACCTCATCTTCATGATCATTCGAGGACGCACTCGTACTAGCATTCATTCTAAATGTATTCAAGGTACCCACTGCGCTCTCGGTGACAGATCTACTTCCACTTAGCGAAGGTCTCCCTGGTCTATCAGCACCTTCTTTCAACGAATCAACTGGACTATCAAAGTTGATCTTCTTTGTCTTCATCTCGTCAGTGGAGCATGATCTTTTTGAAACTCTACCACCAGCTGGGCTGTTCCCACGTGAGCCTGAATCTTGCTGTGCCATGCTTAGAGAATTCGTTGAGGAATTGTGTGAGTTAGGGAAGTTATGCAATAGACCTTCACTTTCCAAGTGTTTGTTATGTGGGTTTGTAGCAGCAATCTCTTTCAGTTTGTTAACGTGATGGATAGTCTTGGCGATAGTTTGCACTAATAAATTAGGCTTCAACGGTTTGGAGATGTATTCATCCATTTGAGCTTGCATACACTTCTCACGATCACCAAGCATAGCATGAGCAGTCAATGCAATGATTGGAACTCTGACGGAGTATGGATCAATTGGATTGATTTCTCTTTCCCATTTTCTAATCTTCTCAGTAGCTTCAAAGCCTCCCATTATTGGCATTTGAACATCCATTAACACAACATCGTAATGGTTTTTCTTGACTCCTTCAAAGGCTTCTAAACCATTTTGAGCAACAGTGACCTCATGCCCATATTTCTCTAAAATTCTGACAGCTAGTTTCTGGTTCACTAAGGAGTCTTCAGCTAGTAAGATGTTGTAAGATTGTGGTGCATCATCATCACTTGGTACAATTCTCGATTCCAAGGCAGGTTTCAAGTAATTGGCCAAGTCCATCACCGTGCATGGAGTGTTACCGTATGATTGAATACCTAGATCCAAGCAAGATCTCATGTTCAAGTCTGGAATATGCGGATTCAACAACACGAATGGAATGTATTTGATCTCTGGTAGTAATCTCAGTTTATTACCAACTTCAATAGAGTCAATGATGATAACATCAAACTTGTTATCATTAATGGTCTTTTCATCGAATTCGTTAACAATGGTTGGCCTCAAGTTCAATTCTTTTAAGTGGGATTCGACTTCGGCAGTAGCTTTTGGTGAATGTTCGGTAGAGATAAATAAGATTTGATGCATGTTGAATGTCAATAATGAGCTCTCGGATCTCTTGGTGAAATCTTCGATCTTGATAGGCTTAACTGAAATTGTGAAGTAAAATTTGGAGCCTATACCAAAGGCAGAAGTTACCCAAATTTCACCACCCATCAAGTGTATCAATCTTTTAGAAATTGATAAACCTAACCCAGTACCACCGAACTTTCTTGTTGTGGACCCATCTGCTTGTGTGAAGTTTTCAAAGATCAAATCCAATTTGTCCTTCTTGATACCAATACCAGTATCACTAACACAAAATTCTAGAACCAAGGTATCATTATCTGGTAATTGTGAAGGTTCAACTATAGTTGAAGAGTCATTCCCTGTAACATAGTCACTGTTCTTGATGGTTTGTCTGATTTGCTGCTCTAGAGACTCAGTGGCCTTCTTAACGCTCAACTTAACATGCCCCTTTGAGGTAAATTTGATGGCGTTACCAACCAAGTTCAAAATAACCTGTCTCAATCTGAATGAATCACCAATCAAATAATCTGGGAATGAGGCATCAACTTGAAAGATTAGGTCTAATGGTTTTTCAATAGACTTCACGGCTAAGGTTTTCAAGGCATCAAACAGAGTACCTCTCAAGGTGAATTCAACTTGTTCAATGGTCATTCTGTTAGCTTCAATCTTGGAAATATCCAGGATGTCATCAATAATAGTCAATAGGGAGTTAGCCAAGTTATGCACAGTGGATAACATTTCTCTTTGGTATTGTGTTAATTCAGTGTCTAATGTCAATTGAGTGTAATTCAAAATACCATTGAATGGTGTTCTCAATTCATGGGAGAAAATACCTAAGAATTCGGATTTGGCTCTATTGGCCAATTCAGCGGCTTCTCTAGCGGCTGTGTTTCTCTTAATTGATTCTCTCAAATTGTACACCATCTGATTAATCTTAGTCTTTAGTGTATCCATTTCACCTGAGGCTTCCACTGTGATGAATTTGGTGAAATCACCATCCGTGGCAGCAGCTGTAATTTGGGCAAACGCCCTCACTTGGGATGTCAGATTAGCGGCCATAACATTGACATTGGTAATAATTTCTTTCCATAGCCCATCAACATCACTAACTTGAGCTTGTACACCTAGTTTACCATCAATACCGACATCTTTAGCGACTCTTGTCACTTCGCTTGCAAACACTTGCAAGGAATCCACCATCTTGTTGATAGTATCTTTCAATTCAAGGATTTCACCTTGGGCAACAACATCAATTTTTTGTGACAAATCACCATAAGCAACAGCAGTTGTCACTGTGGCAATAGATCTCACTTGATTAGTCAAGTTCGTAGCCATGGCATTCACATTATCCGTCAAATCTTTCCAGGCACCTTCAACACCATTCACAACTGCTTGACCACCCAAGATACCTTTGATACCGACATCTGTGGCCAAACTTGTAACTTCTAGAGCAAACGTCTGTAAGGAATCCACCATCTGGTTAATTGTGGATTTCAGGTCTAGCAATTCACCTTTACAATCAGCGGTGACCTTCTTAGACAAGTCACCTTTAGCAACTGCAGTGGTGACATTTGCAATATTTCTCACTTGATTAGTCAAATTTGTAGCCATAGCATTTACATTATCCGTTAGTTCCTTCCAGATACCTTCAACACCGATGACTACAGCTTGGCCACCCAATCTACCTTCAACACCTGTTTCTCTTGACACTCTAGTAACTTCAAACGCGAAAGTCTTCAATTGACCCACCATTGTATTGATAATGTTTTGTAATTCCAAAATCTCACCTTGAGCATGGACGTTGATCTTTCTAGATAAATCACCTCCAGCAACCCCTCTCACAACTTCAACGATCTCTCTGACTTGGTTTGTCAAGTTCAAGGCCATTAAATTCAAGTTATCAGATAAGGCCTTCCAAATACCAGTAACACCGGAGCCTGTCTTGACTTGACCACCTAACTCACCATGGGCGACTTCGGTGGCGATCTTTGTGACCTCAGAGGAGAACTTGTTCAGTTGATCCACCATTGAGTTGATTGTCTTCTTCACTGTTAGGATATCTTGATCAGCGTCAACGCTCTGTTCATCATCATTGATTAAAGTGATGATGGTGGCCTTCTTGGATAAATCACCGGCAGCAACTGCGATCAACACGTCACTGATTTCCCTCAGGGCCTTCTTGTACTCTCTTTTCTCGAGCTGGCTCTTATCAATGAACTTCTGCTGCTCCTGGGTATGTGCCAGAAGCGATAGTCTAACCTGTTCGATACTGTCCTGGGAGCCACAAAGGGCTTGGAACGCCTGAGGATCCTGGAGCGCTGATACTATGTCCGCGCTCATTGCGTGTACTATATTTTGTAGTGGTTGAGATGTAGGGGAATGAAGCAGTGGAACCTTGAAGGAGAGGACCTTTATCAAGTTTAGCGTAATGTGCCTTAGCTGTTGTTTACTTCAGGTTTTCCAATTCCCAAAAATTTTGTTCGGTGATTTTTTGGCGCCCTTAACTATGGAATGACGTAAAGGCACAGGGGGGGGCTTGAAGCTGCCAGGGGGGCCGGAGGCCTGCCTGGCTTCAAATCGCCGCCGGTCTTCCCCTTGGGAGGGGAAAGAGTGAGGCAGACAGCATAAGTCTCTAGGGCCACTCTTCTGCAAGTCTACAGGATTTTCCTCCCCACTAGTCTCTCATCAATTTAGGGAGTTGAGCCTAGCTCCATTTCCTGAGGCGAGATGCTAGATTATTTTGGACTTGGCCATCGACAGATCACTTTGTGCCTGAAGATTAGGTTTGAGCACACATGACACACACTAAATAAAATCTGACACCGACGCCCCTTAGACTTGGGTACTGAGTTTTCACCCAACCGAAGACTTCAGTATCCGGTGTAAAGGCATATTTTCAGAAGAGGATGTCGATGCCTGTGCAATAGATATGACTCCAAATCTATATAGTTTCATGTGAAGACTAAAATGGTAGATACTAAGACAACCCTCATCGCTATTGGCATCTGTGCAGAAAAGAAGCCTTACGTTATCGAAATTAGCTTGGGCCTTGATCTCCAGTGACAGGTGCTGCTGTCCTTTTTTGCCACCTAGATAACTCTCCCGCTCTACATTCTTTCCATTTCCTCCGTTCCCTCCATTCCCTTGGTTTCCTTACAATAGACCTGAGATCTTCCGATTTGCCCTAGGCCCAGACTCGTTACCACGCTAACCAGCGTTTTTGCAACCGTTCCGCTAACGTTTTAGCGAACCCTAAGCCCAAAAACGGAAACCCGGGTAATATGCTTAACTATGACCCGGCGACGAATGCGTTAAATTAGGGAGCATGATTTTCTGATTTTCTTGCTGGTTACTAGGGAAATTTTTTCTAGATTGATATTCTCTTTGTTCCTTAAACTATCAAGTTATATCCTCAATTAGTCCTACATTACACTCTTTCACTACGTTATACTGCTCTACCTTTTACCACACTTATAAGATGCCCGAAGAAATGGCTCGCCCATCTACTCCTGCTAATTTAGTACGGAACCCAACAAGTTCAAGCACAGGTTTGAGCAATCTGAATAACCAGCTTAATAATGCTCAACCAAGGAGAACAACTAGACATTCCATTCCAAAAGAATCCATTTATAGTCAACTGAAGTCCCCACTTTCACCTGAAGCAGGAGCTAGTCCTGAAAATCTAAGCATTTTCCCAATAATGACACCTGACGATAATGATGAAGCGGAGATGGCAATAAATAAACTCATGTGTATAATTGACAAAGGTGATGCTATTGATAACCAACAGTTGAAAAAGACATTGCAAAAATGTCTGATTACCATGAGTCATTATAAATTGCAGAACCAAATCTTGAAATTTAACTCAAATGAAACTTTAAAGAGATCTGAGATTGAAAATGAATTGATTCAGAAACAAGTTGATCAATTGAGCAATTATTTGAAATCTCCATTCAAACCAAAGGAAGAATCCGATGAATTTTTATCTTACACAGTAAAAAGCTCAAATCCAAACAAGGTCTTACAATTTAACAAGAGACTAACTAAAGTTTCCAAACCATCTTCCAAACTGAAATTGAAATTAGTGGAGAAACTTCCAAGCGCTTCTTCAACTCATAACTCCAGAAACATTATTCCAAACAGTGATAAAATAAAGAACAATTCTGAGTTCAATCAGTGTATTAAAGTGTTTCATCTGGAAAAAAATTGATTGACCCAATTCACACTCATTACAACAACCCCACGACTTTTTAATTTGACTAATGTCCATTGCCAACTTATATCCCCATCATGACTGCTTATGCCTTAATTTTTTTTTCACTTCTTCAACAACACCAGATTGCTAATCAATACCTTTCACTTGCTACGGCTGGCTTTCTTTCATAATTTCTGCTTCTTTGCTCTATTGTGTTATTACTACTGTTTTTTTCTTAATATGTCTGTTTGTTACTATACCATAACGAAGACTCGCCCTCTGGGCTAGAACTGTGCTAATTTACTTATTTCCTTTTTGCTAACTTAATCTAATGATCATCATTACCTATCAATATTCGATTGTAGACCTCCATTCATTGCCTTTTGGCTTTCTAATGACATGTATCAATCACCACACCACTTTACAATTGAAGTGAGGCTTAACCCCAAGATTAAAAGATCGCTATGCGATTATCAATCGTACATCTTCCCAGATAACATTTTCGGCCGTTGAATACTCTTAAGACTCAAAATCACGAATTTCTATACTCGATATTTTCCAGGGTTGTATTACACGATCAGCGTTAATTACAGATGGTTTCGTGACAGTAGGTGGAAAGTATTACGACTAATGACTTCAAATCGAAACTTTTATAAATACGAGTGAATATAAATTATACACAAAAACTGTTAACGCGATCGGGAGAACAGTTCTCAGATCATATAAATACTGAATAAAATCGATGCATTACTGATGTTGAAATATGACGACTTTCAAATAAGAATGGGGAAAACAAACGAGATCAACTCATTTATTCTTCAAAGATAGCAACTTCCTCACTCTTGAACACTGGTAAAGTTTCCAAATGGCCACGAACATATTCGTAAACGGTAAAAGTAACAGCTTGACCTGGGGCAACTCTCATTACTCTTGGAGTGATACCTTTGTACAAAGCAGCGAAACCTTCTTCCTTGATCAATTCTTTACCAATTCTGACGATTCTTTGTAGAGAAGACTGCTTGGCCTTCTCAACGTCACCAGATTTGGTTTCCTTTTGTAATCTGGTCTTGATGGTGTCTAATGGGGCGTTAGAGAATGGACCAATGGCACCGGAGACTAGACCGATACAGGAAGTTTGCCAACTTGGAATTAAACCATTGTTACCGTTCTTGGTGTGGTATTCTTCAAGGAATTCTTTCAGTTTAGAGTAGACAGTGAAATTGGCACCTTGGTTGGTGGCTTGTCTGGCAGCTGTTAAGGAAACACCTCTGTATAGAGTGGAGAAACCTTCTTCTTTAATAATAACGTACAATGCATGACCGGCATTTCTGTATTTTGGAGCACTTAGAGGATCAGACATGGAGTGGTGTTGGGCTTGTAATCTAATTTTCACAACTTCCATTGGGTTGACAACAGCACATGCTTCGGTGATACCAGCACCAACACCAGCAATGAAAGTGTTACCTGTGGAAATGGTACCAGTGGTCTTATCTTTCAACAAATCTCTGTAAAACTCATAAGATGAGAACCTTATAGCCATCTTTGGGATGATACCAATGACAACGGCACCAAGACCTTTATATAGACCTGTGATACCTTCTTTCTTAGCAATGTTGACACCAGTGGTAACAAAGCCTGGGTTCTTAACAACCCCGGATTTTCTATGCAATTGCATACGCACTTTGATGGTATCTAATGGGTGACAGCATAGGGCTTCAAACAGACCAGCAGTACCACCAGAAATCAGGTTGACTGCGGTAGAGGATGATTTCTTCTTGGAGGAGGATGACATGTTGTGTATAGGGCGTGTATATAAGGGGGTATGAGCTCGAACAGGTCAGTGGAAGGAGAAAATCTACACAAGGTTGGCCACAGGAGCGGAACTAGGGCCTTTTATACGTCTGCGTATGTGTGCGAAGGTCATTCCCGATCCAGTGGCTAATTTTGCTGGGTTTGGAACAAGACTTCTCAGCGATCGCAGCCCGTCAAACCGTGGAGTCGTGGAAGGGAACGGGTCAATGGGCAGGAAAAAACATCAGCCAGAAAACAGCGTCAAACACCTGGAAATCGTACAGAATTACGCTGCGAATCACACTGTTTACAGGACCGCTAGCTCTGCTGTCCATTGGATGATATACTACTACTCATCTGACCAGCTTCTTGCATCTCCCTGAGATCTCTGAGAACTTCTCGTCCGCACTCCCACTCAATTTACAGACCCCGATAAGATTTGTATAGCCGAGGGCCCCCAGAAATCACAACATCTACGCGTAACTACATCTCCCCCGGAGTTTTCCTCCCCCGTCAACACATCCCGCAGATTTTAATAGGCCCAAATTTGGCAGCTTGCGTTTGCGATTGTCATTTTCGAAATCTGGGGTAAAAGGAAACAAACTTCTCCGTATCCGGAAATGTTCGCGGTGGTCGCGAAATTAAGAGGACCCGATAATTTCTTATCGAGCGAGTTCGCGAAATTTGACTGGTCGGGGCAGCATATGTCAACCTCAGCAGTTCAACTACGCTTATTCTAACTTATTAACCTTTGATGCAAGCAAAATGGACAAAGAAATAGACTGTTAGATTTCCCCTGCTAGTTTATTAGGATTTTATCAGGTTTATTGTTCTCACCCTTGAAGAAGAGCGAGGTGCTGATTCTTTACAAACCTTGTACGCATTGTCAAGTCACCGCCGCCTATATATTGAAAACCAAGCGATGATATTCTTTCAATTCTTTGAACCCACTCCCTACGACAACTTGGAAGTGCCAGGCTTCACCAGGTAGCACCAGCATAATAATGAGCAGCCATAGTCACCTTGCAAGACCTACAGGCACATGCGCGAATACAAGCCAGAATAGGTGTATTACACAGAGAACTCATTTTCGGGAAAGGTCCTTTAATGTTAATAACATCCGGGTTTCTACCTCAGTGAGTTAGGGATGCCCATTCGTTCCATCGAATTGCTCAATGACTAGATGCATGTCATGAAACTACCAACAAAATTGTTATGCATCACCACTCAACTTGGCGCTTGACTTTCTTCCCAGCGTTATATCAACCTTGCCTATGTAAGTGTATTCTTGTTACAACATTCAACGAAATTATCAACAAGCTATATAAACCAAAGGGGTTATACCGACGAAGTATAGCAGAAGTTTGAGCGAGCGACTAACTCCGGCTCAGTCTCAGACATTATCAGTTATTTAATTAGGAAAGAGCTGGGGGTAGTTACACAGGAAAAGAATAGTTACAAAGAGCGATTGATAAAAGGATGATGACAAATATTGGATGACCATGATGACTACATGTGAATAGTATCACCGGCAGCTATACAACCCCTCATCACAAGCTCAGTATTATTAGGTAAGTTATCGATTTAGATTTATGCGTGGGAGAGTTTTCATAATTCTGACGTGGACTCTGTGCTCACTCCGAAATCTTCTATCTCGTAGATCTACAGAGAGAAGTAGCTTTTATTCGAGCTACTGACACAAACCCTATACCAAGAAGTTTTTTGAAGTATAGAACTAAGGATAGAGTAATTTCCAAAACTCTTTTAGTCTCTTTTTCATGGTCTTACGCTACAACAAATCCAATCATGAAAACTGCATATTTTATTACATCAAACCTCACAATCCCCGTATAACATTAAAATGATATTGAATTTAAGCTTCAGCTAATTCTCTTAAACGACGAATAGTTGATCTGACAGTAGCGGCAGCGGCGGTTGAAACAGTGTAAGCACCACCAGCAACAGTTTTGTTACATGAGTGACAGTCCCAGATACCAGTAGCATTTCTCTTGACGGATTTCTTACCACAGAAAGAACAATCGTAACGGGCATGTTGTTGGATTTCTAATTTCTTGGTTTGTCTTCTTAATGAGGAACCGTAACGGACACCAAATTTACCAGTGATACCAACCTTCTTAGTTCTTTTAGTCCTGTAAAGAGTTAGTAATTCGAACATTTTTGAATATAGTTGTGATAAATATGAGTGGAATGGAAAGATGGTTGGTTACAGTGAGCTTCTTTAAGCTCTTCTTCGGTAGAATTTTTGTCCATGGCTTTGATGGATCTTGAGTGTTCAATGGTATATCATCTGGAGGTACAAATGGGCTTGAAATGTATTTCACTTGAACTCATTCATCGTTATCACTTCTGTGTACGCAGTTTATCACTCTATTCTTTAACTGCCTCGTTGTAAACCACCTGAGCTCACTCAAATCTAAATTCCATGGACTTATTTTATTTCACTTGTAACTTATTGAACCAGTCTCGAACATAATTAAACAGATGGATCTCCCTTCTCTATCTCATTCATGATGCCATTCCATTCTCTCTCATCATCATAGTATCATTCGGTTCCACATACATTTTTGCTGTATTCTTGTGATTAATTCAAGAAAGAAGAGATGTACTAGTGAAAAAGTTGTTTTATTTTTGATGGGTAAGATTTTTTTTCACCGAAACAGCAGTCTCACGAATCACAGGCCTCAGAGTGCGTTTACCGATTCTCAATTTTGCTTTTGTAGGGGAATTTTTCAAATCCTTACAAAGAGTAAGCTGGTAAGGGGCAACAAAGAGAGCGAAGAATTCGCGAAACAATTTCGAAAACTCTGTGGTGTTTGGGTTTCATTTATTCTTGAAGCCCTAAGGTACATCACGTGTAATGTAACAAACTACACCAGGGTATATTTTGTAGTATACTGGAACTCAACAATATTTGCGTAAGTGGAAGGCCCAATCCCTTTGATTTTCTAAGCTCTGGCTGCTCAATAGAAGCTATCGAGAATTTATAACTAAGTGAGCCCATCTATGTTATTGTCTTATTTTCATTGATGGCTTCGTCATTATGTGACTCCCTGGTTGTGCTTTTAACTTCCAAAAGACATGTCAATTGGGTCGAAGATCACACATTGGCAATTCACAGGCTGTCTGGAGTACCCTGCCAAGTGTTGAGTTAGTGATCAAGAAATTCGTAGTGATGTCCTCTAAATCGTTAACTCTAGGAGCTGGAGATGAGTATCAGCTTAAGGCAGTACGCATGTCAGAGATAACATCAAAGGTTTTTATTACTGGCTCTACTGATCGAATCATGAAACGTGCAATGGTTCCATGTGAGCGAATAGTTCTCCTTGACTCAAGTGATTCGTATGCCATGTTATTACTTCACAATTATGGTTACTCCTTAGAAGTACTACTAAGTTGGAAACACCATGCATAACTGGAAATTATCTACGGGCGCGATGTATGAATGATGATGATCCGCAAGTGGGAGTAATTGATTTGGTACGACCAACTAGACGTTGAAAGAATGACTTGGGACCTGATGGGTCTTTCGCCTGTAGTGTGAGAGTATTATTAAGGTTTCTCTGTGTAAACTGTGAACGCCAATGAGGAGATGTTTGCACCGAAGACGACGTTAAGATATCATATGAGTGCGAGTAGTTGGACTGAGTAGTGGTCTATAAACGGCGGCGCTAGGAGGGGTTTACGAGAGTTACATTACAGCTGCAATATGACCAGTCATATGTGCTTTTGACATGTTTAACCCTGGATTCTCGTGTAAAATTATAATTAAATTCCAGCCGCAGCTTCTTATCTTAACCCAAGATTGTTTAAATAGCGCTTGAACTCAACTGTGTTAATCTTGAGCTCTCAAGTCGCCATATTTATCTCAATACGAGCAGCCATCACTACATTGCCCTGTTAGTATATACAAGCAGACTTTACTCTTGGTAATTGATGGTGAATGCCTTCCATACCGCCTACAAAATAATTGCCTACAAAATAATTACGGATAGATCAAAAGGATCTTCTGAGAGCTCCTGGATCAAACGGAATCCGCTTCACATGTGTTCAGCCCGCTAATCTAAATAGAAAGGATTTACGGAGAGATACGGATCGGGTACGTGATAGTAGTCCCAGTTGATTTCTCAGGAAGTGTTTAGAAGTGGCTAATAGCCAATATATAATATTATAATCCGCTAGTTTACGAAGCTGAGGTACCACCTACATCTCTGTTGTGGGTCTCGACAAGTCCTTTTATTAGACTGTAGTCAGTCGACTCCCATTCTAGAACCTCTAATATAGAAATTGCATGCAGATGGGTTAAGTTCATAGTGGGTATGGAAGGCATCATTGGTTCAATTTAATAATTTTCAGGCACTCTACCTCCTTTCGCACTTCTTGATACCTCATGCAATCAATATTCCACGTTCAGTTAAGGTATTTGCAGAAAGTTTGGCGGATACACAATTACAGAACAAAATTGACGGATATCAGCAGTATCTATGCGCTCCACAGTGCATATTGCATAATCAGTTTTGGACCTTCTATGACCTTGCAAAAGGTGAGCTCTCCAATTAACATAGTTCCATCGCTCTTGTGAAAGTGGACACTTTCATTCCGATGTTTGGCTATATTTGCCAACTTCCAAATTACTTTATCCGGTATCTCCTCTAATTAGCATGAAATTTCAGAATTGAAGGGAACACAAGACACTCGCAAAGGGTGGTCAACAGTTAAGCTTTCCATGTGGATCAGCGCCAGCGAGATAATCGATGAAAGGTGGCAATCGATTTCATCAAGCTGTGCTTGATATCACACGACCTGTGCGCATAAAAAATATAATAAATCTATTTTGAGAGGTACCCAGCGCCAGAAAAGTTGGAAAACATAATCAACATTGGTGCATATAATGATGACTACGGAAGCCTCCAAAGTAGTTTATTGGGGTAGTAACTCTTTTAGAAGGTCATCAGCTATGCGATCTTTGTACAACTCTAGGCGGGGGTGCACTACGTTAGACGTCGAATTAGGCCCTCATCGATGAAAGGAAGAGATCATCTCTACGTATACAGTTTCTGGATTAAGTTGAGACTAATTTTGGTCATCAATCGCTAAAATCCTCTCAAACTCTAAGTATAGTGGCCCCTGATTGGCTGAGGGTTGATTTCCATTGGTTTTGAACACTATAGTGTCGACATGAAGGGGACGATATCACTGATTAAATGAGAGGAGATTGGAATTTCAATTGACAGGTGGAAGATTAAGTCATTATTATGATAATATTTGATCGAGTGCTATAATTGATCGACAGTATAATAATCCAACCTAGAGATCTTAGATACGGTCGCTCAAATATTGGGCTCTTGAGGAGATGATTGACTAAGTGTGATCCGATAATGTGTGGTCCCTCCTTCTTTCCAACTGCTGAGGTTTCAGAGCAGCCACTAGCGCTATAACTCGATTACGATGCGTTTAATGGCTTGAACTGCAAAACAAAGCGAAACTAAAGTATACCTGTGCTAGCCCCTTTCACGTCCTAAGGACCCAAAACAATGGTCGTGGGGTTTAAATTACCTTTTTGAGTCTCCAGATCTCCGAGATCACAGACCCTAAGATTTCTAAGGGCAGCAGCGTGCATGATAGCGCAGCGAACTTAATTTTTTTAAACCTTATTTCTCGCTAATTGATTGCATGAATAGTGGAGCAGAGCTGGTGCCACAGCTTCTAAGCGCAGAGAAACAATAATACATATATATGATTTTTTTCGTTTCTCCTCTTCGCTTACCAGAATTTTTGATAAACTTTAAACCTTAATCTTGACCCTATGGAACTTCATAGAAACTTGTATATAAATCATCTGGATCCATACAAAAATCCCATGTCCTTCAGAGAGGTCACAAGTTAATAGTTCCACAGAGCCAACAAACACCCCATATCATTGTCTTGCGTTTGTCGTTTGGCTGCTTTTGGAGTCAACACTACAAGTACTGTCACACAATCTGCAATCATCCTGAGAAGCTATGACATTAGCGGTCTACAATTACTCTGAAGAAGAATCATCGTTACAATTGACCGCAGAAAGATGTGAGTGGTTTTCTAGGTTTCAAACTTCATCCCAGATCAACGAAGTACTAACAAAGGGTTATAGCTCCTCCAAAGCTACCATTTGATGTCAATGACTATCTGAACTTCGAATTGAATACGGATTTCATTAGCGCCAACCCGGACTTCGTCAACGACTATGTCAACAGAGAGGAAGTATACCTACATAATGATTCGATAGCTGATGATGAATATTACCATGATGATATGATGATCGACAAAGAAGCCTTGCTAACTAATCCTGACATTCGTGAACATTTGATCCATAGCGATGAAGACATCAAGTCACTTACCGAAGTCGATAAACATCATGAATTCTGCTATGGTTTCCATTGTGAGGCTTGCTACAATGACTTGCTCTTCAATGATGACACATATACTTATGGTTCTGCTAACTACAATGACTACTCTTTCACTCCCTCATCTTCTTTCCAGTATGGCTCACTATCAGGTAAGGTTTGCTTTTGAAAACTAAATATTGAAGGTCTTGGATATGTTTTGGAATCTTTTTTACCAATGTTAAATGCCATTCTTGTGATACCCTCAAGCACCGATACCCATTTACTTTGCTCAATACCCAAACTATGACTTTTAATGCCTATATTTTTGCTTTTATTTTTTAATTGATTTTGCTATGGATTCAAGGCCTATGTTAGCTATATTTACAGAATACTAATGCAATTCTATAGATGCGGTCTACAATCAAGAAACACAATTGATTTTGAAATACAAAGCTATGAAAGAAGTTCCTAGTGAGAGCTACACATGCCGTCGTTCTAGTCACGGAAGCTATATCAGTGGCGAGGATCTATTCGATTCTGGGTTTGAGGACCCACAGACCCCAGACACGCTACCAAGATCATTTGAATGTCAAAAGTTGATGAACCGATATAGTATACTACGCGAATGGAATATTCAAAGGATCCCTGAAGAACAATCAAGAGAAAGAAAGCCATCATTGATTGTTCCAATGATGGCCTACGAGAACACACAAAAGCTGGCAGAAGAAACCTTTGCCAATGCCCTCACATCCAAGCTAAACATGATCGAAGAAGATCCAGAAGAACGTATGAAAGAGGTTGAGAGTAGAATTCAACTACATACCTACGCTATGCTTCAAATCTTTATAGAGAGAGGCTTTGACATGGAATTCTAAAATACATGAGCTTAAAATGAATCGGGCGTCTCACTTTGGTGACTTCCAAGAGGTCATCATAGTCTCAATTGCTACTTAATGGTTCACTATCTAAGGCTAAGTTCTGGCTATGAGTTTAAATATGGCTCAAGTTTTAGTAGCTAGTTTATAGATTAAGATTCAATTTTGCTAGTTGATCTGTTCATAATTCATTGAGAAATCGATACATATAGAGTTATATCACTCAAAAATCTTACATGGTTAGATTATATACCAAAGAGATCCTGGTTTCATGAGATGAAAGATAGAGGATAAGATACGCAGCATACTAACTAACACACTTTTTAGGGAAATCAACTAGCTTCAGTTCAACAATATTCAAAGGTGACACACACTTCGTGATTTTCAACTCCGATGTCTTGCTATGAGAGCTGGTCTTTTGTCAGTCATTAACATTTAGGAGGGCTTCTATATTCGGTTGTAAGAAACGGGATTATTCTTAACAATACACTCGTGTAACATTTTCTCGGCTAAATGATTTCGAGCTTCTCCCTTGCCATAAATGGCTTACTGCTGACACATTTGCGAGCTCAAGTGGCTCGGGTACCCTTCCAAAGCACTCTGTTCGATTTCTTGAAATTGGGTATCGCACCTTTGGTGATATCCAATGTCATACAAATCTCAAGTTAACTCCTTAACTTGACTAACGCTCTCTCTCAAATAACAACTAATGATGCTCCCCGTGTCTCTTATTCAAAGAAGAAAATTGGGTATGTTTCGTGGTGAACCTAGCTTGCTACTATTAGTGCCAGATAATTGTCATTTGATGGGCACCTTATGAAACATGGAGAGCTGAGGCAAGCGTATACATTTCTACTTTTGACTCATGCCTCAACAAAATCCCTCGTCTATATTTATTCCGAAGGTATTAGTATGGAGGAACCGGTATCCAAGTACCTAAAACAAGAAATAATGTGAGTAGAACTCCATTGATACTTCATAACGGCACTAAGCTGGCACGGTAATTTGTACTAAACTGCTTAAATAGTATAAAATTTAAGTCCCAAATTTTTTGAATATATATGATTGCAATTTGATTTTCAAATGTATAAACACTAGGGCCCATTTCAAAGAATTTCTAAAAAATAGAATAATTTAGCTAGCTGTTAAACGAACTTATATTCAAGTTGTGTTGAAGTTTGAAGTTGCCATTTGATTTATAGTGGTATGAATGCCACCACATCACATAACCTACTACGAAAGTTGGTAGTTTCTTGCTTAGCTCATAGTTAAATGAGTATACCGCCAATTTATTCTATATGCGGCCCTTACCGGAATTGAAACTCTGGCAAAAAAATAACAGTTTAGTTTAACTACGAAATGATGGCACGATTCACTTTCTATTATTTAATTGAAACGACACTTCACCCACAAAGTTAAGCAAACACAATGTCACACGAAGAAGATGACGATGCCTTTTTATACGGTGATGATGAGCCAAGTGATATCACCTCGAAAAGACAAAAATTAGACTCAACAGAACCTGGTGAAGAAGCTGCCAATTCAACAACAGATCAAGCTGAAGGTGAAGATAAGGATAACGAAGAAGGCAATGACGATGACGAGGATGATGATGACGATGATGATGAAGAAGATGACGAGGAAGAAGACTCAGACTCAGACATTGAGTTTATCATAGGAACTGAAGAGCCAAAAAAAACAAAGGAGGAGCCAACGGAGACCACAACAGAAACAACGACAACCAGCGCAGCTGTGCCTGAGGCAATAGACGAAGTTAACGACCCAGAACAAACGACTGCCACACCTCAAACCACAGATGCCACAATCACAAGAATTCCAGACATAGATATTAATAAAGTCGGTGAACTTGATGGTAAACCAATAACATCTATAAACTTACAAGATCTAAAAGAGAAGCCATGGAGACAGCCAGGTGCTGATGTTAGTGAATACTTCAACTATGGTTTCGATGAATTTACATGGACCGCGTACTGTGCTAAACAAGATAAACTGAGAACAGAATTCAATCCTCAAAAGATGTGGATGAGTATGATGTCCATGGGGATGCCTCCACCAATGATGATGGGGTTACCAGGTGCTCCAGGCTCACTACCCGGTGCTCCTCAACTGCCTCAATTGAATCAAACTCCTTCAGAAAATCAACCACAGTTACCACAGCCTCCATTACCACAACAACCAGGCTCCTCGAATAGTTCGAACAATCCAGGATTTCAACAGAACTTCCCAAAGGCCCCAAGTGGTAGAGAAAGAGATTCTAGAGATAAGAGTGAGTTTGACCGTGAAAGAGGTAACAACGGTTTCAATAGAGATAACTACAGAGAAAGAGACCGTCGTGCAAGATTTAATCGTGGTAGTCGTAGATGAATGTTTGAAGCTAATGTAATATAATGTTTGGAAATGATCAACACAGTAGCAACTACGATGTGTAAGTCTAAAATAAAATATTCATTAATTAAAGTCTTTCAGTTTATAATAAAATACATAATGTAGAACCATAACCTCTTTTAAACTCTCTCATTTTCAGCCAACATCTTTACCCATGGCTGGTGGAATCTATTCAATTCAACGACTCTCTCCAATGCATCAATCCATCTGTTTCTAGCTTCAGTGGTCTCAGCGTTGAAGTGGATAATCTCACCATTCTTAAACACCAATTTGAAAGTGTCACTCATTAAGACTTCCTCTGTGATATTTCTAGCGTTCATAGACTTTTTCTTACCACTATGAGCAATGTCTACCACTTTCAACAAATTGATTTGAGCTCTTGGCTTCTTAGTGGTATCGTTGTGGGCTATTAGATCTGTACCTTCAATCTTAAAGAAACGACGTTTCCATAAATCGCAGTCACCACCTTCCTGGAACATGAACCCTTCAAATTTAATGTTCTCTTGCTCGATCAAATGTTGGGCAACGGCTTTTGCAACTTTTATAGATGGTGGTAAGGTTTCCAATGGCGAAGTTCTTGGGATGTACAGCATGGTGACATCAAGTTTAGCAACCAAATATGGTGGAACTTTATAACTCTTTCCTGATTGTTCTTGGACACTCCATTCATTGAACAATTCAACAATGTAGTTTTTGGTATCACCGGTGAATTCATTGTCTTTGGTGTCAAAACTTATCTTGTTCTTAGCAAAACTACCATCATTGGCAAATCTGTTGTCCCAGCTATCTGTGACTCTCTTTCTTGAAATGTATGACTTTTCAACTTTGTATCTAGGCTTGATACCAAAGACACGGCTGAATCTATTGTTTTTAACAGGGATCTTGTCAAGAACTTCAACCAGTTCATTTTCAGGTCTGTTGTAGGCAACTTTGACAGTCAAATGGAAATCAGTGAGATCTTCTTCAATGGCAACCTCAAACTCTTTGTCCAAGTCGACAGTGGTACCGGTTAATGACATTTTTGGTGTTGAGATTCTGTGCTTACCATTGTCCAAGTATAGCTTGAAAGTTGCCTTATGGGCTGGAATTTCATCTAAGTGGATATCAGTCAATGAGTTGATATGAATGTATAATCTACCTTTGTCATCATTTGGTAACTGTGCCAAAGATTGTTGACTTTTGGCGGACCTTAGTTCAGTCTGTTGTTGACGCTGTTTCTTCATGTCAATCTTCATCTCTTCTACACCGTGCACAACAGAAGCAGAACTGACTTTTCTGTCACTTCCAGCAGCACTAACCAATCTGGAGTGTAGATTTGTTGATTCTTCTTTAATGTTCATGTCATTGTCGTTCAGATCACCCAATGGTTGTCTCCCACTTGGGGCCCTGCTACCAGATCTGTGTTGTCTAGTCTTTTCATATTGAATGTTGTTTGGTGCTGGAACGATTGGTTTAGCAAGCTCATCTTGATCCAGTACATTATTGAAAAATGGATTTCCGTGATCAACTGGACTCTCTTGGTCATCACCCGCAATGATAATCTCTTTCTTTTCACGAACAGCATACTTGTGATCTTGTAGTTGGACAGCTCTGTCAAATTCATCAGCTAAGTCAAACCCACTAACATGCGAATTACCAGAAATTAGTCTCTTGCTCGAATCTTCTTTCTTAACTAGGCGAGGCTTAATCTCAATTGGATCAGAGGCATTGAATTGAATTGGCTGCTTGTTTGGTGAAGCGTGCACAACTCTGAAGCTGTGTTGTTGTATCAATTGTTGCTGCTTAGACAACGACTCTTTTAGTTGTTTCTGCACAGGCAAGACTTTTTCAACAGAAGGCTCATCGTAGAAATCATGCATTGGATCCTGATCATACTCAATGGCTACACCCAAATTCTCACTGTTTTCCACAATGGCCTTTGTTTGAGCATTCGATGATTTGACTTGAGCACCTTCAGCAGTAGAACCGTTCTTAGCTAACATGTCAGTTAGTTTACCGGCATCGAAAGATGGTGTACGACTCTCTGAAGAGTTGTAACCAATGTCATTCGTACCCCAGATAGATTTGATGTTTTCGACTTCTGCAGCATCAGGCTTCTTCATCTCGCCTAACTGTTCAGTTGCAGTCTTTGTTGGAGCAAGATCCCATTCTTTGAATGCATTGGCAAAGCTGGAAGAGTCTGAAATATCGGGTAGCAAGGCAGAATCATCTGAAATGTTGGAGGCATCTGGATCTGACTTGAGCTTTTCAATAATCGAACTTCTTCTCGTGTCAACGTTGATGAATGAAGATCTCGAAACAGATTTGGTGACGAAGGAGCTACCTCTTGCACTGATGCTCAATGACCCTTCTCTCTTGATAGTGTAACGTGTTGGAGGATCATCAATCTCTTCTTCGCTTTCGGGATCATCAAAAGTTCTACTCAACAATTTCAAAACCTTCTTTGGCGGTGTTGGTTTTCTAGCGCGAACACTATACTTTGGTTCTGGATGGTTTGGCTTTGGTTGACTGTTCCAAATAGCAATGTAGTCTGTGGCTGGCATTTGGAACTTTTCAGGTTCAGGCTCTCTGTCATGAAACAATAATGAGTTGTAAGATGGTAAGTTGGCCTTTGGTTCTTCAGATAATGATGGCTTCAACGATCTGTATTCTTCATGAGTGAAGAATTTGGAGTCTTGTTCATCATCCAGTGGAGATGGGGTGACCTCCTCAGAGTGCTTAGGCTCTGGTTCGATAGCTCCATCTTCTTCTTCACTTGGTAAGATTGGAATTTCTTGTTCTTCAGTCTTCACTTCTGGCTGTGGAAAGTCAACTTCAGCAGCAGTTGAGATGTTTGAGGTTTGAGACGAGTGCTCATAATCTTCGGGTTCAGTTTTAATTGACTTTTCAGAGGCATGTAATGGTTCTTTGAGTGAGACCTTAGGTTGTTCCTCATCAACGATTTGATCTTTTTTCTCAATAAGTGGTAATTCAGTTTGAGGTTCTTCTGTTTCAGCTGATGTATGCTCAATGATTGGCTCAACAATTGGCTCAACAGGAGCTGCTACTTCTTTACTTTCAGCAGCACCGTGATCATAATTGTCAATGTCTTCTAGGATATCGACCTTAGCAGGAGTACTCCTAGTGTAACTTTGATCCATGAAATCGGAACTGTTAAATAGGCCAGTACCTCTAAACCCGTCAGTGAATGAGATCTCAGCCTCATCATCACTAGCTTCAAGGACAACAGGTGGAGCCAATTGAAAGTCGTCTATTGATCGAACGGTGTCATCATGATGCTCAAGGATAGGCGTAGAGTGTTCAGTTTGGTTCTGAATCAATGAAGCTTCCTCAGTTTGGGCAACAACAACGTCTTTTGATGGGAACGGAGTGGTATAATCACCAATAGAGGATTGAATGGATTGCAAGTCATCATTATCCTCTTGTTCAGATTCACGTTGCTCAAAGTCAGCTTCAATGGATTCAAGATCCCTAAAGGGGCTTGGATTAAAGCCTGGATTCAAGGCCACGGGGGACGCAGTTGAAGCTGGAATGGCCAACGGAGACACATCTAGTTCAGAGACGTCTAGCTTGATTTCACGACCTGAATCAGTTCTCTTGTGCATAATAGAGGAGATATAGGATAAGCCGTTGGTGATTGAGCCACTGATTGACAGTTGTTTCTTATGACTTTCTGGGGTATCATTTAAGGAGCTATCTTTAGAGTTATTAATTGTGGAGATTGATTGAGTAGAAGCCTTGGAAGGTAGAGGTGTAAATTCAGTTGTTGGTTGTTGGCGAAAGTTGATTTCTTCATCTTCACCTTCATCTTCATTGATTTCAGTGGCTGAAGCGTACGAATCCATTGTTGATTGACTGATAAGATCGTCTGTCGAGGCAGGCAAGTTGTTCAAATCAGCATTCTTCATACCGTGTTCCAGAACAATGGGCTTCTCAGATTTCACAAAGACACTCGTTAACAATGGTCTCTCCTCATCTTTCAAAGAGCTGTTAGAGTTTCTCCTTCTGAGTTCAGGATCCAATCTCAAAAAATGTGAGTCTCTATCGTTGTTTCTTATATCTTGTTCGAATTTTTCAGCAGCATCTCTCAATTCTTCTTCCTCTTTGATCTTGTCTTTGTTTTTAATACTGTAAATTAACTCCTCTTCTTTCTTTGTAATTGATTTCAAAGGACTACCCGAGCCTCTGAAACTCTCATCATTTTGGACTCTTTCAGAGACTTCAGCATTGTTTAACACTAGGTCAAGACGTTGTTCCAGTGACATGGCGCTTCTATTAAGATCTTCTTTAGTTAGATTAAAATCTTGAGAGTCATCACTTGAACCTAAGGAGGTGTCCTTAGTTGGAGATGGAGCTTGAAAGTTATGTTTTGGTGGTAATGGTGGTAAAGGATGAATTTTGGGTTTAAAGTTCGCTTCCCATTTGGAGTCAAAGGTATCATCTAGCACATGACTATCATCTTCAAGTGAGTTATCGGAGTTATCAGGAGTGAGTTGATCGTACTTGATGACCTTTGGAGGAGAATCTTCAAAACAAACTGACTTCTTAGAAGGTGAATTATCTCTAGTTGTTCTAGCTGAGGATTGGTAGTCATTAGCAGGTGAAAGTTTTGTTGAGAATGTTCTCACAATAGCACTGTTGGAGATTTGTCTTGGACCACTCAGTCTTGAAAGTGAAGAGGTTCTGTTGATTCTAGTGTTGAATTCCAATTCGTCGAACGATGCGACTGATGGGACCTTTGGGATGTCTTGCATCACGTCACCTTTCAAAGGCGTACTGTGGTCATGGTACTGATCCTCATTGAGGATGTTGGAAAGCATCTGTTTCTGTAGTTGGGTATGTTGCTTCAAGTTTAATGGTCTGATAGGGCTAGGGTCAACCTCACTGACTATCGTTCCTGTGGAGTCATGTTCTAGGGAGTCGCCTTCAGAATGAGGTTCTTTGGCGTTAACGGATGTGGTGGAGATGTTTTTCTCAATTGCCTCTAACAAGTCATCCACAGAGTGTTCTAGCTTCTCGTTCTTAAACTCGAAGGACTCAGACTCTTTCAATGGCGTTGAGGACCAGGAAGGTTGTTCAAACCTGGACATTTTAAACGCGTCTTTTCAATGTTAATAGATGGCAAATGTGTACAAAGTGTGTATCCTGTGAAGCAAGTACAGTGTTGCGTGGGGATAAGTGTGATTTGAAGGCGTCTTTGCTGGGATGCGCTACCTTTTCTTGGGTTGTTAGTAGTTTTCTTTTCATTTGTTTTGAGGTTTTCGAATTTCTTGTTTAGATCTTTCCCAAAAGAGCTGGGATGATGCGTTACTATAGTAACCAATTTATAGTGCAGGAGAGAAATGGTCACGTGATATTTCTTCTATTTCATAAATTATCGATCTGCCAAATCGCGTCGGGCAAGGGAGAATTTGAAAAAGTTTTTTTCTTTCTATTTTGTTGGACGGACGCGTTGTCATGGCGATAATCGAGATTTGTGGACGTATTACCGTGAGTGGTCCTGTAGAGTCCCATGGGTGTGCTTCAGATGTTGCAGAGCTGAAGGACTTTGGCGAGAGAGTGTGTGTGTTTTCTCCACCGTAAGCCACGCCAAATGTTTTTGCTACAGTAATAAGGTCTAAGATATTCGATCCGTGGCCAATTGGATCGAGCAAAGACGCTCAGAGCTTGAAGTTTAAAGTTCGAGGTTGTGGCGATTTTCGAGGCTAGGATCATCCAAGATCATATCGTTTTTCCGCAGACCGATTCTCCGTTAGATCCCAGACTCAATTACAAAAATATCGGTGATATCCATAGCTCGCTTAAATCTGACACAATTGTTGTAACTCAATTAGGCTCCCATTGCAAGTAGAAACGCGTATTAATTTAAGATATCGCTGACAAATTTAAGGATGGACGTGTCCTGTGGATTCCAGCTTAAACCCCACGCCTCGCGACTAACACAGCCTTTGTTTTGCCTTTCTAACTTGAAACAAACCTTTCGCATTTCGGTCACTGTGGAATGAGTTTGGCAAGAGAAAAAAAACCGCTCAAGTTTCGCCGATCGGCGTGAATTAAACCGCGAAAATTATGCCAATTCCCCAATCTAGAACACTTTTTGTGGGTTTTTTTTCGCAAAATTTCAACAAGTGTCAACGTCACAGAACCTGCAAACTCCTATTTTCTGTGGACAACTCGAAGTTTCCAAGTATCAAAAACTTACTCTGAGAACAACAAATTCCATTCCATTCAACTTTAGCGGGTTAAAACAATTAATTACAAAGTTGTCCGCTCTCTTTCGCCTTTGTGTTCAGCAACGTTTCATCGTCCCGAGATCGCTCAAAACTAAAGAATAGGGGAAACGTTTCAAGCTTAGGTACTTCACACCGCATCGCCCAAACTCTGCGCTCTTGCCCTCCAAATCAACGGAAAAGAATCGATCCAATCGGCTCCCACGGGCTCTAAACATAATCCACACACCACACACCACTTACTCACTCACAGCTCCTATTCATTAGAATTTCTGCTCTCCCACCCGCAGTCATCGCGAGTACCGAACTTCCACTCATCGACGTTAAAGTTTGCTGTCCAGTGTCAAAATTGAAACATTATCACCTCATCCATCTCCACAGAGCTTAAATCTTATTAATCAATTGTTTTGAAAGCTGCTGTTATTTTATTTATGCTCAATTATTGAAAAGCTTCAATCACGCACAAATCATACACTGAATGAACTTCAATAATCAAGAGTTGAACTCATTTCTGGCAGTCCCTGGGGACCACCAGGAACAACCCTTCCCGTCACTGTCACCACAGAGATCAGGTTCTCCTAGATCAATCTTGAGTGAACAGATCCAGCAACAGAACCAACAAAACCAACAAAATCAACAGTCCAACTCTACAACTAGCAATTTGGGTAGTTTTAGAACTAGAGCCAGAGCCGGTACTTTGCCATCGAGATTGTACTCCAACTCTGTCTCATCTACTATCTCAAACAGTAACCAATCATACTCACCTTCATTCAACCCAAACTCAAATGCCTTGGATGCAAACACATTGAACTTTGATACCTTGTCAATCTCACAAACGTCACCATCAAATCAACTAGATCCGATTAGTGCGTCTGTAACGGGGAACAACGTCCAACCAAAAACAAGATTGCGTTCAGGTTCATTATTGGGTCTATCAGAGAGTAACTCCATTTGGGGTGACTCCTCTACACAACAAACTCTTACCTCTCAACAACCACTATCTTCATCAATTACCAACTTGGCCACTCCTAACGAATTCACACAAGGCAGAATATCCCCACCGAAGTTGAATCTGCAATCCCAAGCTATTGATGAGAATCAATTGAATAGAGCAAGAGCATACTCTACAAACAATGCATTAGTCCATGAATCATCTAGTCACAATTTCTATTTGCAGAACCTTGAAGAGAATACGCCATACGACTTCAACCAATCATCTCAACAGCAACAGCAGATATCACAGCAACATGATCAATTGAATGGTATTTCTCAATTCCAAGATCAGAACAGACCAAGAGCTCAAACTTACCAGAATGGCGCCCAAAGTCAGTTGCCAATCATCTTCAACAATCAAAACTCAATCAGTGAATTACCTGAGGCTAACCAAAACTTATACCCTTCAAAGCCTCATTTAGCTAGTGAACAACCATTATTATTAGACAACATTGAACCAAGATTGTTGAACTGGACCTCCACTTTCCAAGACAGCTCGTTAGGTCCTACAAACACTCTTTTCTTGTCCAATTTGCCTGCTCAATCTGTGTCACCTCTATCCTTAGCCAATTTGTTGATCAAATTTGGCAAGATCTTAACCGTGAGAATCTTTATTGGTAATGATAGTGCTCTTGTTGAGTTTGAAAGCTTAGAGTCGGCAATGCAAGCCAAGGCTCAATTGAACCATCAAGAATTGATGCCAGGTTTCACTTGTATCGTTACCTTTGCCAAAATACTACCTTTACAACAAGATCATTCTCCACCAGTGCAACCGGGCTATCATCAAGAACCACAGCACCAACAGTTGTCCAACTTGCCACCTCCAAACATCCAGATCAATGCTTCTGAGGAGCCTGTGCATGTAGCCACTTCTGCTGTTGATGCCCCAGAGTTACCAAAGACTATCAACGATGAACCACCTGCACTACCACAGATTGTCGATGAGATCTTTGAAGCCATTTCCAAGCTTGGTGTCAATGCCGAATCCGGTAGCGTGGGTAACATCATCTCCAATGCCTTAAAGTACAAAGGGTATGACAATGATTTCGGTCCACTGCCTGATCCAATCCCAATCAGAGAGTTTGATGCTCCAAAGTTGAGAGAAACAAGAAAGGCCATTGACGCTAACCAAATGACCCAGTTTGAAATTGAGGAATTGTCAATTGCCATCTTGGATGAATTACCTGAATTGTCAAGTGATTACTTGGGGAACACCGTTGTTCAAAAGTTGTTCCAGTTCTCATCGACTTCAATCAAGTACATCATGTTGAAAGAAGTTGCCCCTTATTTGGCTCAAATGGGTATCCACAAAAATGGTACTTGGTCCGCACAGAAGATGATTTCAGTGGCCGATACCCCATTACAAAAGGCCATTGTGGCGAAGAGTTTAAAACCTTATTGTGTTCCTTTGTTCAACGATCAATTTGGTAATTACGTTATTCAATGTTCTTTGAAATTTGGCTCTCCATGGAATGATTTTATTTTTGAAGTCATCCTTGCTAAGTTCTGGTTAATTGTTCAAAATAGATTTGGTGCTAGAGCCGTTAGAGCTTGCTTAGAGAGTCACCAAGCTTCTGTGGAACAAACTGCCATCATTTCCGCTGCTGTAATCCTACATGCTGAGCACTTGGCTATCAACCAAAACGCCGCCCTATTGATAACTTGGTTTTTGGACACTTGTACTTTGCCAAACAGACACCTGCTACTAGCTCCAAGATTGATTCCTCACTTGGGTCAACTTTGTACTCACAAGCTGGCCAGTTTGACAGTTCTAAAGATCTTGAACAACCGTTATGAGGTTGAAGCTAAGAATTTAATCTTGAATGCCTTGTTTGGTCAGGTTCCTGAGCTTGACGAAGAGAGTGATTCAAAACCACCAGAAGTTTTGGAACAGATCTTACAAGATAATGTCCACGGTGCTACATTTGTCTTCAAGGTGTTGTCCAACCCCCAACTAGAGACCAATGTGCGTAAGCATATAATCCAACAAGTCCGTAAGGTGCTTTTGGAGTTGAATGTTGGTTCTTATCAAGGTTACAAGAGATTACTAGAAGAGGTTGGTTTAAGTAGCAGACTGGAAGGTACCAACCGTCACGCCAGAACTCATTCAAATGGTGGCAATGGTAATGGTAACCAAAGAAACAAGAATAGACAAACCAAAACTTCTCCAAATCATAACCAAAGACGTTCCACTCCAAATGGATCAAACTTGAGACCACATCAACCCCAATTGTTGCAACAGAACATCCCATCACAACCACAGTTCACCCAAAATGGTCAAAATGTCCACAATGACTATTTACCTACTGATTTACAACAACAATTCTACAACTCTCATGAGCCTCAGCAACAACAGCCAACACAACAACAACAAATTTATCAAAACAATGGCAATTACGGCCAAGAAAACATCTCATATGAGTTCGAGAATGGTGCCAATAAGCTATTCGATGAACGTTTGAACCACCCACAACAATTTCAAGCATCTAACCAGCCGTTCCACAATGGGTTTCCATCTAGAAATACAATCAACTTTTCTCAACAACAGCCACAATTCGGGTATGGTCAGTTCTAAATTGAACTTGATCCACACGAAGTCTATAATTGGAATTTGTAACTTAACGATTCTTTTTTGATGAAGTTGTATTTATTCTGCTTTCCATAACACGAGATTCGAGCCTTGTGCTCCTAGCTCCTATAACACATTAACAAGTTGTTAAAGTCAATAATATATAATTTTAATGATCCATTTTAGCACATGTAGCTTGTTTTATGGAGGAATTTACACTGTTTATAACATTTAATGGTCATATTTCCGACCCACCCTCGGAATGAAACAATACTACTGACCCGTTTAATTGACAGCTGGTTTTGTAAAAATCAAATCGTAGAGCGAAAGTTGATTTGACCCAATGGCGAAAGAGGTAAAGTGGATCTCACTTCAATTTCAGAGGTTATTTCTTAACCTGAATACGTGTTTTTGACCTTGTGTCTACTCTTTCCACTTCTCGTTTGCGATCCATCTTGTCGTACCTGATTTCCACCTGTGTTGTTTTGTCTTTTTGCTGTTCCACTAAAGTGTAAACATCCTTGTGTTTGTGTCTAAAAGCTCTTACCATTGAAACCTGATAGGCAATTGAAGATTCTACACTGCCCTGATCAGGATTGAGCAATCGCACCATAGCTTGGTTGATCAATTTTCCAGCTTATTCACAGGAACCACCTTTGATCAACTCCTGGTTGCATTTACACCACTTTAGATAATGGAGAGTGATAACGAGAATTCGTTGGCGTCTTCAGTCTCATCGCTATCTAGGAGAGTCATAGGGATCGAAAGAATTGGTGGCCACTTCCCACTATCCTCATCTAACGATCCAGATGATATGGACCTTGACTCTGATGCTTCTGAATACGAACTCCGCTCCAAGTTAAGAAGGAGTCGGGCCTCCCAATACTACACAGAAGCTGATTCTAGCGTTGGTCCAATCAACAGAATTCCACCAGAAGTGTTGATACTAGTTTTCTCCAACATCACCCACAAGCCTGATCTTGTGACACTGTTGACTGTTTGTAAACGCTGGGGTGATTTGATTGTGGAACTTCTGTGGTATAGACCTAGTTTGATGTCAGAAAGTGCCATGAAGGGAATCCAAGAGGTGATGACGATAGATAGAACCCAAACTTACTGGGATTATCGTCGCTATATCCGTCGTTTGAACTTGTCCTTCATTTATGAGAAAATTAATGATGATTTTCTATGGCTGTTTAAGGGTTGTGTCAACTTGGAAAGATTAACATTGGTAAATTGCTCAAAACTTACCCATCAACCAGTTGTTGCTATTTTACAGGGCTGCCAAAAGCTTCAATCTATTGATATCACAGGTATCAGAGACATTACAGATGATATATTCAATGCTTTGGCTGATAATTGTCCTAGACTCCAAGGTCTTTATGCCCCAGGTTGCCCCGAAATCACCAGTGAAGTTATTTTTAAAATTGTTGACAAATGCCCGCTGTTGAAGAGAGTCAAAATTTCTGATTGTGAGAACATCAATGACTTCGTAATCATCCAACTTGCTGCCAAGTGTAAGTCCTTGATTGAAGTTGACGTTCATAATTGTCCAAACCTAACAGACTTCTCGTTGCAAAGATTATTTGCTGATTTAGAGCACCTAAGAGAACTGCGAATCTCACAGAACCCAAACATATCTGATCTTGTGCTGAGAAATGTCCCAGAGGACATGATTATGGAACGTATGAGAATCATAGATTTGGCCGGCTCGGCTAGGATAACCGATAGATTCATCGAAAGAATAGTGTTGAACGCCCCAAAATTGAGAAATGTTGTCCTTTCAAGATGTCTGAACATCACCGATGCCTCATTGAAGGCTCTTTCCTGTTTGGGTAAGAATTTGCATTACATCCACTTAGGCCATTGCAGTAACATCACAGATTATGGTGTCACCACTCTTGTGAGGAACTGTCATCGCCTTCAATACATTGATCTAGCATGTTGTACGCAACTCACAAACATTGCATTGGTTGAGTTGGCTCACTTGCCAAGATTGAAGAGAATTGGTTTAGTGAAGTGTTCCAACATTAATGATGCCGGTATTCTTGCACTGATCCAACATCGTGGGTATGATGATAGTTTAGAAAGGGTTCATTTATCATATTGTACCCAGATCGGTATCTATCCAATCTACCAACTATTACAATCTTGTCCAAAACTCACACACTTGTCTCTAACAGGTATTGCATCTTTCCTCAGACCAGACATCACCAGATTCTGCCGTCCACCGCCACCTGATTTCAATGAGCATCAAAAGGCATTATTTTGTGTCTTTTCAGGGCAAGGCGTTAGACAGTTAAGAGATTACTTCACTAGAGTGTTCTTAGACCAAAACCCAATGGCCCCGGGAAATAATCTGACAGTTTTCGGTGCTGACGCCGATGCCATCCCATTACAACAGTTCAATAGAGCTCAGAATTTCGAAAGAATCAATGAACTATTCAGAAGAGGTACCCAAGATCTAACCGATCAAGCTGTCTTGGAAAGAATTATGAACGGAAACTTCCAGCCTATTGCTAGACTTGGTGAACAATTTCAACCTAGAGAAGAAGTTCAGCAAAATCAGGTTTTGGCTCAAGATAATGGTGGCGTGGATACAGAAGCTCAAGTCATTGGTTTAGGTGTTCAGAATGTCAACGTTGAGGATGCCCAAGATGAGGCTATGGAAGATGAATGAATGCTGCTGGTCTGCCCATTTAGCACACAACCTAATGTCAAATCAATAATGATCCTTCAATTCAGCTAAAAATCGTTATATCTACGCTATATTATCTCATAACGTATTTATTTTCACTTCGTTAATTAATGCATCGTTTATCATATTGGTAAAGTAAGTAATCGTCAATTCAACTGGAGCTTAATGTTTTCAATCTCTCTAGAGCCCTATCACACTCGTTATCAAATTGATCAATCATTTGTTGACAAATCTGTTCAAAGTGGGCTCGGCCTTGTTTAGCACTGTACTTGATCCATTCATCAATGGTCATTTCTAGCTCAGTGTCAGGGATTTCGTTGATGAAGTAGGAAACTCTTCCATCAATGTCATCATGAAGTTCATATGGCAGGTCTTTGATCTCTGCAATATATGTCTTGGCTGTCTCCAAATCTTCCAAAGGTTCGAATAGCTTGTTAGTATCAGTTGGTATCCAAGTTGAGTTAATGATGTCGTTGGTGACTGCATCGTCTGCACTTTGGAATGATTCGTGTGCTAAAGACATATCATCCTTGGCTTCCTCTATTTGTGTTTTCTTTCGTTCAAGAACGTCTACATCTTCCTCATCTTCATCGTCAACTTCTGGCTTCGAGTCTGCATCACTTTCTGGCTCCTGGCTCTCCTCAATTGGACCTTCGTGAGTATCTTGGGCTTCTTGTTTCAACATTGTGTTGTCGATTGGCTTGAAATGGGCTTCGATGTTATGATCAGTTGATTCTTCAATTGGAATGTCATTTGGATCAATTAGAGGTTCAGAATTCCTCAAAAGTGAATGGACGCTGATATCATCAGAGCCTTTGTAGTTCTCATCAAGAAATGGACTCCTACTTCTAGTGATCTTAGGGCTTTCCAAGAATCTGGATTGTGATAACACGCTCTTGTTGAGTGGTTGGATTTCAGTTTTGGATTGAGATGGATCTTCAGCTGGCTCTTTGTTTTCCGACTTATTGCCTCCAGTATTAACGGTAATTGTACTAGAGCTTTGTAGATGTTTCAATGGGCTCTCTCTAGCCTTTCTTTTGGACTTTTTCAGCACAGGTGATGATCTCTCAGATTCTACTTCGGGATCTTCATTGATGCTATCCTTGCTGTTACTAACAAGGATAATTGAATCATTATCACTATTATCCTCTTCATTGTCATCCTCTTCGTTCTCCTTGTTCGATCCGGACTCGGTCGGCTTACTTTCTCTTCTTGTTTCCACCTGAACTTTTGAAATTTCAGGTATCTTTGAGTCGTCAAGTCTTGGGGACGAAGGAGGAATAGAAGTCTGCTTAATTGGGGCCCTCTGGGTTTGAGATCTCGAATCGTAAACTATGCTCATATCGGATTTGGATTTTGCATCCGATATGTATGAGGTTGAGACATTGGTTATATCAAGTAGCTTTTTGCTTTTGACCTTCTTTGGCTTCTCCTTTGGATTTTCTGGAACAGGTTCAGGCAGAAGTTCGATAGCAGCACCTTTCACGTTCTTGTTGGAGAACAAGCCGTTGTCCTCGAATGAGCAATCTAGGATCTTCGACTTCCTAGGCGATGTGAGAACTTTGGAGCTGTTCTTGATAGTGGATGTGGATTTTCTCGATTTTGAGGATGTAGTGGACTTAATGGATTTGTTGGACTTATTGGATCTATTTGATCTGTTTGATCTAGTGGATTTGTTGGCGACGGGTTGGTCGTATTCTTCGTCCGACATTAAGTCGTCCTCATTAGAGGTTAACCCGAAGATCTCACTTTCATCTCCCTCTGAGTCAGAAACATCAATTACAAGAGGTTTGGCCACTTGACGGGCACGTCTTGGTTTGAGTCTTGTTCTTGGTTCCGCTTCTGATTCTGCTTCTGATTCTGCTTCTGCCTCTACCTCTGAATCCTCTTTTTGAACCTCCGGTTTTGGAGATAGTTTTGTCTTTTTGATCTCCGACGACTGGAGCTCAATAGAGTTGGGTCTTTTTGCCGGCGTATCGGATTGCTCGCCTTCTTGCTTTGCTAACATATGCAAATAATAACAATCTTGAGCAGTATTTCTCTTCTTGTGTTCATACAAAGGATCGTCATCTAGCTCCCAGCCCTCTAATGACACACCACAATAGATGCACATTACGAGATCATCGTCTTTCTCTTGAGGAAAATAATAGAACCCAGCATTGATCATCTTCTCTGATGTTGGATTAGCACCTTCAACTTTGTCATAAGGCCAATGAATACCGAATGTGTTCTTTCTTATCTCGATAGCACCAGCGGATAATGGATCATTGAACTCTTCAACGTCTTCCCAATCATGACCAGCTTCGTTAGCTCTATCTCTAATATGTTTGTGCATTCTGCTAAACCAGCACTGTGGTGACTTCTTTAAATGATGAGCCACAGGATCTTTGCAATTCTTCCAAGTAGACGTAAGCTTGTTACAGCTGATGCATCTGACTCTGTCTTTGTACCTTGGTGTGGGTTCATAATGGAATCCAAGTTTACTCATAAACTCTGGAGATGGTGTCTTGTAGGGCCATGACAGCTTTATCTCTGTGTTCGGGACATGGTAGTCGCTGAATGACTCGGCTCTAACATTCGAAGCCGCGTAGAAGGGCTCTTCTTCCCCTTTCTCGCTCATCTTGGGCTTGAACGGCTAACAGCTTGTGAACCAAATTGAATGTAAACCAAATTGAATTTGTGTTTACCTTGAAATGAAATGTAAACAAAGCAAAAACATTCGCGATCTCATTAAATTGTATCAAGAGATCCGACCGTGTCGGGCACGTGACAGCTGAAGTCTAGTTCCGACGAAAAGAGACCACTAAAACTGGTGGCCCATAGACTCTGGTAGCAAGAGACGGACATATTCGTATAGCATTGCCTTTGCTGCTTACTACTGGTAAGGGCCCAATAAACCGCTGGAATTGTTATTTTAAGAATTCTTTTCCAGCACACAGCCTAATGCCGCTCGTTTAGCTGATTTCCCTGTAGGTCGCGCGCGAAAGAAAAATGTGAAGTCAATCGAACCACTTCATAGCGCGATGAGATCTTGCAGTTTGTTATAAAAAACGCCACTGGACGCTTCTTTGTCGTTCTCAACTTTAGAGCTTATCCCTAGTCCTGCTTGTGCTTAATAGCATCTTCTTGAATTCACTGCAGAATTAGACTTCATAGGAGGACCACTTGTAAAGAGCGCTCGTTTACCACAAACCATACATAGAAAGATGACATCTGTCGATTACGAGGTTATAGTCGTCGGCGCTGGTGTTGTTGGCCCAGCTATAGCTACCGGTATGGCTAGACAGGGCCGTAAGGTCCTTTTGATAGAAAGGGACTGGAGAGAACCTGATAGAATCGTCGGTGAATTGATGCAACCTGCCGGTTTGAGAGCTTTGAGATCACTAGGTATGATCCAAGCTATTAACAACATTCAAGCTATCCCAGAGACAGGTTACACTGTGTTTTATGAGCAAGAAAGAGTCCGTATACAATATCCAAGCAAAAGTTCCTTCAAGCCTGCGGAACCTATCAAATCATGTGTTTTTGAGGGAAATGATAAAGTGCTTGACGATGGCTGTGTAACTAGAGAAGAATTTGAAGATGGAGAATTTGAACGTGGTGTCTCATTCGAGCATGGTAGATTCATCTCTAACTTGAGAAACATCGCCAAGGTTGAAAAGAACATCACTACGCTACAGGGTAATGTCACGGAGATTTTGAAAGATAACACTGGTGTCCATGGTGTTTCTGTGAAGCTAGATGATGGTACCATCAAGAAATACTACGCCGATTTGACCGTTTCTTGTGATGGTATATTCTCAAGATTTAGAAAGATCTTAGCTGAAAACAATACCCCTTCAACTAATTCCCATTTCATTGCATTAAAACTTGTGAACGCTGATCTACCTGCTAAAAACACTGGTCATGTCATAGTAGGGTCTTCATTCTCCCCTATTTTGGTCTATCAAATCACACCAACTGATACAAGAGTACTATGCGCTTACAACGGTGCTAAACTACCAAAAGATCCAAAGGCATATCTAAGATCATCTGTGTTACCAAATATACCAGAACAACTAAGACCGTCATTCGAAAAAGCCATTGATGAACCAATTAAGACACATCCAAATCAATATTTGACAGCTAAACAGAACGACATCCCAGGTCTACTGTTGGTCGGTGATGCCTTGAACATGAGACATCCGTTGACCGGTGGTGGTATGACCGTTGGTTTGAGTGATGCTGCTTTGATTGTTAGATTGTTCGAGAAGATCCCATCATTGTCAAACCGTGAAATTGTGAATGAAACTTTATTAGAATTTTATCATGAGAGAAAAGGCTTGAGCTCAGTTGTCAACATCCTTTCAATTGCTCTGTTCTCTTTGTTTGCCGCTAACAGCTCCAACTTACGTATCCTACAAAGAGGTTGTTTCAAGTATTTCCAGTGTGGTGGTGATTGTGTCAACTTACCAGTGGGTTTCCTATCTGGTCTATTACCAAAACCTATGCTACTGACCTGGGTCTTCTTCAAAGTCGCTTTTTACTCCATGTGGGTTAACTTTAAAGACAATGGTTTACTACTGTTACCATTATCCATCATTCAAATCTTTACCATCTTAGCTACAGCTGCCTACGTCTTCACTCCTTACTTGTGGGTCGAATACTTTTCTTAATACTTGAGTCTGCACAGATGATGAATTTAGAACGAAATTAGACGAAAATTATATAACAAAAATTGTAAAAACCAAGTTTTAGGTGTAATAATCGTCTCTTATTAGTTCATTATTGAATTTCTTGTTCATGGTGGTGTGTCCCCTAACGCCGGACATTATAATCAGCAAAAAAAATGTTTCAATTGGCTTGAAATAACCATAGTAAGTTATCCGTACTAGTCCACTAATAGCTACGCACTTCAAACCATGGAAAAGCCACTTTGGTACCGTTGGGCCCGTGTCTATGCCACGGGTGCAGCTATTGTCGCCACAGGTTTCATCCTGTTCAAATACACCACTCCTACTGAGGAAGAACTGATTGCCAGATTATCCCCAGAACTAAGAGCTCAATATGAAAGAGAAAAGGGGTTGAGAAGAAGAGAACAAGAAGAATTGATCAAGATTGTTAAACAGACATCTGCTTCTAATGATCCAATCTGGATGACGGGCTCTATCAAATCGCCATGGGAAAAGGGTAATCCAAAGGTCAATTTAAAAGAAAAATACGAGAAGGAATTAGCACAAAAGAATCAATTGAGTGAACTAGAAAAAGTTCAACAGGAATTGGAAGAGGCCCAGGCAAAGACAAGAAAGGAAACGGAAGAGAGATTAAAGGGAAAATCCTGGTTCCCTTGGAAATAATGATGATGTTATGAAGCTTTATTGAAGATAACTGGGTATTTATTATAGATGTTTATCTTTCATTTTTCGGTGGGGGTTGAGTATTCTTGTACATAGATGAAGCACATATTTATATTTAGTTCTGTGAATGATCATGTATGTTGTGTTTAGCGGCCTGGCCATGCAAATCTCCCATCTTTTGCCAATGCAGAAAGTGCGCTTGTGGCGTTCGATATTGCGTATGATGAACCTGAAGAACTCTTCTCTCTATTAGCAGCGTCAACAGCCTTATTTTCGTTAGTATTTGTCATTGAGATGGTAATTTGGGTTGTACTTACTGCCACGATGTTTGCAATATTTGTCTCAATGACCATTCCACCTTGGACAATCTCCTCCAAGACACTCTGCAACACTTGCCAGCCAAATACTAAGTCAATTTCACGGACATTCTCAAAACACTTATCCAAGCTCTGGACAAATACCTGTATCAAGTCCAGTATTCCCAGTTCAGATTCTTGATCATCAACTATGAACACAAAGTAAAGGGTAGCGTAATGTCTGTATATAACCTTGATGTCTTCAATGCCCTCTAGTAATGGTGGTGGTGTAAGAAAAGACGATTGGTACGCCTGTCTCTGGTTGACAAGATGATATACTTGGCGAAGTAGCTCGGTTTGTGTCTCCACGTCCTAAATACAGGAGTTAGTACTTTAACGAGGGTCGGCATTGGATCCTTTGATGAAACTTACTACTGGAGTGTAGAACTTCATCAAACGTGGTAAGGAGTCGTTGTTAACTGCTGTTGTTAGTAATCTAATTCACAAAATATTGTACATCCAGAGTTCCGAAACTCACATATAAGCACCGAGTGGATCATATTGGCTTGTGCTATCTCGATTATGGCAAATAGTGTTGAATCTTTCCAGCATTGAAGTTCGAACTTCTTTATCGCCAAAATGGCTATTTTACTTTCCGCGAACTCGTTCTATACTCGGTTAGAAATCAAAAATAGCTTGTAATTGTCAGCTTAAACAAATCAACCCAAATCAGCTTCTCAAGCTCTGATAGTTGACTTTCCGAGCTTTCATACTGAGATATTGCTGAAACGTTTTCCTGAAGATAGTTCTCTAGCCCTGCTAAGTAACTAGAAGATGACTCTGTCTGAGTTTCACGTGAAGTACAACGAGATTCTGGAGAAGGAGGACCTTGTTGATGTCCACAGACTAGTGTCTTTGTTTCAGTCGGTCACTCCAAAGCTGATGATGGTGCTAAGTGACTCTAGTGATAGCTTTCTGCTGAAATGGAACCTGGTAAAGTTGAGCCTGTCGGATGAAACTGCAGCTGAGGCCTACGGTGGTGGGAAACTGACCTCAGGGATTGAGATGGTTTATCAGAATCGTTACAAAGGATTTTTAAAGAGCATTGAGGGTTTCAAAGAGGTGACCTCGAAGTTTGCTGAAAGACTCGATACACAGATCAAGACCAATGAGAAAGAATTACTGCTCATGATTCTACGAACAGAGACTCTAATCCCCTCCATATTTGAGCTACTAAGAGACGTTGATACCCTAGAGGATGAGATAACCGCCATCTTTACAGAATTGACGGAATTCCTCGATGACATTCTCTACCATTTCGAAGCCTTCAATAATAAGAGGTCCCAGGTGCTTGACGATACCTTTTGATACGAACTTTATGACCTTGTTTTTTATCCTTCATTCCCTCCATTCCCTTCATTTCTTGGTGCCACAATTTTCCCCTTCATTTCCCAAAAAACAATATAGCTTACGAATGGATCAACTGATTAAAATATACTTATTTCCGCATATGGAAATAGTAACTCCTGACCAGCTTTATCTGTGTTAACTTGATGCCCGTATATTCCCTATTTTTAAGACCCACTCTGTAGCTACAAGTATGTTCATTCACTGATGGTGATGATCTCATAAAGGTCACATTATACATTGGTCTAGTTTATAAACTCATAATGATGGCTTGATGACTTTGTATTCAGCAACAGCTTCCAACTCGACTTTCAATGCAGGGTTTGGGAAGGCAACTAAGATGGCAGATCTGGCTGGCTGCGTTGTGAAGTATTGAGCGTAGACTTCGTTGACCTTTGGAGCATCTTCCGCATGTCTAATGAACAACAAGACCTTTAAGACCTTGTCCAAAGAGGAACCAGAGACTTCCAGGACCTTTTTCAAGTTTTGTATGGCGTTATGGGTCTGTTGGGTGACATCTTCAGGGACAACACCGGTCACAGGGTCGGAACCAATTGAACCAGAGGTGAAGACATGGCCGTTGCTCTTGTAAGCTGGAGATAATAGCTTGTTACCGGTGGCACCAACTTGTTCCCATGAGACTTTTTGTGGCATTGCGGTTGGTCTCTTGTTGTGATGAGCTAAAAATGTTGACTAGAAGGTGAAGACTTGAAGGTGAATATTTTAAAAACCTTTACCTTATCAACCGGTCGACGGTTATCGATCCGAATCAGGCCCGGATTTCTGGCGCATGTTTTCCGAGATATGGATTGGCATATTCGAAGGAGATATCGAGGGTTGTGGGGAATGAGGTTGTGATGCTGTTGTTATTGGCTGGGCCAGGTTATGATCTTTACGAGGTGTCTTCACTTTCAATGGCTTCCTTAGTCGCCAATGCGTAACGTTGTATTTTGGTATCTTAGTTAAACTTCTTGCGTCATCCCTTTGTGCTCATTTGCAGGGCCTTAGGAGCACCAAATCATCTGAAATAGTTGGGCTTCAAGGTAGACGTTCCCTATGAAAACAGCCTTCCACCCTTACAAGTCATTGGATTTATTAATGAACTACTTTGGATCTTTATACCACCTTTCAGAGATGCTACAACAACGGCTTTCACTGATCAGTCACGTGACAGTCGCGTAAGCGCGTTTTTACGCGTAAGTGCTACTAATTGGCTGTTATTTTGCAACACTTTCAGCAGTTCCTTTTATGTTCTCAGATCTTACGCAGCCGGTGTGAGCTTTGTGTACGTACTCACACTTTGAGTGCCTAAATTCTCTCAACTTCAGCGTCTTCGCTCCTTGTAAAGTTACCTAACATAGACAGTTTCTGTATTTGTGCGTTTTCACGAACCTAAGTTTCAAATTTATTTGATGTGACAAAACAAAGGCAAACATCCTCTCATCAGTGAACGAAAACTGGTCTAAAGCTACATATCCGACGCCAGAAATGAGCGACAAGAAACGAGATGCTGCTGTGGTGGTATCTCCTCAAAAGAAAGACTCGGGAAAGAAGCGCAGGGGTCAAAATCAGAAGGAAAATGTAGATACTAACACTAGGTCTCATGTTGGTAGAGTCAAGTACTCTTTTGCCCCTGCTAACAATCTTGCATCATCCACTCCTTTGAGATCCCTCAGGATAGACAGCAACGTGCCCACAGAAAGTAATCAACGAGACACAGCTACTCCATTGAAGCCACCTCCATCAACCATTACCAGATCAGATACCTTGAGCTCAGATGACCATGTTTTCTGGGCCCCGACTCCAAAACCTAAGATCGACTTCGATGTGCCCAAGAGCAACGAAAAGAGAAGATTGCCATCCTCGCCTCTGGCTGAACCACTCAGTATAACTATCAACCCTATTCAGAACCTACCAGAGAAGTACTCCACTATCAACTTTTCCTCACAGCAGTCTCCAGAAGTCACAAGAACAATTCAGCATCCACTAAAGAGCGAAAGCTTCCCGCAGTCAGGTATCAAATCTAAGAATTTACTCCTCAAAGGTAGAAACTACTTTAAATTCAGTCAGTTCAACACACCAGAACCGTCATCACTACATAAGAAAGACCTTTCAAGTTTGATCAATACCTTGGAATCACAGCTCGGTTCGAACAGTAACATATTTAACAACACACGAGATGAAGACTCAAGACTGATAACAGAAACACCGTCAAAGCTGAAATCTGCAGAGATGGCTAAACCATATGTGTTAGATCCGTCTTTGAAGGCTGAAATTGAGAACTCAAGTGACGTGTTTGATGATAGTGAAGACTTCTTGGACGATTTGGACAAAGTGCTTGAGAAAAAGTCACAGCCACGTGTTAAAGAAAACTTATCACTCAGTATTGAGGAAAAGGACAATGAAAGTTTGCAAACAATCACCAACAAGCTAAGCCAAAGCCTCATTGATTTCAAAGATGAAAAGAAAGATGAAACTGATGACAGTGATGATGATGTTGAAACCACGAGTGATTTTGATGATGACATGATAAATGAGATTCTGCTTAAGAAGCCCACGCAGCCCTTAAAACAAAGTCAAGTGCACACTGCACCCTCAATCCAATCTGTTAACTCGCAACCTATACTGACAACTCAAGAAAGACGTGTTCAAAGTGCAGATCTGGCTGGTCAAATGATATTCAAGAAAGACATTGAAAAGACTGACACAAATAATGTGAACTCCTTCAGGAAATCGGACATGAATATTGCTAAATCCGCTGTGGAAAGACAAGGTGTCCGTCGTTTTCAAGTGCTGAAGACTGTTAAGACTAAATACCCTCAGGGCTCCCAGATGAAAGACCAAAAGATTCTAATGGTAGTCGATGGCTCTCACAGTCCAGATAAAATAGTATTAAGAGATCTTTGGGCACGTCTGGACATTGAAGATGGGGATGTGATCCATGTCATTGGTGATGATTACAAAAAACTTGATGGTGAGACTGATTCATTGTTGATCTGGAATCCTGATATTCTCCTTTCAGCTACGTTGATTGGTGACACGATCAATTGTCAAAGACGGTCTGTCTTGAAGACAAAGCTTGATTTTAGAGGTGACTACAGTGTTGCTCTTATTGTTGGTGAGATTGTCCATTCCATTTTTCAAGCTGTGCTTAAAGATGGTGATCCATCTCTGGACTACATGAAAGCTCGCCTCGAAGAGGAGTTGGATAATTACATCGTCACTATACTAACAATTGATGAAACCAAAGACACGATTAGAGATGAAGTTCTGACTCACGTACCTTACATCAAAACTTGGTATGAATTGTACGCTAGGCAGGCCCCGCTAGACAGGTCAACTGTAAGAATTGCGACTAATGGCAAAGTTACGAAGTTTGCAGCTAGTAACATACTTGACATTGAAGAGAATATTTGGTCCCCTATTTATGGTCTCAGAGGTCTAATTGATGTTACGATCGAAGCCACATTACAGAAGGAATCAGGAGTGGAAGGTAAATTCATTGCTCCTTTGGAATTGAAATCTGGTAAGTCCATGTACATTGCCCATCAAGCACAAGCTTCGTTGTATACCTTATTGATGAAGGATAGATATGATCTAGACGTTGAATTCTTCATGCTTACCTACACCAGATTGAAGGAGACTACCAAGAATGAGATTAACAAGAGACAATTGAAAGATTTGATCTGTGCTAGAAACAGTCTATCCAACTACTTGAAAGAAGGTGTAAGAAACTTACCAAAATTGATGCAAAGCTCTATTTGTGATAACTGCTTCGTCCTCAATGAGTGTATGACCTACAACCGGCTAATGGAGCACGGTACTGCTGAAGAAAGCGGTCTTGTTGAAGGTAAGTATGAACAAATCACAGGCCATTTGGACAACGCCAAGTATTCTGAGTTCTTTAACTACTGGGATGAACTGATCACTAGAGAAGAAGGTACAATTAACTTATTGAAGAGAGATTTGTTTTTGATTGACAGCGTAACTCGTGAAAAGACAACTGGTAAATGTCTTAGCAGGTTGGCTATCAAGACTGCCAAGGATGATGAGAAAGCAGGCTCCAAGTTTGTATACACCTTTGAGAGGAGTCAGCTTGGACTTTCACCATTGAATGGGTCCCAGTTAGGTAAACATGATAAAGTTTTGGTCAGCGACGAATCTGGTCACTATGCATTATGTTCCGGTTGGGTCTTGAATGTGAAGCCTGACACGATCACTATCTCGACAGACAGAAGGTTGAAGAACAACAACTTGAGAACTGAAGGGTTTAGTAGCCAGAACAACCAAACTTATCAAAGTGTATTGAAGCCATTAGATCCCACTCAGAAGACAAACAGTACAATTACCTATAGAATTGACAAAGATGAGATGTTCCATGGTATGAAGATGGCAAGATCTAATTTGATGAACTTGTTTTTGGAAGATGGAGATACTGCTAGAAGGGAGGTCATTGTGGATGGTAAGAAGCCTACATTCAATGCCGCGCCGTTACCTTACAAACTTGAGAAGAATCACACTTTCAACGTTGATCAAATCAAAGCTTTTGATAAAGTGCTGTCTGCTAATGATTACGCCTTATTGTTAGGTATGCCAGGTACAGGTAAGACGACAGTCATTGCTCAATTGATTAGATTCTTGGTTGCGAATGGTAAGACCGTCTTACTGACCTCATACACCCACTCAGCCGTTGACAATATCTTGTTGAAACTTACAAATGACGGCATCAACATCCTGAGATTGGGTAGTGCTTCAAGAATACACCCAGAAGTTCTTCAGTATTCACCTCTGAAAGATGATATCAAAAACGCACAAGATTTGAAAGAAAGATACCTTGATCCACCAGTGGTTGCCACAACTTGCTTGGGCATCAATGATTGGCTTTTCAACAAGAGAAAGTTTGACTACTGTATCGTCGATGAATCATCTCAAGTCTCGATGCCAGTTTGTATCGGTCCGTTATCATTCTGTGAAAAGTTCGTGTTAGTTGGTGATCATTTCCAATTACCTCCGTTAGTACAGAATCCAGAAGCTAAAGGTTTATCCAGGAGCTTGTTCAAAATGTTGAGTGATTCTTCCCCGCAAGCTGTTGTTGATTTGACTCATCAATATAGAATGTGCAGTGATATTATGTTGTTATCCAACACAATCATCTACAATGGTCGTTTGAAATGTGGTTCTGAAGCTGTGGCTAACCAATCATTGAAAATCCCAGACATCAAGAAGTTAGCTGTTGCACATACATCGAATCTGACCGCACAAGGCACTTGGTTGGAAACTGTCTTGGATGAGAAAAACAAAGTGTTGTTTCTAAACCATGATCAGGTTGGTGGCTGTAATGAAAACAGAATTAAAGAGAACATTGAGAACGTCAAAGAAGCCGAATTCGTCCGTCAGATTGTGGAAGCAATGCTATTATGCGGTATCTCTCAGAGGAGCATTGGCGTTATGTCATTCTATCGTGCTCAGTTAAGATTATTCTACAAGATCTTCAGTGAGAGAAAGGAAATCGAAATGTTGACAGCTGATCAATTCCAAGGTCGTGATAAGGACGTCGTGATCATTTCACTAGTGAAGTCAAATGACAAGAACGACGCTGGTAGTTTAATCAAGGAATGGAGAAGATTGAACGTTGCTATTACCAGGGCTAGATCCAAACTTATTATCATCGGTTCAAAAAAAACATTACAAAGCTTGGGCACTATTGACGCTTTTATGAACATTTTGGCTTCAAGAGGCTGGTTTTACGATTTGCCACCAGAGGCTGATACATTCTACAAATTTGAATCTCCACCATCCCAGGAAACAGGCACAAAGAAGAAGTCACCAAGATCACAAAAATCCTTGAAGAATTCAAAACTCATGGAGAAAAGGCCAATCACTAGAGATATCATAAGAGAGATGGGACTTTGAATTCTTCTAACGTTATATTTATTGATTTCATGAAGTTACTGCATTGATATTAAGCATTTATTAACGTAGTTTCGTGCTAATATATTAGGTTAAAGATTCGACGTAGGAAATACGTTTCAGGACTTGATGTTGTAGTATAGGGATCATGAACTTAACTCCCGGCCCGTGCTCAAAATACAAAGAAAGTATCACGGCTTCGAACACTGGTGCGCGTGTGTGACTAACACGTAGCAGAATGCGATATCCGTGATGATGTGGTCTGATCTATTAGCACGCTCGATTATTCGAGACGAATGAGGTTGAATGAAATTAGAATCTTAGCTCACTGTGAAATGTTAAGCTAGTACCAGGGTGATGTGTCTGTCTCTGGAGCAAACCCTCGGTCATCTTCAAGTATCTTTGTCACTTACTCAGCGCGCAGCTATACTATCGTGGACGTTATCGCAGCTACATAGTTATCAAGTGTCAAGATACGTACATCTTATTAGTAGAGTTTTATAATGTTACTTCATGCAAATGAGTGATGCTAACTACTGCAAGTCAAACCTTGCCTCAGCATTGATGGCATATAGCAACTTCTCTTTCAAAATTTGCTTACTTGAGTATTCTGGCAAATTTAACATATTAACACAAGTAGCCGAGGTTGGAAGTCTCCCATCGCGGCCAGAACCATCATTTCTAATGGCAAAGTTTGGCGTCAATGCCTTGAAACCTAACAACGGTGCTCTTGGAACGGAAGTCACAAACTTGATCAATTGAGATCTTTCATGGTTGTCAAACTCCTCTTCGACGACCTCCCAGAAGTCTTGAATGAAAGTTGATTCTGGTTGGAAGCTAGCATAGACCGTGTGTTCTTTCAAGTCTTGAATGTCAACCCTGGTATCCCCAGAGATCAATAGATGAAGTTCATGTGGGTTAAACATTGATAACCAGTCTCTTGCCACAATCTCATATAATCCACTTAGGAAGTAATTGCACTGTAAGTTGATCATTTTGTTCATCTTATAGTTTGAGAGTTCATGGACAAATTTCAGTCTGTTTGAAGTTGTCACTGGTATCATGCTCCCGTTTTGAATTAGGTCCACAGTTATATTCTTTTTATCAAGTCTCTCATCAACACTGAAAGTCATACCCAATGATGCCAACTCTTCCTCAGACATGGTCAAGATCTTCGTCAAACTCATGTAAAGGTCAAAGTCCAAACTTTTCAAGTCATCAAATGAGTTTTTGTACCCCGAATTAAATTTGGTTAGGAAGAATCTAGCAAATGAAATATCAACCAAAACCCTTTCATACAGACATTTTCCAATAATCTTACCCAGGAACTTGATGTAGTTCAACTTTTGCAGTTGAATTTCTGTGTCGACTCTATACTGGTACTTTAACCCAATCTCTGGATTTGGATACAACTCATTGTACGAATTTTCAATGAATAAATCTTTAAAGCCTTCTTGCACCACACTGGTTAAGAATTCCTTAGTGATACCACCACCATCAATACCATTCTCTCTCCCATGTTCATTGACGAACTCGATGGATAACTTGCTCTTAAATGCTTCGCCGAGCTTGTTAAAGCTATTGTAAGCATCCTCCAACAAATATTCCCTCCTAATCGTAGCAGCCTGTCTACTTTCAGCAAAAGGGTTGAACCACATATTACGAGACTGCATTCTGAAACCTAATCTATCCCTATCACCATCAACTAGAGTTTGGAAAATCTCCACTCTCTTCTCGAATGAGATGAAGAAGGGAGTCTTTTGAAAGATTTCGAGTTTAGCCAAAGTTTCATTGTTTAGGGTACTCATCACTGCAGCTTCATCATCCGAATTGTAACCATCATCGTTCTTTCTATCCTGGTACTTCACCAAGAAACTGATAAAGTTTGATAAGTCAAGTCTTTGCGGGTTCAACAACCACAAATTTGTTTTCTCAGTGACAACGCCTATTCTTGTGTCTTTCAAGTAGACCTGAGACAATACCTTGATTGCAATGTCTTTCAACTGTTCGAGCTTAGCTACATCCTTCAACATGACGATTCTATGATGGTTCCAAATCAAGTTGAAGACGATCTTCTTCAAGAACATGGCCAGTTTCAAGAATCTGTCCTGAGTAAGACCATAGCTAGTGAATAATTCTGTATCATTTGACGTGATTAAACGGTATTGGAAAAGCTCCAGGAAGATCAGAAGGTCATAAAACAGGAACTCTGAGCCATTTTGAAAGAACTCTTCTAGGTATGAAGTTGAGATAGCGAAGAATTTGTCTTCTTCAGTGTCAAGTAAGTAGTTGAAGTAATGATCACCTAATACAGATTCTAACAATGGTTCAAATGTGTTGGGAATCAAATAGATGATGAAACTTGACTTCAATGAAGGCTTCAGATTTATTAATGAGCCATAGAGGAGTGCAGCGATGTGTGACTTTTGGATCGCCTTGGAAGCAGCGGCGATGAATTCTCGAGAATAAAGAACTTTGATTGAGTCATTGACACTCTCGGAAATTATCTTTTGAGGGTATTGATAATGATGTAATTCAGATTTATTGTCTTCGTTGAACGACTGCTCTGATTTTGTGACTAAAGACTCATGGATTGATGAAGTAATGTACGCAACAGAAATAACAAACACTTCCGTGTAAGGCTCTGAGTTCTTGGTGAAAGCTGACAAGAGTTGTAATTTTTCATCGGTGGTGAATAACGAAGTATCCAAGGCGGATGGTTGAGCCAATGAGGCAAAGTTTATCTTCAACTCTTCTAAGGACCGAACAACGGGTTTAATTAGAAACTTTGCATAGTTGTTGACTTCAAGCTTGGAGAAAATATCTATAACCTGGAGAATCTGTTTCGTATTATATTTGAATGGTAAGGTGTGTTCAAATATGTTTGATAAGCTGGGTATTATTTCAACTGGGGTAAAGTGGATGTGTGATTGCAGGAGTAATAGCAGCTTCAATAAGTGCGGAATGATGGGCAGATTCTCTTCAATATTAGAGCTCACTTGACTCAATGTCTCAGCAGTTGTCTTATATAGCCTGTTGAAGTTCACGGCGTTGACGCTCGGTAAGTTATTATCTAACAACCCGAGCAAAGCACATATTTGGTCGCCTTTCACCTTGTTCTCATTAAAGATAAGTGAATAGAACGATGTGAACAGAAACACCGCTTCATTGATATCAGCGAAGCTCTGGGAAGCGAATCTCTGGTTCCATTCTTCGCTCTGCGCGGACTTAAACTTGAATAACTCCAGGTATCTGCTGATTCTTCTCTGTATGAGGACCACCTTCTTTTCCTTAAGTCTTTCTTGTTCTCTCTTCTCTCTCTGCTTCTGTGTCTGCTGAAGTAGATTTGTTCTGTTGTTCCTGAAGCCACCGCCCAAGTTGACGGTTCTCTTCTTCAACTGGCCATCGAAGTTGAAGGACATTGTTGTATGTGGCAACTGATCTCTCTTAAGGAAACTATCTCCCCAGTGTCACAAGAAAAAATTGGCTTAATCTAGCGGTTCACCAGATGGTTATAATTCCTTGGGGTAAAAGGTAAGTGGGATAGATAAATTGATTATCAGAACGCCACCACCGTGTTATAAGAATGTTTATACTTCCGTTATGTATCTGATTTAAAATCATTTTGGCAATGGCGTATTTTGACATAACTGAACATCCGAACACCACGAACCTTTTTTGAAAATCAGAAATTATCTCCTAAAAAGGGTTTCCTAATGAGAACTTTGAGATCCAGCGATCTCTCAGTGACGTTTTCTGAGTTCCAAAGCATCATAGACGTATTTCAGCTGTCCATAATCTACACAGTTTCCAAATCTACTACCTTCCAGGGCTTCCTTCTACGTTTTAGCCACCACCCGAGTCACGCGAGAAACGGCCCTTTTTGCCCCAGATAAACGATAAGAATGTCACTGAAGCACACGCTGTCTCTGCTACTCGCGTTTATTCTCACAGAGGCGCTACCTATCGAGCTGAAAAGCACGCTGGCAACCAATGGAGACCGCCAGATGTCACCAGGTGCTCCTGCTGATGGTGAGGTCTCAGAGATCGTTACGTTCATTCTGGTATTGGGTATTACGCTCGGTATCTTTTCACTAGCTATGATCGGTGTTGCCACATTCTTTATCGTAAAGGCCATCATCAATCGCAACAAGAGCGTTCGTCTAGAGAATACCATTCCTGGTTCCGTCGACGATGAGTTTGAGATCGAAGAGCGACTACTAGAGCTATCACCAAACGAACAGAATCTCTACCGTGCTGGGCAAGAATACATTAAGGCTAACCCACCTATCAACGACGAGATCTCCCTATCAAATCACTTAATCATTCAAGAGAAGGGTCTTGATGCATGGGACTTTATCCCGGATATCAATCTAGCGAATGATGCTATTTTCATCAACGACAAGACGGAGCTTAATTTCACTCAGTTTGACTACCAATGTTCCATTCAGGCTAACTTACCAATCCCAAAGATCAACGACGTCTACTACTTTGAAACTAAGTTGTTCAGTATAGAGTCACCAGAAGATACCATCATTTCAGTGGGGCTATCCACTAAGCCTTACCCATATTTTAGACTACCAGGTAGACACTTATATTCCGTTGCTTATGATTCAAACGGTTCCAGAAGAGTCAACAACTCATTTAAGCTAACAGCTGCTGAAAGCTCAGTGTTTCCTAAATGCCAAAAGGGTGATGTCATTGGTATTGGTTACAGAGTGAGAAGTGGTACCATCTTCTTCACAAGAAATGGTAAGAAGCTAAGTGAGAAATCTATTGGTGGCCACATCAAAGGGATGAAAATGACAAACATATTCCCAACCATCGGTGCCAATAACCCTTGCTCTGTTCATGTTAACTTGGGTCAATATGGTTACGTTTTCATCGAGGCAAACATTAAGAAATGGGGTTACGCTGTAAAAGAGGGAACCAGACCTCCATTACCTGACTATAATTTCTCCAGCAATGATCTGCTATTAGAGAGTTCAAATGAAGATGACGAAGATATTATTGATCCACCAGACTTCTTTGGCTCAACGGGGTATCAATCCTCAGAAAATGCCTCATCTTCAAGCCTGTTGAATGATAATATCACTTTGAATACTTTGCCTCCCGAACCACCAACGTATGAAAGTGATGACGAGGCTAGAGTTGCAGAGGAAGAATTGAGAAGAAACACTCTCACAAACCAGTTTGCTATTGAGGAAGATGACGAGGAGGATGCAAACGAAGGCGATCTTGCCGACGCTGAAGATGACGATGATGAAGATGGAGATCAGGAGATCGAAGAAGCTGACAATAATTTCGAGGAAGAAGTTCAAGAGATAAATGAAAATAGTGGTGATAACGATAACGAAGCTGAGAATTTGGAAGAAGATGAGTGAGAATTAGGTGGCGAATAATGGGTATTTTTGGTTTTATAAGGCGGTTACATTCATAGGTTAAAGCATTGCGATATCTTTCTTTGAAGGTGAGATCAATCGACTGTAGTTTCGCAACCATGCTACGACATAGTGATCCATTAAGTATTAAAATTAGTGTTCTAAATAACCCTCAAGGTGTAATGCAAGTGTTGTACGTTTTCAAGAACGTAGAAAGTCGTTATTATGGTCATCAATGTCTAGGATCATATCGGTATCAGTATTCCCCTGTGTTGTCTGTTGTTGTAGCAAAGTCTCGAATGTATCATTACCAGTTTCACCGGTGATAAAATCTTCCTTCACAAACTGTTGTAGTAATGGGTTTTGGCTGAATGATAGATCGTCTACACTGGTAGGTGTCTGTTCTTGACTGTGATTCTGACCGTGGTTCTGGCTATGTGGTTGACTATTTTGAACTGGTTGTGGAACGTTTGAAATATGTGGATGTTGGAATTGCAATTGTTGGATTGGGTTTGGATTACTCACATAATCAATGCTGTTTTTGTTCATCTCTTCGTTTTGTTGTTGAAAAAACGTTGGTGATCTTGATGAGAGACGTTGCGGTAGGGAAAACTCTTGCGTTTGGACATTGGAGCTATTGTAATCTAGAATGAAAGAATTCACAAACTTCAAAGATGGCTCTAGACCCGTTAAGACATGTGGAATCCCCGAGCCACCTATGAATGCATCATTAACTTGATGGCCTTCACTGAAATCATCACAAATAGACCATTGATTATTGTTTTGAGCAATCAGATTGGCAAAGGATACAGCAAATTTAGGTGGTTTGTTTAAGAACAACTTCAACTCACACGTTTGGTCTCTATCTTCCTCTTCATTAGATATACTCAACGAGCAGTTCCCCACGGTTGAAATAGGGAAGAAAATTCTGAAAAGTATTTTCGAATTCTCTGTAATTGCACTGAAGAAATAGTTGATTTCAAAATTTTTCTTAGAGATGACAATCATTAAATCCGTTGAATTATCCATAATATCATTGATAGAGAACGGTGACAGATTGGAAAGGTTTCTGACACTGAAGATGTTGTCACTCGACAAATTACCACTCTTCAGTCTCTTCCAACTACCAACTGTCAAACTTTTGGCATCAATGAAGTAATAATTGTTGTTAATGGTCAACGGGATAGCGTCATATCTTGATGGGGCCATATCGGCAGAATTCATCGAGTAAGGGTCGTCTTTCTCATTGGCCTGGGCTTTCTCTAGCTTTCTGGACTTGGCACGTCTATTTTGGAACCAGATACGGACACTTCTCTCAGGCATACCTGTCTGTTCACTGATCTTTTTTCTTGCTTGAGCATTTGGGTTTTGATTCTTGTTGAATTCACTAATCAACAACGCCAGTACTTCACCTGAGGCTCTTGTTCTCTTATGAGCACCATCGTTGTGACTATTGTTTTCTTGTGGGGATGTCGATGAAGCGGATGCAGGGTGTTGCAGAGAGGTTTGTAAGTTGTTGTAGTCGTATTCGTTGAAATGTTGATTTTCCTGTTTGACGTCTATTAGAAAATTGTCGTCAAAATCAGGTTGGTTGAAGAGCAGGTTGTTTGGATCCTGGAAAAAATCGTTTGGCTGAAATTCTTTATCCATGATTATATGCTAGAGTTTCGTTTATGGTTTGGGAAAGCGATTTTCTGGCACAGTGATGACTAGTATCCGTGGTTATGCCACCGGTATAAATATAGAAAAATTGATAGTGTTGCTCGAAAACCTCGAGAAAGTGTGCAAGAAGTTCCAAGACTATGCTAGCTTAGAGATGATTGCAAGCTAAGGATGAGCCGGGACTGTCTAGACCCTGTGTGAGGTGTGTGTTGTGTGTTGAATAAAGAGACTAGACTACTCAAGATCACCTCGTTTTTCTTCTTTTTTTTTGAGCATCAACCAATGTTGATTATCTAAGCAGTACGGCTCGGTTGAGTCAGCGTTTTTTAAAAAAAATTGTGTCAACTACAATTGTAAACTCACTAAATGATATGAATTTTCATATATCTTACTCTAAATCCTTCATTCTAGCGGCGATGATGGCATCAACGTCTTCCTCTTCCACTTTCAGGTCCGAAACAGATCTCTGAGACTTAGCCTTACCAAATCTCAGCATCTTCTTCGGAGAAGCTTCGCCAATTCTTCTCTTGATCAGCTTACCACTTGGTAACACTTCAGTCTCGTATTCACCATCATTATTGATAACACCAATGGCACTATTCTTCTCGACGGTAGTTGGGGCACCAGGTGGTAATTCGGTGTCTAAAGTCAAAGTACCTTGTCTCTTTCTCTTGATGTATCTCTTGATCAGAGGATCATCTTTCTTCCATAGCCAACCTTGTTGCATCTGATCAAAAGCAGCCAGTTCAATCTTCTTTCTTACTTCAGTGTTCTTTTCAATAGTTTGGAACTCATCAACGTCGTTAGGGAAGATCCATAATCGAATAATTTGGGCACAGTAGTCATAGAATACAGGCATTGCCACAATAATCAATAATGAGGCCCACCAAGTAACATCTTTACCAAATTTCCAGTAGATACCTCTATAGACATCATAGATCTTTGATGTGGATTCTGAGTAAAGTCCTGGCAACATACAACACCATAAGAACCAACCCAGACATGAGATAAACAGAGAAGCAAAGTTCAAATAGGTTCGGTCATGTTGTTCCAAAAAGTTGGCTTTGATGTTGATGGTGAAGACAATTGCAGTAAAAGTCAACACACCCATTGGGTACAATGAATTGTCATAAGTAGCACTGAACCCCCAGATGTACCAACTTGAAAAGCAAATCAGCAAGGATGAGGTGGTAGCCATCAACATCCAACCGATGAAAACTCTCAGATTGAAGGCTTGCGATAATCTACCTATGCTGTACAATTCAGGGACAGCTAACAACGTGGCAGGTTTCAAATCTTTCTCAAACATACCAATACATAGCACAGGTAATGAGGTGAACAAAGTGTTGAACATGGACAATGACCAAGGCTCATAAAGTGATGTACCAGTGAACATAGCATTTCTTTGGAAGATGGCTTGAGACAAGTAGAACAGTAACTCCTTGTAGAAGGTTGACAAGACAAACTTGGAAGTCCTGACGTAGTTATATCTCCCATGAACCAACAATAGTTTCTGTAAGTATCTGAACTGGGCAATAGAGTAATCTGATGTTCTGGCAGCTTGAAGACCTTCTTTACCTGTAATACCGATACCGATATCAGCTGACTGAATCATAGCAATATCATTGGCACCATCACCTACGGCTAAGGTGACTTGGTCTTTCTGTAACTTTCTAATACTTGTTACCATCATGGCCTTTTGTGAAGGACTAGCTCTGCAACAGATGACTGAATCAGTCTTAGTACATAAAGAGAGGAACATCGACAAAATAGAAGAATCGGATTCAAAATCACTCAATGTGGCACCATCAATGACAACAACACAGTGGGCAACGGTACCTTTAGCCATTTCGAGTTCAGCAGCAGCCATTTTGGAAGTAACATCCTCATCTTGTGAGTCTAGAACCACCAATGTTGAGTAATCCTTGATCAATTTACAAGAATAGCCAATGTTGATAGCAGTTTCTCTCTTATCACCAGTCAGCATCCAAAGCTTGATTCCAGCTCTTCTCAATTTCTCGATTGATTCGGAAACACCATCTTGTAGCTTGTCTTCAATGGCAGTAGCACCTAGCAATTCAAAATTGTTTTCCAATAACCCACCAACAGCCTCGATCTTTTCAGCCCTGTTCACCAGTGATGTCTTGGCTTCAGCGTAGTCTCTAGCCCATTGTTCATAATCCTCTTGTTTCAACCACTTGTAAGAGTACAACAAAGTTCTTAGCCCTTCGGTGGAGAATTCTTCAATATGCTTCAACGTTTTCTCAAGGACAAACTCTTCGTTCAAAACCAACTTGTCATTGCCAATGTAGTCATCGGTACTTTTGATGTTGTACCTCTGCTTCTGTTGTAGGTTCAAAGACTTTCTAGACTCTTGATAGATTTCATCAATCTCTTGACTATCACGATGGGTCATGGAAACAATGTCGTCAATAGTGTTACCACCAGATTGTAAAGAAGATGAGCCCAGGGAAGTTCTACCGATTTGGAAACTCTTTCTTGGTCTTGACTCGATGGATTGACGTTGTTGTAAGATGATATTTGCTTCATTGGCCTTTCTAATTTTAGCATTGGTTTTCAACTCTTCCTGCTTTCTGTTGACTAATGCATAGTTTGACAACTTTTCTAAAATAATGTTATCAGCCCCTTTACAGATCATACAGATTCTACCATCTGGGAACTTAACAACAACTGACATTCTTTTTCTAGCAGAACTGAATTCAACGACGTTTAGCATCTCGTACTTTTCATCAATAGGATCGTGCTCCAGACCATGTGGATAGGTTCTGATTGTCAATTCTCTTTGATTCTTACCATAGACAACATAGCCCATATCTCTAGCAGCAACAACCAAAGCTAACTCATCAGGAGACGATGACTGGTATTCAATCTCTTCATCTTCTTCGGAAATGGTCTTTGGTAAACAAGTATGGCATAAAGCCAAAGAAAGAACGAAAAATTTGGCTTTTTTAGAAAAGGTTGAATTTGGAAATTCTTGAATGTGTCTCAAAAGTTCAACTGTGGTCTTCAGTTCAGGTTTTTCTTCAGAACTGTTGGTTGTAGTCATCTTAAAATTGGAGGAAATAGCAGAGGCTAAACTGGATCTACCAGTGTAACGTGCAGCACCACCTCTAATATCAATTGAACCTCTTGGAGTACTGATACCATTGTCTGGTTGTTGACTTGACTTATTCAATTCTTCAGATGAGGTAGAGCAACCGTCTTCCTCCAGTTCATGAGACCAAGCAGAACCTGCCACTGAAAACTTTCTAAAGATCATCAAGTTGTCAGTTAAAGTACCTGTCTTATCACTGAAAATGTAGCTCACTTGACCTAATTCTTCCAAAATAGTAGCAGTTCTTGATTCACATGGAGTATTTGAAGGTTGATGGTACATGTCAATATCCCAATGCAAGAACAAACTCTGAACAACTTTGATAAGCTCTGTGGTGACATACAATGACAAAGGAATCAAAGTGTTATACATGATAATAAATGACATAATAGTTGGAGCAACACCAGCTTCTTGATTGTAAAGATACCAAGCATCATCCCAGTACTGCTTCATCAAAAGTCGTTGAGCCATAAAGGAGAATAAAGCCAAGGACAACACAATCAACACCATGAAACAAACAATCAAGTTGATGGCTTTCTGCAGCTTTGGAGATTTTGTTCTTGGGTTTTTGATGGCATTCATTCTAATCTTGGACTCTTCACCAGTAAAGATCACTAGACCGATCAGATTGTTGGTGTTTCTTATAATTGAGCCTCTGTAAATGACATTTTCTGGACCCAATGGGAAAACTTCATCGTCTATCTTGACGTTACCTTCAAAGTTATACAAGTCTGGATTAGGATCTTCAATGGTCACTGAACCTTTAAAAGATTTCAAACCTCTGGCGGTATTGACCCGACTATTGATTTTAGTGTGTGGAGTTCTCGATTTCAAGTTGGTTTCACCATCTAAATCCATGGTTTCGACAAATACTTCATTTTCATTCTGACCATCTGAAGTCAACAGAATAATGTCAGCTGGTACATGCTCGTCCTGCTCTAGTTTGATGATATCGCCAACTTTAATGTTTTTCCATTTGGTTTTGGCAACTTTCAATCCATTTCTCTTTAATAAATTATCATTGCAGAATGAGTTAAGTTCATCACCATCAGCATCATTGTCAATGTGGAATTGTTCAGTAAGGTTTTCTTCACTTACGTTATCAAATTGACTTGGGTTCAATTGGGCAGAAGATATTTGGTCTACTATTCTTGAAACTGAGTATAACAATTCGTCGTCTGGGACGTCATCCTTGGACGTGACAACTTTTGAGAACTTGTTGTTTTCTTTCTTGTCTTGAACATGTCTCTTCCAATCATCGTAACCCTCTCTTAGGATTGAGATTGAAATGAAAATCAATAGTGGAACAATGGTGGTATAAGTACCAGTTGTGGACCAAGATGGGATCATTTGAAGAATGGACACTGTCATGAAATAGATATTGGCAACTTTAGAGAATTGGAAATATAGTTGTTTTGGTAAAAATGAATATGGAGAGTATCTTGCGGAAGATATTCTGTTATCCACGTATGGCTTATGGTATCTGTCGTCTATCAACAATTGTCTACCCTCTGTGGTGGTTGTAGGAAATTCACCCTCATGGTCACCTCCGATACATATTGGAATCTTTCTACCGTCCTTTGATTTTTTGTATGGGCGGACATTCAGTACCAGATTTTTGAAATCAGTCAGCTTCTTCTGTATCTTCCCTCGTTCACCGGCATATGCCTTCACTTTTGGTCCCTGCCTTATTCTTTCCTGATCGAAGCTGTCAGTTGTGGAGAACGTTGTATCTTGGTGTGTGGAGGTGGTGTTGGCGTGTGAAGGGATAGAGTTTAACTCTATGGTGTCTTGTTGCTGAGTGTAGGAATGGTCTTCTGGTTGCACTGATAAGCCCGATTCGACATCAGGCGCCTTCTCGTTGTTTTTGAAGAACAGCTGAGTCCGCAGGGAGTAGCCCCTTGCCCTCTTACGCTGTGGGGTAGTATCAGACATGGCTCTTTATGTGTGTGCGTGAGCTCTGAGTCTGATGAAGTGGTGCTCGTGGTTTTGTGTAGTCTTTGATGCGTGTTGAGCGGTGGGACTATGTTAAGCAGCAGTCCAGAGGCGCACAAAGACGAAGAAAAAAATAGTAGTGGGGAAAGCGAGTGCGTGCGATCGGTCTTCTCGAGCAGCGTAGGCGGTTTCTGAGTAGAAGCGTCGCGTTTTTGGTCTTATCACTGGTAAACAAGTACGTTCTTTACTGATTCTCAAATTTTCCGATTTTCAAAGGGTTTTCTTGACTTTTAGCCCAGGCTGTGCTGATCTGAGGGGGGTGAGCCGAAAAATTGGCACTGTGTACGGGACTGAAGGTTCTACGATTAAAGGAATACTTCCAGGGGACCAGTCGTAGTTGGTGCCACTGTTGGTGCTATTTATCTACTGATCCTATTAGAAATGTTTTCATGGTGAAGAATGAACTATTCTATTGAAATGGACTTAAATGGCCGGATCAACTGCCCCAGACCTCTTCGCGTTCCCATGACAACGAGCACTACATCAGATAAAATCTTTCTAATCGATCATTTTCATTCATTGAGAGCCACTGATTAGTCTCCATCACTTTCCTGCGGAATCTCGATACTTGAGCGTGTACTTCTTAGGGTTCGTTGATATTACTAACGATAACTTACCTTGCCTTAACTTCTATTATCACTAAAACCCGGTCTGAGCCACACAAAAACCGTTTCGTCCAGCTTTGACCCACATGTAAATCTGGAAAATCTTGCGCAAAAAAGCATTTACAAGAGGTCAGTTCTTGCTTGTTTCCCGCTAATTTGTTGAAAAGTTTCTCATTTAGGGACCTCATAATGGCCTGCTCCTGCAATCATCAGTCTTCTTCTCCTCAAAAAGTCGAAGAAATCGACCAAAATGACATCTTAATCACTAGCGATGATCCAAAGCATCCCGCCAACTTAATCTGTGAACTATGTAAGCTCTTCTATGACAATGGTTGGGTCACGGGGACCGGCGGCGGTATCAGTATCAGAGAGGCTGACAACATCTTCATCGCTCCCTCCGGTGTGCAAAAGGAAAGAATGGAGCCTACCAACATGTTCGTAATGGACTTAAAGACCAAAGAGTACCTAAGAAGACCAAAAGTGTACAAACCTTCTGCCTGTACACCTCTATTTCTTTCTGCTTACACAATGAGAGACGCTGGTGCCTGTATCCATACACATTCCCAAAACGCTGTTATGGTCTCTTTGTTATACTCTAAAGAGTTCAAGATCGCCAATGTTGAACAAATCAAAGCCATTCCAAAAGTCACTGAACCGGGCTATTTAGGATTCTTTGACACTTTGACTATCCCAATCATTGAGAATACTGCTCACGAGGAGGATTTGACAGATACTCTACAACAGGCCATCAAAGAGTACCCAAGTGCTACAGCTGTTATTGTGAGAAGACATGGGATCTATGTCTGGGGTGAAACTGTCTGGAAGGCCAAGGTATACAACGAGGCCATTGACTATCTTTTAGAGCTTGCAGTGAAAATGAAACAGTTTGGTATCCCACCATACATTGAAGTTGGTGAAGAGAAGAAGTACGTGGATGCTAAAATCTACGATTAATACATATAAGTTTTAACTTTTTTTGCAACGTTTATTAACACAACCCCATTGTAGTATCCCTCTCTATCTGATCTCATACACCATCTTCAGCATTGTCTCTTCACTTGATCGAGGTTTTCGTCTTCACCAATGGATCACCATGCACTTTAGTCCAGTCTATACTCTTATCAACCTCCTCATCTACCAGTCCCACAGTGGACACCAAATCACCTCGTACCACTATCAGACCCATCTCCTCCACTATGCTATCCTCATCTCTCTGTATTATTCTCTCTTGGGCATCTGTGAGTATTACATTTGTCAGGTTGTCGTAGCCCTCAAGCTTTCCCACGAAGTATTTCCCATCTGTGGTGATGATTGCAACTTTTTCTACAATTGGTTGTTAGTATGATGTCCCTTATTTCTGTTCAAAGGTACTCACTGTTAAGAAATGCATTCAAACTGGACATTATTGTATTGCCTGTGATTGAGCTTTCAATATGCTTATAGTTTAGTTAAAATTGATTTTTTGAAAATTTCTAAACGAAAAACAAACATCAACTTTCTGTCAAGTAAGCCCAGGAGATAAGAAACTTGAAAAGCGAAGAAACTTGAAAAGCGAAGAAACTTGAAAAGCGAAGAAACTTGAAAAGCGAGCGTATATACACAATGTCACGTCTTGGAAGCTCGTCGCAGTTCACTTTCAGCTCTGCTCAGGGAGCTGATAATTCAACTTTGAATGGGGGTGAGGTAACAAGTGAAAGGTTCGACATTCATCCAATGGAACTTGTTGTCCAGTCCATCGTTGGTGAGCCATTAGAAGCTCTTTCGAACCAATTACAGACACTACATGAATCGCAAGTCGTTCTAATAGCAAGGTTGAAGATAATTGAAGAGAAACTGAAGAAATTTGATAGCCAATTGGTCGTTGATGTCGATGTCAAGGCCACTGAAGATAGACTCCAGGCGGTGAAAAAGAAACTAACAGAGGCCCTGAACACCTTAAAGAAAGTGGAGGAAAGAGTTCGTAGCAAGTACACAGTCGGTTCATGAGTGAAATATATATATTCCAGTTTTTCAGCAATTTTTTACATCCATCTATGGAGACCAGATGTTCAACAAATGGAATGGGTAACCTTGGGACTTATAATTGAAGATTGACAACAGGATGCTATAAGCCACCAAGATCAACCCCAGCAGAGCAGACACGACGAATAAGTGGACTTTTCTGTCAGTGACATAGTTAGCCTTGGTGACTAAAGACACCGTGCTAAATGCCAACACGGCATAGACAAAAGCCATGATTTGAGTTTCAGCACCAATTTGAGTTTGCTGACCTGGAACGAAGTATTGAATATTACCATCTTGACCACCTCTTACGTATGGAGTAGCTCTGATGGAATTGAACATGTACCCAGTGACAAAGAACAAGATGGACATGACGGCAACACCACCCCACACTGGTCTGCTACCTAAGATAGTCAATATAGAACTCTTATTCTTTCTAATAGCAAAGAAGACCAGAATGGTGATGATAGCGCTAGTTGCAATATTACCGTAGTTAGCTGGCTCATAAATAGCTAATTGAATGCCAGCTTTCTCTGCTAAAGAATGGGCAATGTATGGAGCAAAATCGGAAGCGATTTGTGGAATACTCAAGGTTTCAAAGCCAGCATTGAAAGGACGAGCGCCTTCAGACGGAGTATATAGATATAGCCTTGGGACATTGTTCAATTGGAAGGCTTGGAAGATCTCTGGGTGACCATCAGCGAAGTCAGCTCTAACAAAGTATAGACCATCACCTTCTGGGTGATCTTTGGTCCAAGAATCAGCCAATTTGTTGAATTCTGGTTGGATATTTTGACAGACGGTACAACCAACTTGAGTACTTGTGGCAGTCAGTAACAATAGTACATAGGAGTCACTTGGACCCGATAGAATCTTCTTGAAGTTGTTCTTTGTCAATTTGATCACATTAGAGGATGATTTCTGTTGATATGAAAGCAGTTCAGCGGAGTTTAAAGCGTGGACAGCCGCCACTAGAAGAGTGAGAAGATAGAAAACCCCGAACCTCATCGCCATTTACTCAATTGGGGTATATAGATGGCAGAAGACACCTTTTTATCGGTTTCTGACAGTTTTAACGTGTTCGAAATGTTCGAAATCGATACTTCAAGTCGGAACTCGGTACCCTACCGACTTTGACCCAATTTTCCACCGATTTTGAGCACCATTGATTTGGCTTTATAGTACAAAACAAAGTGAACAATAACGCGTTTTCCACGGCTTTCAGCTGCTCAGAATGCCTAGTAAGTGTCTTTTCAGGAACTATGGAGTTGCAATCTGTCGCTAACACGCTCAAATAGTCAAATCACTAGAATCCTTCCTCTTTGAGCGAGGTCTTGCTGGGACTTATCCGTTTGAAATCCTCAAGAACACTAGGTTGGGTATTGACGCCAACCACTACTTGTCCAGACTAGTCGGTTTCAAAAAAGAGCAGTTTCTAGATGCCATCGGTGGTTTTCCACAGTCACTAAAGGCCTACATTGAATCCGATTTGCAAATCTTTAAGAAGTACAACATCACCCCAGTTTTCGTCTTTAGTGGTAATGATACTGTAGACCAGTACAACTTCAAAACATCTAGGGACGCCACCCCTGCTGAAAAGCACAGAAACAACTCCTGGCACAAGTATTCACTACTGAGTGGGCAACAGTCCCCTTCATCCTTCCCATTAGCAGCCCTGGACACGTTCAAAGAATACTATACAGCTTTCAAGCCAGACCAAATCTTTTCAGAGTTAATAGACTTCTTAACTGAAAAGGATATTGAATATATTAGAGCTCCATACTTATCATGGGTCCAGTTGTCATATCTATATGAAACTGATTTTATTGATGCCGTTTATGGTCCAACTGAGACTTTGTTGTTGCCTAGTGTTGACAAGTTCATCTTGGGTATGGAATTCCAAACTCAAGAGTTCCGTTACGTTGATAGACTGAAAGTGTTGAAAGATTTCAATATCAGTCAACAACAACTTTTGGACATCGCTGTCTCCATTGGTTGCGATCTACAACCAGTGACATTGCCCTTATATCAAAACTACCCAATTTCTGCTGTTTTTGGGTTTGCTTTAGAGATTATCAATACCGGTGGTAACATTTATGGTAGTGTCTTGGCTTTGAACAGTGAAGATGTTATTAGTAAGTTCCAAAGAGGCATTTTATCCCTGCAATATATGCCAGTGTTGAAGACTAGCGGTCGTGTTGAAATCCACAACTTTGATGAATCCAATGCCTCAAAAGAAGCACTACCACCAACTGATCTGCATGATATAATAGGTCAAAGACTACCTCATGAATTCTATTTCTACGAATCCATTGGTTTGATCCAACCAAAAATTTTGGAATCTATCGTTTACGGTTCTTATGTTGAGAAACCACCTTTGGATGGTGGTCAGTCCACCCAATACAGAAAGTTGGTAAATACCACGATCGATAGCTTCAAAAACAAAGAGTTGAACTTGTTAACACAGAACATGGCTAGATATTATCAAGTGAAGAAGATTTCATTCCAGAGATACTTTGATTCGGAAGTTCAATTGGAAAATAGGGTTGCACCACCAATCTTCAGCAGAATCAACGGTATCACTGTAAGATCTGACAACAAAGATTTCACTCTAAACACACTATTGAACTCACTACAAAAGGAAGGTTTCTTCGGTAAACCTGCATATAAGGCAACGGATGAAGAAGATAAATTGCAAACCAACTATGAAGCTATTTCCACCTCATTACTGAGAGCGTTATACTTGTTGGGCTTCTTTAAGATCAAAAGTTTAGACTTTGAACCACTTAACTGGACAAACATTCTGTTCAAGTTGAAAGATTTAGATCCTCGATTTCAAGAAGAATACTTGTCTTTGTTGATCTTCTTTAAGCTAGATGCATTTGAATTTCAAGAAGAATTTTCAGCTGCAAATCTACCAGGTAGTTCCAAAACTGCTGACAAGGAAAACAGAAAAGTTATCAATTTGATCTCAAGACTTGGTATCTTTATCAAGACTGAACAAAAGAATCAGAGTTATTCAGGTCCAGTCTCTAAGGGATTATTGGCCTTTAGATCATCCCTTGATCTAGTTAGAAGAAACGCCAGAGAGTTATTGGAATGTACTCTAGTGAGCTCATTATCCAACAATGAGATCTACAAGATCAACAAGACTCGTGGAGACTGGAGATCCTTAGTAAGCCAAATTCCGTTCAAGACTACCACCCCAAGCACAGTCTTGGGTATTGTGTACCAAACATTCCTAGACCAACATTTTTCAGGTATTGAACTGGGACAGAGTAAAAAGAGTACATTAGAATACTTTGACAATCCAGGTAACACATTGAACAATTTACCAAAAGATTTCAATAATGGGTTCCAATTCATCATTGAAGCAACAAAGTTGGCTAAGCTACTACGCGAAGATCGTTTGATCTCTGAAACGGCTTATGAAGCATTTGTGAAGGCTGAAAAGCTTGCTAGCGACGTCTTAAATCTATAGAACATACGAAAATTTAAATGGTCATGACTAAAATTGAACTCTATGTACTCAATAGTAGACTAACCGTCCAATTGCGACTCTCGAGGTACCGCCAATACTTTCAATGTTGATCGGACATGGACATGGATCCCAACAATTTCTGAATGTTGCAACAGGCACTGTACTTCTAGGTAGATACGTGCTGCGAGTGAAAGCTGAGTACATTGTTCCATGAGGGAACTGTGTGTAAAGCACGAAACTCGTTGAGGGTCCGTTGGAATGATCGGTGCGAAAGCCAACGCCAAAAATTGGCGAAAAAACGCGATGCTATTAAGTTACCCAATGCGGTAAATTAATTACGTCGTTTATCATGCTGGCGTAACTAGGCACTCATCATCGCTGTGAGGCTAACGAAGATCAACTGTAACGCAGCAGAAGCAAAGCAGCACCTTGACCAGGGCATCCCTACAAGCTGCAACCTACAATTTTCACTTATATTAGCCAACTTCGTCCAAGGATGGCTATCTGGGGGCTGCTTATCGCTGCAAATGAGCCTATTTTACAATATAAGAACCCCGGCAGAGAAAGATCTGGAGACAGACTAGAGATTTGGCAATTGGCTACGGGCAGTTAGCATTGGCAGTTGGAGACTGGCGATCGTACTTGTGTCCAGTGGCTAAAGCGGGCGGGGTGGAGCCCACTTATGGAATTGGTCGATTGGGCCCTTCCAGTGTGCAAGAAATCGCATCAAGACTAGTTCTAAGGGAAAGCAGCCGTATGCAGCCAGGACCTAATCAAGTTTGAGTTGGCTTTGGGAGTTTTCGCCACACGGGACCAAAAACCACATCTAATTTTTCGGCTTCGATGCCATCTCGATGACTACGAGATGAGGTTCAGGGCACAAGAGGAAAACCAGTGCCAAACAACGAGAAATTGAAGCCACACCTGTATCGAGTGTTGGGCCCTGAACGACGCCGGCTGCTGTGTTTCCTGGGGCATCAGACGCTTCCAACTGGACGACGTCGACCTGCGATCGAAGGTCCGTTTAGGCGTGTTTGGGTGGTTTTTGTTTACCAGAAGCTGCGGATCTAATGTAATGACGGGTTTTTTTGCCAACTTTCCTAATCAGGTAAATTGTTTTCGCATATGTATCCAGATCAGGCAAAACGGCCAGGAGCAGGGAGCGAAACTATCTGTAATGTCACGCCAATCTCAGAAGATGAACAATGCATGAGCTTTAGCTTGTGGAAAATCCTGGGAGTCGCCCCTAAAAGCTTTTCAATTCTTCATAAAGACTCTAGTATCCCTTCTTTTCGCACCTCAGAGGTTTTCTCGTGCTCTTTCTCGCTATTCTCCTGGAAACTCTATAGTTATTCCTCGTACTGGTGCCCATCGAAGACACTATATCCCAGTACATTCCAGAGCTCATCGCCCTCACGCGCAAGGACTCTTCTCAAGCCCAAATCCGAGATTAGTTCACATTCCAAACCACTAGCTGATACCACCAATACAACTCCGCGCAACTATGCCTGCTAAGAAGACCATCGTTGTCATCGGTGCTGGGATCTTTGGGATCTCAGCTGCCAACAGATTCGCCAAATACAGAAACTACGACGTCAAATTGGTGACATTGTCCAAATACTCTGCCTTCAACCCAGCCACTGTCCGTGTCGCCGTGACAAACAACACCAAGAATGTCATGATTCCATTGAAGCAAGTCGTTGACAGTAGAGTGGAAATCCTTATCGATGAAGTTATTGATTTCAACGAATCTTCAGTCATCTTGAAGGACTACGGTTTCTTGAAATACAACAGTTTGATCGTGGCTACTGGTGCTAAGTGGACTTCTCCATTCGGTTCTACTTACCAATACGGTGATGACTACAAAGAGTACTTCAAAGAACAGCATGAGCTGATCAAGAGCGCTAAAACTATCGTTCTTATTGGTGGTGGGTTCAACAACGTCGAATTGGCCGGTGAACTACTACATCACTACAGAGACGAAGTCGAAAAGGGTTTCAAGACAATCACAATCATCCAGTCAGCTGATGACTTGCTTCCTGAGTTACCAGAACAATTCTCAGGCAAGATCAGAAAGAAGGTCACCAAGTATTTCGTTGAAAAGACTCCAATCAACGTTTTATTAAACACCAGGGCCACTTATCACTCTGGCCGTGTTGTCTTGGATACTGGTGAGGAATTAGATGCTGACATCGTCTTTACTTCAATTGGTGTTGTCCCATCTGTTCCGAAGAACACTATCACAGATCTAAGTAATAGATTCGGTTTCATTAAAGTTGATCCAACATTCAAAATTCAAGCTTTGCCTAACGCATTTGCCATTGGTGATGTCAATGATTTCCAATATAAGGGCCTTTTCGACCAGTCTAATTGGTTAAATGTGTTGGAACACAATGTGAAGTGTATCGTCGAGGGTTCCAAGAACTTCAAAAAGAGCAAAAAGGAACTGAAGCCACAATTTGCTATTGTCAGTGTTGGTCCTAATTGGGGTGTCGCTGAGGTCCCAATATTTGGTGCAAAGGTCAGCGTTCCCTCCTGGTTAGTGGTTCGCTTGAAGTCTAGGTCATTGTACAGTTATTTGATTAATTATTTCTATAAGAAATAGGAGCACTACGGTATCTTCACGTGTCTATTTTCAGGCTCCAGGGGGCTGGTCTCCTTGATTGATAAGCCTCCAGACATCTCACTGTTCTGCTCATTGAAAACTTTGGGTCCTCTCTGGGAGGCTTTTTTCACTCGTTTCTTCACTTCGAGATTGTCGCTTTGATCATCTACCATTTAACACTAATCTAGACAACTGGCTAATTGGTCGCTATCAGTTGTCTTCTTTAACTACCCTGTTTTATGCATATTCTTTTAATCTTATGATATCATTGAGCTATAAATACTGTAGGCATGTGGGTATTTGAAAGATCATTATACTAACAGTTTAAATACCGAACAATTTCATCAGTTCAGATTGAGTTAATTTGTTCAATGCCTCCTTAGAAGTCCCGTCATTATCAGTCACGGCTTTGGCCAATTGTTTCTTGGTTTCTTGTAGTTTCAGAATACCAACCTCAACAGTATCCTTCACTGCAAAGATATGAATATCAACCTCACGAGTTTGGCCAATTCTGTAAACCCTATCAATGGCTTGTTCTTGAATTTGTGGGTTCCACCATGGATCAAACATGACAACTTGAGAGGCAACCGTCAAGTTTAAGCCAACAGCACCTGATTTCAAAGAGCACAGTAGCACAGTCACATCTTTGTCCGTTCTCAATTTTTCTAACGCAGCGTCCTTTCGTTTCATATCCATCTTACCGTCGTAAATAACAAAGCTAATACCATAGTCTCTCAACACTGGAACTAACAACAGTAACAATTCTCTAAACTGGGAGAAAACAATTGTTTTTCTCGTCTTGTCCTTTTGCAAAATTTCAATCAACTTCAAAACTTTCGCACTTTCCGTCTTTTTGTTCTTCTTGATCTTATCATCACAGGTCTTACACGTCTTCTCGTCTTGTCTAGCCTTCTCAATTAAACAGACTTCACATTTAACATCTTTAACAGTCAAAGATCCCATAAATGAAGTCAAATCGTCTAATTCCTGGCCAATGTCAACAGCTTTCTTCGATGGAGATAAGGCCAAGCTAGTTCCAACAGAGCTAGTTCCAACAGACTTATTCATCTCTAGGTTTTCTTCGGGATTTACATCAGTCAATAGCTTCCAATGGCAGCATAGTTGTCTCAATCTCAACAAGTAGACCAACGCATAAAGATAGGTGTTCTTTTGTTGGCCACCAGTGTTGTTACCCAGCTTAGTTGGAGATAACTTGATAGGAAGTTCGACTTCTGGTCTTATTGGTGAGTCGTTCTTGCGCTTCTTCTTGTCTTCGGACAGTCTCTCCTTCAGTTGGGATGTAAAACTGGCGTTCAAGTCATCATATATCTGCTGTTCCATTTCACTAAATGCGATTTCGGTTGTATGGACTCTCTTTTCAGGCAGTCTGAAGTTAGTTGACTTTAAGATGGCTTTGGTACGTCTTAACATAACGACATCCAACTCTTTCTTCAACATTTTGAAAGCATCAGCACCCTTTCCATTTTTGATCAATTTGGTGACAGCTGACTTCCAAACTTCTGGATTTGCTAAATCTGAGATTCTCAGGAACTGGAATAGTGATTGCATATCTTCAACAGAATTCTGGATTGGAGTACCGGTCAAACACCACCTTCTTAAACTTTCTAGATTGTATGTAGCCACTGATGTTTTAGAATCCCTGTTTTTGATAACATGAGCTTCATCAAGAACAATTCTGTGCCAATAACCTTGATATAATGGGGAGTTTTCAGCGCCAACCTTAAATTCAGATCTTACCGTGTCATAGGAAGTCACAACAACGTCAGCATCTAATAAATCAGAATATAATTTTGTTCTTTTAGGACCATGAAATAGCATGGTTTTCACATGTGGAGCAAACTTGTTGACTTCAGCGATCCATTGTGATGTCAAACTGACCGGACACACAACGAGTGTACCACGAAACTTCCTTAGCGGGGTAACGCCATTAACTGTCTTACCTTCTGTGATATCTTCAAAGTCTTTAAGATCTGCCTCATCTTTGACTCTGTTTTTCACTATAAGAGCAATGGTTTGTACAGTCTTACCTAACCCCATGTCATCACATAACAGACCACCTTTCTTCAAGACATCCTTTTTTTCTCTCTTTCTCAAGAATTTTAGCCCATGAACTTGATGATCCAACAAGTTGACCGATAGACCTTTCACTTTCCTATCTTTGTCCTCGATTTTTTCTTTCTCTAGCTTCTTGAGCTCCTTTGCATCATCGTTAGCGCCTAATGACTGAATTAACTTGTCAGCTAACTCCTGCTCCCTCCTAAATTCGGACGGACTGTCAAGAAAAGAGGCACCTGATCTTTCAACACTAGGGTTATTTAAGATGGAGTACGGATCCTTGAATGGTGATTCTTGTTTAGCGAACTTCTGAAACCCACCAGTTACAAATTGGACGTTCTCTCTAGGGTCAACCTTAGAGTTTTGAGCCATTGGGTTTTCGATTGGTTTACCAATGGAGAAATTTTGCTTCTCATTCCATCTCTTATCATCAACAGCCATCGGGACATCGTTGAAGAAAGCATTCCTATCAAACTGGCTCTTTGTGGGAGTACCTAGTCTGGTGTGCGACAACGGCTTTTTCTTTGGAGACAAGGAATTGAACTTCTTAGTGAGGAAGATACTGGAAGATTTCTGGCCACTACTTGGTCTATTATCGCCAGGGGTCAGCTTCTTGGTAGAAGAGAGCTTCAAGTCCCCAAGTTGCTTCTCTAGTTCGTCAGCCATGGCGGATCTTTGGATTGCTTGGGTACTTGCGTGGCAAATCTTTATTGTTTTAAAGAAAGATTTTGATATTTTCTGAAAAAGTAAACAAAGTGTGACCCTAACCGGATTTGGTGATGAATGATGATCAGCTCTATCAACTACGAATATAACACATAATACATAACACAAAAGAAGCTTCTTGATCACAATAAAATAAAAGTCACAGCTACAGATCACGTCAGTAAAAGTATTTTTTAACATATATAAAAGTAAGAGTTATAATGAGCCCACAAAATTAACCAATTGGTAGCACAACGTCAAATAGACACAAAAAAAAAAGAACTTATAAAGTCAACAGCTGTTTACCTCAAGCAATCAGCAACGTGATCAGTCATGTCATTCAAAATGGTTGACCACGTAAATAGGTGTGCCATTTCCAGGTATCGGCATCAGCATCAGCTTCGGCAGATCTTTTGAATGGTTGACCTCTCAAGTAAGTGTGCCATTTCCAGGCATCGGCATCAGCATCAGCTTCAGCAGATCTCTTGAAAGGTTGACCTCTCAAGTAAGTGTGCCATTTCCAGGCATCGGCATCAGCATCAGCTTCGGCAGATCTTTTGAATGGTTGACCTCTCAAGTAAGTGTGCCATTTCCAGGCATCAGCATCAGCATCGGCTTCAGCAGAACGTTTGGCTAATGAACCTTCTTCTCTTTTAAATGGTTGACCTCTTAAATAAGTGTGCCATTTCCAGGCATCGGCATCAGCATCAGCTTCAGCGGATCTCTTGAAAGGTTGACCTCTCAAGTAAGTGTGCCATTTCCAAGCTTCAGCATCTCTCTTTTGTAAGTCATTAGCATGTTCAGCGTATTCAGCATCAACAATAGTGGTGTTAACGAAGTAAACAGCATCATCTAAGACGATTGGAGCGACATCATCACCTAACTGGACAGCTTCGATGATAGCATCATCTGAAAAAGGAAATTCAACACCTTTGGAGGTACCTTCAACATCTTCAGTTGATTCAGTAGTTTCTTCAGCAAAAGCCTTGTTGGATAAGGCTAATAGGAAGGCTAAGACAAAAGCTTTGGAGAATTGCATATTTGAACGAGTGGAATAATCAAAGGTTGATTAGTAGGATGGTTAATGTATAACTTTGAATGGGAGTTGGATATTGGGGAGGATGAAAAGCTCTTTAAATACCAATACTGAAGTCTTGAGGCAACATAACGTATGAAACATATTTGTAGTTTGTTTGAGCGTTAGCTTGTGGGTTTGTAGGATAAATCTCCATTGAGTTCCCAAAAGAGTAATAACCAATATGCATCAAAATTTTCATCTCCCCATGCAACACCTTCCCAAAATGAACTCCAATGGTGGGTTTCAAAGTATGAATTTTGAATTTCTTTTGCAACTTGCACAATTTGAGGCTTCATTGACAAACACCTTGCATAAATAATCCTCGCTTCGAGCCGTTAGGAGTTTCATGGGATTCCATTTCAAGTCAAAAAGTGTAAAAATTAATTGCAGACTTAATTACTTGCATGAGAGACCTCGCAACGGTTTCCCCAACATCAAAGAATTCGAGCACAAGACTCCTCAAATGTTATGCGCTCAAATGTGGAATGTCAATGAACCCTATATTTTGGAACCTAGTGTGACAGATGGCAGCCCGATAAATTCAACATGCCGGTGCTTATTGCATACAATTAGTTGACCATAGTTCAACAACAAGGAGCCCAGACAGCTGAGGGGATAAAATTCTTCATGGCCCCGGTATATTGTAGCTTTTGAATCACTGCTATTGCGATATCACCAAAACTAACGCTGGGCTATCTTAAAACTGTTAGCGGCAGCACCAATTTTACCGTCATTGGGTCGGTGTTGACTGCAGGAGGCTTACCTTAGATCACAATTGCAGATTGATCTGCTGATCGATATTCCCCGTTTGCCCATTGTCTCATGATTGTCTGGGAAGTTGTCATTGTGTTGGTTGAATGTCGAAAGAAAGAATCCCTCAATCGGCCTCTTCACGATTGTTTCAATACTCCCACATCCAGCGAAAATCCAGATAGCGCAATAGAGGTAAGATGATGGACAACATCAAACGTTACGAATAACACCACCACGAGCTCTGGAGTTTCATATGTAGGAACAAAATTAAATCGCTATCTTTCCAGGAACCTAGGCAGCTTGCGGGAGAATCCTATCGCCTGTATATGGCTCAATTCTCGAGACATAGGGCCCAAAAAATGATTCGATGATGTTACAGATATCCACTCCCATCTCAGCTGATAGTACACCAATTGTACTGTCTCGAAAACTGCGAACATCCATCCTTATATCTTCAATATACCTCTTATTCTTCCATTATGTCTCTCTACGAAACGGCGATTCTTTGATAAGTCTATCATTTACTGAATGTGTATATCATCCAACTTCTGAGCCCCAGATTTGTTGGTACCGCCATTTTTAAAGGACACAAAAGCATTCTAGTGAGGAGAACAAACTCCTATAAATGAACTATTTCCGACTAACTAGCAGCTAGACTTTAATATTAATGATAATATTCTGGGTAAAACTTTAAACGAAGTACTTGAGTAGTTGATATTTAATATTCAATGCTCAGTGCTGACCTCAAAATAAGTCAAAATGCCGCGGTGGAAATCTCAATGCCATCGCTAATAAGTAGCTTTGGATGGATTCTCTCTATAGACCCTATTCCAACCATTCTACCCTAGGAGAGTGTCATGACCTAAAGAGTTGCATGCACTCTACTCACTCAAAAGCGATCTCAGAGCGCTTCCAGCAATTTTTGTAGAGCAAATTGTGCGTAATCTTCAACTCACATGTGAGGTAAGAGTTCAATGTTTGGGGACACCATCCTCAATAACTTTTTCAAACGAAAGTTGAGCCTCCTGAAGCGTATGGAGCCCTCTTGAGCTAGTACTGAATCATTTACTACACATTTGACGACTACGTAACGAGAATTGCGCCTACAGTCTACGGTTGTAACGTGAGCAAATATCGCTGATGGTTATCAAGATTTCCCTAAAGTATAAAAATCGAGAAATTCCACCCTCTCTCAATCAACAAATACATCAAACACCTCCAATTCACAATGGATGACTCTTTAATGGATCACTCCAACATGGACCATTCAATGCCAGGTCATGAAATGCCGGAAATGGACATGTGTAACATGAATGTGAGTAATGGTAACTTTCAGTGCATCAAATATCAAGACCGATACTAATGTTATTTAGATGATTTTCACCTGGGACTGGAAAAACACCTGCGTAGTGTTCAAATGGTGGCACATCCGCTCTTTTTCTTCCTTTGTGTTCTCCCTGGTGGTCATTGTCGGACTAGCGGCCTTATACGAGCTTTTAAGGTCCCGCACAAAGAGATTAGACAATAAGAGTAAGTATCCCCTTGATTCCTTTGTGACGAACGGTTCTAACTATGGGATAGTACCTTCTGTTCAGTTGCCTGACGAAGAACAAATAATAACGACGAATTCAGGAAGTATAAACCGCGTGCAAAAAGCGGTGTTGTATGGTGCACTTGTGGGTTATTCATACTTATTGATGCTGGTGTTTATGACTTACAATGGCTGGATTATGTTGGCTATCGCTGTGGGTGCCGGTTTAGGGAATTACTTGTTTGGTACGGAGTTTAGTGATACGTTGGCTTGTCATTAGTTAGAATGAATGAATGTATTTGTCTATGTATGTTGGTTTACGAAAAGTGGTGTAGTTGGAAGACGTAGTTGTTACTTTAAAACTTCATTTGAAGACGTCGTAGCGTTGGCGATGGAAAAGAGCTCAAGGCTAAAGACAGAGAAGGAAGGGAAAGATAAAGCTACAATGAACAATTCCTAATATCGTAAATCAATTAAACTATAAACTCATCAACAGGGGCACATTTAGATGGCAACTGATTTTCTGAAGTTAGCACCGGCGTAGATGGCCTTGTCACCTAATTCTTCTTCAATTCTCAAGATTTGGTTTAATTTGGCTAATCTTTCAGATCTAGCTGGAGCACCAGTCTTAATTTGACCAGATCTTAGACCAACAGACAAATCAGCAATGAAAGTGTCTTCAGTTTCACCAGATCTGTGGGAGACCATGACACCCCAGTTAGCAGCGTAAGAGTCCTTAGCGGCCTTGATAGATTCAGTTAGAGAACCAATTTGGTTAACCTTCAATAACAAAGCGTTAGCAGCCTTCTTTTCAATGGCAGTGGCAATTCTTTCTGGGTTAGTGACAGTTAAATCATCAGCAACGATTTGGATGTCAACGTTGGCAATGAAGTGTGACCAAGCTTCCCAGTCATCTTCAGCGAATGGATCTTCAATAGAGACAATTGGGTATTCTTTGATCAATTGTAAGTATAAAGCGGCTAATTCTTCACCAGATAACCATTTAGATGGGTCAGATTCTGGGTTCTTGAAGTCTAAGTCGTATTTACCGTCTTTGTAGAATTCGGATGAGGCAACATCTAAAGCGATAGAAACTTGACCTTCGTAACCAGCGGCCTTGATGGAGTCAACAATTAAGTCTAAAGCTTCCTTTGGAGTTGAAATATCTGGAGCAACACCACCTTCATCACCAACGTTACCAGCAGATTGACCGTATCTCTTTTTGGTCAAAGATTTCAAAGTGTGGTAAACTTCAGAACCGATTCTTAGAGCTTCAGAGAAAGTTGGAGCACCAGTTGGGACGATCATGAATTCTTGGAAGGCTAGAGCACCACCAGCGTGGGAACCACCGTTCAAGACATTTTGGAATGGAACTGGTAGAACAAATGGTTCTGGGGAACCTGACAAGTCAGCTAAATGTTGGTATAATGGAACGTTCTTTTCAGCAGCGGCGGCTTTGGCAACGGCTAAAGAGACACCTAAGATGGCGTTAGCACCTAATTTGGACTTGTTGGCAGTACCGTCTAAAGATAATAAAAATTCATCAACTTTTTCTTGTTCTTTGACGTCTAAGTTGGCAGCAACTAAAGCTGGGGCAATGACATCGTTGACGTTAGCAACGGCTTTCAAGACACCCTTACCTAACCATTTTGATTTATCACCATCTCTTAGTTCTAAAGCTTCATGGATACCAGTGGAGGCACCAGATGGGACAATTGATCTAAATAGACCCTTTTCAGTGGTGATTTCGACTTCGACGGTTGGGTTACCACGAGAGTCGTAGACGTATCTGGAGAAGACTTTTTGGATGGCCATTTTAGTTGTAATAGTTGTTTTAAGTTTGGACTTAAATTCAGTGGCTAAAATGGTTTTTTTTCCGAGAGGATGTCGTTCAATTTATATGAATTTTTTTGGATCCGGTGACGTGCTTGTTCTCGAGTTGACACAGGTGATGGCTCACCAACTGATGACGCAACATGCTATGAAAAAGCGGTGTAAAAGGACACAGAAGACAAGTAAGAGTGCATTGAGTAGCTAGTGGGGAAACTCTCATTGAGATCTGTTCACAGAGCACCAATTGGTCCCAGAGAGGGCCTACAAATTTGCCCCGGGTCATTTTTAGTCAAGGCCCAGTCTCTCATCGTTGCGTTTCATTAGTTCGCGGAATATCACCAGACGTGGAAATGGGCGAGATTTGTGGTGCTTTGTGATTTAGCAGCATCTGAGCGATCGCTAACAGTGCCAAACGTCACATGGGAATGAGGGTAGGTACAGAGGGAATAGAAGGAGCCTCTATTGCCTGGAATCTTCCGACACAAGAAAACTCATGTGCCACTTCACCTTGAGCAACTGCTCACTTTCTACCGAAGGTTCCTTCTCTCCAGCGAAAGAACGGCAGAAACACCCGGACACCACCGGGTAGGCCACTCTCACTGGTTACGTAACGCGTTTCCTTTAAGCCTTTGTTGGTCAAATTTTGACACATTTTACGACGTTTGTGGATCTATTGTTCACTGCAATCCCGAGTTTCTCCAGGGGGGCTCCTACGACTTTGGACGTTCTATATGGGAGTCCGTGGAGATCAGGATTGGCTTTTTGTTGGATCAATAATTATTTGGATTCAAATCTGCCTATATACAGGGCCCTTTCGTACATACCAACCTTTCTCTTTCCTTCAATTCATTTAGCGGCGTTATGGTTCGATTTAGAAATATTGCACTTCTGTAAAGTGTATCGTCACGAAGCGAGTGGCAGACGTCTAAAGATATAGCTATTGGGAAGAGATCAATTGAGACAGGCGTAGCTGAAAGAGTAAGATGAGGATACGAAACAATATTCTTTTCGATAGAGTATGGATATCCATGGTCAAATGCCGTTACTTTCATTATACAGCCTTCTTATACACCAAACCCAAAGTGATCAACACAGCAGCACCAGCTAAGATTACTGATGGAATATAAGAAAGAGCCATGGAATATTGATACTCATTCAAGATCAAGGGTCTCAAAGAATCAGATATTAAGTCACCATTCTTGATGTAACTGGCATTACTCAGTAGTTTCCTTAGAATCTTGTCACCTTTCGGAACATCACTCAGTAGTTTAGATAGCCTATTGTTTAATGTATGCTCGTATATCGATAGGGAAATACCAACACCCAGGACTTGACCGATTGATCTGAACAGGTAGTTGACACCTGTGGCAGAAGCCTGCCCTTCCTTACCGACAATAGCAATGGTATTGACCAAGATTGACACTAGGACATGGCCAAATGAAAAGCCCAGTATACCCAAAGTGCATACCAGGATGACCTTCCATTGTAAGTTCGGATTGTAAGGTTCAGGAAGTTTGATCACCAACCAAATAGTAAATGTAGTAGCGGCGATGAGTATTGTACTTATGAAAGTAATCCAGATCGAGGTTCTCTTAATGTCTTTGCTAAATTTTCTCAATAACCAGCCTGAACTCAATGATCCGATGGGAACGAAAAAGATATTGGAGATCAGGACTTTGCCTGATTGTTTAGGATCTTGACCTTGCACAATTTGTAGATAAACAGGAACACCAAACAACATACAATAAATGACGAAGGTTGTCACCAGTGATAAGACAGCACAAACACCAAGAACACCTTCGAATAAATCAGCAGGAATAACTTGCTCCTTAGCGACATACTTCTCAATGAGTAGAAATGCGGAAAATGAAATAGCTAGGATAATGATCAAGATCTTCTTATCTAGGTCAGTGGAGAAAATCAATAATGCAGATGCTATTGAAGACACTAGTGTAAAAGAACCACCAAAATCAATCTTACTAAATGATTCCCTTGTAAGTGGTTTCAAAGGTGGGATGTTAATATTTCTATAGGTTAAGAGGGAACAAAACAGCACGGCAGGTGCTTGTAAACCAAAAGTCCAACGCCACCCAATAGTGGCAAGTGCATACCCACCTAATGGAGCACCGATCATTTGACCAGCTGCGAAGTTCATGTTTGAATAACCTTGGAAGATTCCTCTTTCTTCAAGACTTACAACGTCACTTGCAATAATGCTTGACATGGCGGCGATCCCACCCCCACCGATACCAGAGATGGCTCTAGCTATAGCAAATTGTTGTATGTTGGTTGAGAATATGCAAAGGAAACAACCCAACCCAAAGAAGAATTGTGCAATCATTAGGACATATTTTCTTCCTATGATGTCTGATATTTTACCATATAATGGCTGGAACGCGGTGTTTGTTAACAGATAAGACGTGGCGATCCATGATTTAAGCTCCTCTTGGTCAAATTCTGCGGCAATACCACTCATTATGTTAGCAACAATAGTACCATCCATGGCAGATAGAAAAGAGCCCAGCCAAATGGCAGGTAAGATGGCTTTCAAATTATGTTTCTTTTCAGTAGGCGTATTTAAAGTTTCGATAGATGTGTATTGTTCACTTGTTTGGTCTAGCAGAAGGCTCGTTTCAGACGCCGAGGGTTGTTTGGCCAACATCCTGGGTGGTTCCTTATGATCTATATGGAGAAGGGAAGGTTGATCAAGAAGAGATTGGAAATTTGATATTATATGACTCAGAACAATAGCTTCTCGGATTTACCTTTTACAGCGACAGGTGATTAAAGGGTCTTTAGATAGTGATTATGGGCCAAAGATCCAGATTTAGGGTATATAAGGTGTATTTGTAATGGATCACCAGGTCCTTGGTATATCTTTATTGTGAGTTTTTTTTGCAAAAGAGTGAACAAGATTAAGTGCTGCCTCTTTAATTACTCAATTTCAGGGTTTTCCGGAGTGAAGAGGTTTACAGTTACCGGTCAGAGATCGTTACAGTTACTAGATAAGTACCTCATTTATGTCGATTTATATCTCCTGGTGACTAGCACAAATGTCATTACAACGGCAGCAGCAGCAAGGAGAACCGATGATACGTATGAGATGGTCATTGCGCGCTTGTAAATCAGTAGTATCTGTTGCTTTAGAGTAGCCCCAATTAAATCACTTTTCTTGAGGTAATTGGCGTCGCTTGTTAACCTCTCCAAGATTTTGTCACCACTAGGCATCTCCTTCAACAATTTAGACAACTCCTTACTGATGGTATTCTCATACAAGGATAAAGAAAGTCCCACGCCAAAGACTTGACCTATTGATCTGAAGAGGTAGTTAACTCCAGTTGCCGCAGCTTGACCCTCTTTACCAACTAATGCTACCGTTGTGACCAAGATTGATACCATCAATTGGCCAAATGAGAAACCCAGAGTTGCAAGAGCCGCAAAAAGAGCCAGTTTCCAACTGAAACCTTGGCTATAAGGCTTGGGAATCAAGAACACTAGCCATATGGTAGAGTTACCCAATAGGATGAAAGATGAGCTAAAAAATGAGATCCAGATGGATGTCCTCTTGATATCATCACTGAACTTTCTCAGCACCCACCCTCCAAATACAGAGCCAACAGCCACAAATAGGACACATGCGATAAGGAACATACTTGACTCTTTAGGATTCTGCCCTTGAACAACTTGTAGATAAACAGGAACACTAAACAATAAGCAGTACAAGACGTAGTTTGCAACCAAAGACAAGATGGCACAAACACCCAATGTTCCTTCAAATAGATCAAGTGGTATAAGATGCTCTCTAGCAACGAACCTTTCAATCAATATGAAAGCAGAAATTGAAACGGTGAAAGTTACGGCTAAGATAACCTTGTTTAAACTAGTGGAGAATATCAGTAAAAGCGATCCAATAGAGGATACTAAAGCCAATGCACCACCGAAATCAATCCTTCCCAATGAATTAACTGTGAAGGGTCTGGATGTTGGAATGTTGATATTCTTGTACGTCAGAAAAGAACATACCGCTAAAGCAGGAACTTGAAACCCAAAAGTCCATCTCCAACCGATCGTTGCCAGGGCAAAACCTCCAATGGGAGGCCCCAGCATTTGGCCAGATGTGTAGTTGATATTGGAGTAACCTTGGTAGATACCCCGATCTTGAAGACTTAGGATATCACTGAGAATAATGCTTCCCATGGCCACAATTCCACCACCACCAATGCCTGATATAGCTCTTGAAATAGCGAGCTGTTGGACGTTTTTTGCAAAGACAGACAAGAAGCACCCCAGGGCAAAGAAGAACTGCGCAATTAGTAATGCGTATTTCCTCCCAATGACATCAGAAACTTTTCCATACAAGGGTTGGAAAGCTGTGTTTGTCAGTAGGTACGATGTAGCGACCCAAGATTTCATGTCTTCTTGACCAAATTCCGCAGCAATACCACTCATAATGTTAGCCACTAATGTACCATCCATTGCAGATAGAAATGAACCCATCCATACTGCGGGAAGTATTTTTATAAGCTTGTAAGGTTCCTCTTGGCTCTCTATAGATGATTCAATAAACGATTGTGCTTCATCACCTTGATCCTCCAGTAGGATTGTAGCAGCTTCGGGTTCATCCGAGTAATAGCTCATATCGTAGCCAGTGTATTCTGGAGTCTTAATGGAAGCAAAGTAGGCTGGTTCCCTTAGGGCTCTATGGACTTATAAATAAAATAGTAAGTGACTCAGACCATCAACTTATTAACTCCTCACCTAATTCATTGGAATATATGTGGCCGATGAGCAATAAGGAGTCAATCTCTAATAAGAAAACCGGAAGACCGAGTATCAATTCCCCGGACCATGACCACCCTTTCTCTTACCTAGTGTACTAGTGGTATGTGTCCCTGTACCTGCTCCACAGTTACCAAATTCTACCGCCACGGTTCGGAGCCCTGCGTTGTATTACATAATTGCTGAGAAAGCCGATTTGAAAAATCAAACAAACCAAGCGGAAGTGAAAAAAGTGAAAAAAAAGCTTTAATTATTGTATGGACCCCTGCTTCATACTCTTAGTTCATAACACACATATAAAATGGGTATGTTGAAATTACAGCGCAATGAATTGGCCAATTTGAAAAGCGTACTAACCTGAACCCAGCTATCTCAAAGAATTTACCACTATTGAAGAATCACTTCAGAAAGCACTGGCAAGAAAGAGTCAAAGTTCACTTTGACCAAGCCGGTAAGAAAGCTTCAAGAAGATCAGCTAGAGTCTCCAAGGCTGCTAAGATTGCTCCAAGACCATTAGATGCCTTAAGACCAGTCGTTAGAGCCCCAACTATCAAATACAACAGAAAAGTCAGAGCTGGTAGAGGTTTCACCTTAAGAGAAATCAAAGCTGCTGGTTTAACTGCTGCTTACGCTAGAACTGTTGGTATTGCTGTTGACCACCGTCGTCAAAACAGATCCACTGAAATTTTTGAACTGAACGTTCAAAGATTACAAGAATACCAATCTAAATTGATCGTCTTCCCAAGAAATGGTAAAGCTCCAGAAGCTGAACAAGTTCTATCTACTGCTGCTTCATTCCCAATTGCTCAACCAGTTTCAGAATCAGAACCAAGAGCCGTTGAAGTTCCAGAACAAACTGCTTACAGAACTTTAAGATTAGCCAGATCCGAAAAGAAATACAGAGGTATCAGAGAAAAAAGAGCTAAAGAATTAGCTGAAGCTGAATCTGAAAAGAAGAAATAAGTTAAAAGATAAAAAGATAGAAATACAGTAATGACACTTTTAATTTAATGAGATTCCACATATTTTTTTCCTTTCATCATTGATTTCGCTTTGATTTTAATTAATCATTTGTGATATCAAATATTTTCATAGGTTTTGTAATTTAATGTTTTTGGGTACGTTTTTTTTTTGAATTAATTGTAGACATAAGCGATTTCCTCTTGTATTTGATGCAATTGTGGACATAAGTGATATACTTCGAGTCAATAGAGAGATTCAAACACTACATTGAAGATTATATTTCCTTTTGTTTTCGTTAAATTAATTATATTTGATAATTTCTCTAATCGAATAAACCGAAACCCATGTCGTCATCAGATTCTTCCTTTTCTTCTTCAACTTCTTCAGCTGGAGCGGCTTCACCAGAAGCAGCGGCTGGAGCAGCACCAGATGGAGCAGCAGCACCAACGGTGGTGAAACCAGCTAAGATTTCTTTTAGGTCCTTACCTTCTAAGGCAGTAGCGAAGACATCAGCCCAGACCTGTGGAGATTTGTTAGTAGACGGAACATAAAACAATCAATAGCTCCAGTAGAACTTATGGAGAACGCGTAGAATGATCTGTTTTGGGGCCCTCAGAGAGTTTCCCTCAGCGTGATCATTCGTTGAGTTGTCCATTATAGTTCGAGTGAAAAATTCTTATTTCAACGTACTTGGTCAACTTTGGCACCAGCGGCTTTGGTTAGAGTCAATAGGTTTTCAGCGGTGATTTCGACACCAGCGTCTGATAGGATTAAAGCAGCGTATGAAACAATAGCGTCAGACATTTCGTTGATTTTGTTGTTACCTACTTAATGGTTCCGTCCAAGTACCTCCAATTTAGTCTTTTTTTTTTTCACTATGCTGGGAATCTCGAAATTCGCGAAAAAAGCCCTAAAGAGTTTGAAAAAGTTTGGATTAGGGCTTCTTAAAATTCCAGGGGTTCGCGAAAAAGGAAACAGTCACAAACTGGGAGGAGCAACATATCCTGGGGTGGGAAAGCTGTAAAGAACGGTGTTTCGAAGGAGAAAGCCTGATTAAAGAGAACAGCTCGTAGCATCGAGGTTTACTCAAAGCCACTGAATGCTTTCAACCCGTTGAATACGGTGTTTTTTGCGTTCTCTCCAAAGACCGCTATCTCTTGCAGGAACTTTTGTGTCAAACGTTTACCCGCTGAAAATTGACAGAACAATGTCTGGCGATTAGCATATAAAATGTGTCACCATGTGCTGATGTGGCAAACTACATCAAGGGGCACACTACACGCTATTACCACTTCCTATATAACATTTATTTACAAGACCCATATGAGTTACGATAATCAACTGATTCATTTATTAGAAACTTGCACGCAAATATGATCTATCACAAACGACAGAAACCAAACTTGAAGCACCAGAATCAAACAAAGGGAACCCAGAAGTTATAGACGTCAACCAAACTTGGGTAGGAACAGTGGACTTTCTCAAAAATCAGTATTAACCATATTTAACTATCATTATTATGTACAATTTCGTCACAAATTCAACACACTTATTTAAAGAAGTTGTTCAATTTCTCTAACCAAGCTAAGTATTCTTGGTTTTCCTTGTAAATACCATAGTTCAAAACGAATTGGTATAGTTCTTCAGTGATACCTCTTGATGATAGGTAACTTTCCAAGCTGATTTGTAAACCTTCGTCCAAGTTGGTAAATGATGGACCGTTGTAGGCAATTTCACGTTTTTGGTCAGCTTCAGCAGATTCAGTTAGAGCTTCAGCGGAGTTAGCGTATGAAGTGACATTTTCAATATAAGTGGCACCATCTTCTGGTCCAACTAAGACGTCAAAGGCAACGGCAGAGTTGTCTGATTTCTTCTCAATAACAACGTTCAAGTTGATATATGAGTTTTCGTAGGCTTCATCGAAGGCTTCTGATTCTTCTTCAAGTTCTTCAGCTTCAGCAGGGCGAACATTAACAACTTGGTTCACATCAAAGAAGACATGAACAACTTCATTATCAGTTCTCTTGACAATCTTAGCTAAAGCTAGACCTTTTGATTCAGCGATTTCGAAACCGGAAGTCTTCAAGAATGATTCTAATTCTTCTGGGAATTCTTCTGGATTTTCCTGTTCATGTTCAAGCTCATTCTTCAAGGCTTCTGAAACTTGTTGGGAAGCTTGGTTTCTTGGGATGAAAGTGGTTGAGAATAAACGTGATGAGTTTAAAGTGGCGGAAACAGATCTAATTGAAGTGGCTCTTAGAGCAGATTGGCGGACAGCGTTTCTAGAAACAGCTTTCAAGGTGTTGACTAAAGCACGGTTGGTTAGACGGAATGACATTTTGTGAAGAGTGAAGGATCAATTGAACACAATTCTCTGCAATATATTTCTTGTGGAAATCATGTTATAAAATTTCTAGAAGTATTTAAATTTTCTCCATCTCCTAGAACAAGTTCGCGGGTATTTTTATGTCAACTCTAAACAACCTCTAAACCCACCATTCAGAAGAGGATACGCGAGACAGTGGAACCTCACATGCCCATATCTACAGATCTGTCAATAAACAAGATTAAATTAATATACAATGAAATTGTTTTCTGTCGATTGTGTGGCCCAATCATGGTTTCTAGCAACCAACTCAAGTTCCTGTCATAGAGTTGGTCAATGTTAAATAAAGTGACTGTGAATGCAATGGTATCCGTGATAGTTGACAGATGAATTTAAAAAGGCAAGATAAAAGAATAATTAAAATCAATATAACACATAGGTAGAATGGAAGAAAAGAAGTGTGAAAAGTGAAAAACGTAAATCATCATCATCCAAAATCTTCAAGAGTACGGTGAACTTTGAACTGGATTTAACTATCACCAGTAAGTTTGAACCATTCTTGTACGAATAATGACGAGCGACGGAAGCGACGCTCTTGGTATTTCTCGTAGATAGATTTATGGTGTTCTTCAGGGTTTCGACATGCCTCCAAAAGAGTATGTGCTAGAGGTTTCAATTGTTCTGCAGTGTATCCTGAATAGTAAACGTGAGCTTCAGTCCAGTCGCCTTTGTTTAGAAGCAAACGACTCAGATAGTGGGCACCAGCAGCTAACCAACTTGGTGGCGAAGCAACAAAGCTGTAGTCCATAACTGTTATTTCCAAGAAGTATTTAGCCAGTGTTCTAGTTTCAAAGTCGTATTCATCAGCTTTACTGGTACGACGCAAGAATGACATTGGACCGGGCCAGCCCATTTCAAACTCCAAAACATCAATCATGAATCTTTCAGCCTTCAAGATATCTTCAACGGTATAAGCATGATCAACCATGTAAGCAATCTCTTGGACGCTAGGACAATTAATTTCCTCATACTTAGCAGCAATGAACAAAGCAACAGCACCGACTAATTGAAATCTGCTTAGTGAAACTTTTCTTTTACTCAAAAAACGATCAATGTAATTAACAGTCAAGAATAATGTTTCTGGTAATAAGTTAAATCTTGAATGAACTTGGATCAACCAATCAATCAATATGCTTCTCATGTTCCACTTTAGCTCTGTCTGAAATTCCATGTAGCGTGGATTTGGTCTTAGTTTGATTTCGAGACTGTGTATATAGTTGAAGATTTCAGGGGAGTATTCAGCGACCATTGAGACATCGTACGAATCTTCGTCTTCACTATCAAGTCTTTCAGAGTAGTACTTTCGATAAATATGGAAAAGCTCACTGTGGATTTCAGGGGTCACCTTTGGCATCATGCCTAATGGGACATCATTGGCTTCATCGTCATCCATGTTCGGAGCGGCAGTTTCCTCTTCTGGTTGAATGTATGCAGTAACATCGTCATCTTCGTCATTTTCGGCTTCAACCTCATCATGATGATAGTGAGAGTGGACAGTCTTCAAGTCTCCTAACGGTTTTCTATCTGAAGTTGAGAAGTTAGACTGGTTCTGGGAGGGTTGTTGTTTGTATGATAGTGGTGCCTCAATTTCATCGTTAACTGACTCAGAATAAACTTGAACTCTTTGAGCCGATTTTTGAAGACCAAGTCTAGCCCTATTAACATTTGATGAAACGTTTCCAAGGGCAACCCTTTTTGGAGCTTCAATTGGACCAGAAGACTGGTTTGCAGTACTCGTTCTAGGAGCTTTATGCTTCAAAACATCATTGTTTTCATTTGTTGTGGTTCTCAGGCGATAGATGTTTTGACTCATTATGACCTAGATGAAAACGGAAGATAGCAGCAGATGGGATTTTTGGAGGTAATCTGTTTTGATGGAGACGGTAACGAGTGATTGTTCAGTTTGGTGTTGTGTGGACAGCCTTTTAATAACGATGTATAGAATGGGTCAAATATGGGATCAAAAGCAAATAGTAGTAGACGGGGAGTGCAAGTATACAGAACAAAACAGATAGTTTTGTGTGCCGTAGGTAGCTATTTGGTAGGATCAATGGAGTTGGGTACTTCTTGAAGAGGCTCTTTCAAGAGTATGCCTGCTGGATGGGACCGGATAATAAACAACAAAAGCAATTAGTGTGAACTCTCTTGAGAAAGAACAAGCTAGGAAAGCGAAGGAAAAGTAGTTGGAGAGTAGCTTTGTAGAAGGACCAGCGAAGTTCCAAAATTGCAGGACGAGGAGCAAAGTTTGGTTTTTGTGGTTTTTGTGGTTTGGTTTGTTGTTTAAAATTTTGTGGTTTTGAAATCCAATTGTTTATTTTGATACACCCGCGATGTTGTCATGACAACAAAAAAGTAACCGGAGTTACTTCTAACAAAATTGGCGCGACACAAAAACATCCTGATCGGGTGATTTCGGATATTCGATGAAGACGATCACCTTCTTGTTGTGTACTTCGTCGCTCATTAGGAGGGATCTACGCTGAATGCGTAAACCCTTCTAAGCATACTCTTTGAGGTATATGTCGCTACGCTGTAGGAAGTAGTTCGCCCTTGACACTCTACGCAAGGCAACCATGAGGTTACCTACATCGTGAGACGACAGTGCGATGGACAAAGAACATAAATACTACGAGGCTCTAGCCAATGTACATGTAACTATTTTGGATCATAAACAGCACTTCTTATCGTTTGATTCACTCTCCGTTCTTGTGACACAAGTGATTGGCTCATAATTGAAGAACAGTCTACCAAATAGGGCCCCTAGGATGCACGAAATGATAATGTACCCATTGTAGTACATAAAGAGCAGCATGATGATATAGGACTGACCCCATTGAATAGTGAAGATCAAAGCCCTGACGATGTGTTCACCAAGGTTAGGATAAGCAGCACCCAATCTAGTCCCCTTTTGAAAGTCTAAAATCCAGCTATGACCCAGAGTGTATAAAATAGGCTGGAAAAAATCTGAAGTAAGGCTATTATCTGGAAGATACTTTAGAGCAGACTTATCACTCTCTGTTTCCAGCTCCGAGCTTGATGAATGGTTAGCCTTCTCAACGGAAGAGCTATCTGGTGTAACCGCCCTCCCCAAGTTCAAGTACTTTCTTCTTGCTATGGCGGCATCATATTCACGGGCAACTCTGTGCAACCATTGTGCAGATAACACAAGAAAGAAACAGCCCACGCAAGAGCCTGCGAATTGAGCTTTGGTGTCTACGTGCCAAGATCTGGAGATGAAGCAGCTATCGATGGTGTACCAATTCCACAACATCTGAATGACGATAGTCAGTATTTTTGCTTCACTATAAAGGCATCATTTTACTCACAGAAATCTTGCAGCTCTTCTTCGCTGATGATGATGATGACGAGGAGCCACTCATATCCATCTTGGAGACGAAATTGAAAGCATCTTCAATATTGTATTGTGCACCGTCACTGTTGTAGTATAGTGAAGACATTTCAAAATCTGGGGTGATGAGTTCTGACTTTGGGGGCCTTGTTGAAAGGAAAGTGGACACAAGGTCCATATTTATACTTGAGTCTGTTATATGAGAGGCTACGACAGACCATATTGTGGCTGCTTGACTCAGATCGTTAATACCTAATGTTTAAAGACACTATCCCTATGATTGGCCGGAAGCGTGGTGAGCAAATATTACCTTGTTCAATGAAGTTGACACAAATTTGAGGTTTCGGGTGCAACTAACAGTAAACTTTAAATTAAGTGAATAAATCAAAGTATAGAGCCAATGATCAGTCGACAAATAGGCTGCTTGGGTTCTCTTCTTGCGAGCAAATTAATTAACAGTGAATATCAGCTCATTCATGGACATTACTGTACTTTTGCTTCAGTGTTACTGTGCGATAGTCAGAAAGTCCAACAAACGGTCTACAGATATCAAAAATATTTGCGTCGTAACTTTTATTCTAATTTACATGGCACCTGCATCTGATCAATCAGTTTCCATCTTGTCTTCTTCTTTGACTTCCTCTTTTGGATCATCTTTGTCGTCATTAGCATCATCGTCATCATCATTGTCACCTTCATCAGCACCACCATCACCACGGTTGGTTCTGGCGTTAGAAACAGAGTCTAGGCGGTCCAACCATGGTTGCACGTCATCATCATCATAGATTGTGAATTCGGTATCTTTACCAACAACAGCGATGGATGTGTTCTTGTTGTTCAATTCTTTATCTTGCGCTAGTGTATCTCTTAAAGCATTTAGACCATGGACGATCAATTCTTCTTTGGTGGAAGTTTGGTACTCTTCAAATGTTCTCTCTAGATAAGTTCTACCAGCTTGAGAACGGGCACCAATGGCAGCACCCACGTATTCTAACACGGTACCAGAAGGTTGGAATTCAAACAAGTGAGCACCGGTTTCATCGTAGCCGGCAACAAGAAGACCAACACCGTATGGTCTACCACCGTACGATTGTGTGTTCTTTTGAGCTTTGTCGGCTAATAGGTTTGAAGCCTTTTCAACTGATAGTGGTCTGTTGAAAACCATTTTTTGGTTTAGTGCTTGCTCACGCAAGAAATTTGATAGCACTCTGGCGTCTGGGGCTAGACCAGCTAGGGCAATACCCATATGTTGATCGACCTTGATCAATTTCTTTTGATAGGAGCCTAGGTCTTCAGCGTTCCTCTATTTCAAGATCTGTTAGTAAAAATGGTCCGATCTCGTTTCAATTGTACACATACCTTTAGGGCAACCAAAACAACATGATCTTTGGTGGCAAGCCCCACCACAGCACTCCCTTGCTTGATGGCTTCTAGTGCATATTCTACTTGAAAGATTCTACCAGTTGGAGAGTAAGTGACAGTGTCACCATCGTAATTATTTCTGAACTGCGCAATTGTGCTGTTAGTAGCTGGATCGAATGCATGCTAGAGCAAAGGTTTCCTCATTACACGAATTGGTACTCACCATCTTCTGGAATGACCGGCTTCTAAAGAATTCTTCCCTCGCTTATAGGTCTGTTTGTTTCTCGTTGCCACTTCAAGCTTTCGATTTTTGGAAATTTACAAAAGCTCGCGAATTTGGTATTACGAGCCCTGGTCACAAATCGAAGCGCCGACAAAACCGAAGGGCGATAACGACGAAAACGGGCGTGCTCTTAGCCTATAAACGAACTTCTACGGTAGTATCCCACACTTTAACAAACAAGCATAACATCAGAACATGTCAACCTTACTTAAAAACCCACTAACGCGAATCATTGCTCTTTCTGTCGTGCTGGCAATGGGGTTTTTGGCCGTCATTTTAGCAGGAGCTCTTTACAACAACTGGGCCCCATTAATATCAGGTGAGTACCTATCAGGACTACATAGCTCTTAATTGTCGACTGTTTACTAATGATAATGATAGCTGTGTTCTTTGCCGTTGCTCATTTACCTGTTATAATATGTAACCAGTGGTCTAGTGACGATTTTATGAGCGAATCATCTACGTATGTGTCAAGTTTCCACAGACTGTTGATCTTAGTTACTAACAATGGATTTCAAACAGAAATGTCGTTGATTTCGGCAAATTCCTTTCAGCCTTTTTAGCTGTTTCTGGTGTTGGTGAGTTCTCTTTTCCCAAAGTCCTTGGGTTTAACTCTTTGATATTCCCTACTAACGTGAATCATCAGCCCTTTCTGTCGTTCTATACCATTCCAATTTAATCAAATCAACAGCTTTAATATTGAATCTACTCGGAGGTATCTTAATTCATGGTACCATTGTCTCATTTACGTCATTCTTTGACGCTGCTGAAGAGGCTGAACTAACTGGTTTTGAGATCTAATGTTGCCCCAACCCCATTCCTCAAGTCCAACTCCACCTAACGTTACACAAGATCCGTGGATAAGTCAAGTCATTAACATTTATAAATACGGCAGCTATAAATAAGAGATAGCACACAATCATTTTTGACCATTGATCGTAGCAATAACGTTTCTTTGATGTCTGTAGTCGCGGAATTCCAGAAGGTAAATACCTTGCCATGTACCAGTTAAAAGACGGCCGTTACTAATTGGAATAGTTAAAGAAGCACCGACAACTAGAAAAGAGGTTAGTATATATCATGGGAAGTGTGATGTAAAACAAAACTGTGCTTACGAGTTGATTTTATATGACCAGCCATATCATCTGGGCCCTCACCTGCAGAGCTATGGGCGTATTTGGTAGCATCAGGATCGTCTGGGATAAGTTCATTCAAGGCATTGTTCATATCTGATCTCACATCAGAATCCCAGTTTTCATTCAAGGATAATGCAGCAGATGTATGTTGTAGGAATAAGTTCAAGGTACCAATCTTGTAGTCTTTAATCTCAGGAACAGCTTCCAAAATTTCCTCAGTCACAAGGTAGACACCTCTTGATCTTGGCTTCAAGGCAACTTTCTTTTGGTACCAGCTCATTGTTACGATAGGGGCGAGTAACTCAGCAGTGTATTGTGTTATAATCAGGTTCATTGTTGGATTGTTCACATTATGAAGTTTGCTTCACAAAGGTCCGATGTCCAACTGTAAAAAAACCCTCGGGTCGGAAGTGGGTTCTTTTACAGTTATTAGTGTAGGCTTATCGTAGCTCACGGAGATGTCCATTCGAACAGAATTGTCGACTTCAAACCATCCTTTCTCTGACTTCCAGGAGGTCTGAACTCCACTCAAAAACAATGGTTCTGAAGACATACCAGGTTGATCGTATACCAACAATCAAAGCTGTCCCATTAACACCAGAGTCCTTTGCTAAGTTCGGTACTGTGATTTCCCCAGATCATCAAGTTGGTAACAAGACTTCAAATGCAAACTATGGTACTGCTGTGAAGATCAGAAAGGTTTCAAAGATCACAAACAACTTTGAAAAGGCCCCATCGGGTAAGGTGCCTACTCCTAACTGGAATATTTTCCGTTGTTCCCCACCATCTCAGCTTTTCACTGCATCTGGCCGAAACACGATATATCAGTCCAAAGTTCTTGAAAGACATCCATTCAGCACTCAGACATTTTTACCTATTGGCCTAGATAAAAGCGAGGAGCAAGCATATATTGTCATTTGTGCGCAATCCGACGAGAGTGAGTTTTCTTCAAGTGCTCTCTAAGCTCATACTAACGAATACCACAGAAGACACACTAGTCGACCCAAGCACTGTGGAGGCTTTCATTTGCAAAGCTAACCAAGCGGTTACTTATAATGCTGGTGAGTATAGATATGATTTGTGTGATTGAGAGCTCGTAACTAACCGTAATTAGGTACTTGGCATGCTCCAATGGTCTCTCTGATCGACAAGTTGGATTTTGGAGTTATGATTTTTGAAAATGAAGTGGATGACGAAAATTGTCAAGAGTGTTACTTCGAACCGGGCTTTAGGATTGAATTCCCTTCGAGATTATGTAACTCCAAGCTTTGAACGAATCAAGTGACAATCTAAAATGTGCCTCATAGCTCTCCAGATAGTTTACTCGGTCACTCTTCTACAACGGCTGTACGATTTGATATCAAGATGCACGAGCTCGTTGAATATAGTCATAGTCCTTCTTATATTTACTCAAAGAGATGGCGTACAATTGATTGAATTATATACATCTAATCCGTTTAGTATGAGCTGCTGTAGCTACCGCTCCTGCTTACCTCTTCTCCTTAGTAGTGCGCTTAACAGAAGGCGTTTTTTTTTTTTTTTTTTTTGCGGGACGATGAGCTGAAAGCGAACTAAATGTTATAAGAACTTGGTCCAATATATACTAGAAAACAGCTACAATTCGAGAGTCTAAGCCGCTGTTAGCCACAACTCATATCCATGTCAGAAACGATACAGAACGAGGTCACCGAACAGCTAGCCGATCTTACACTACAAGGCCAAGACAAGACACAACTGAATGATGCTCAAGTGGTGGTAAAGAAAGGATCAGGGAAGGTCAAAGTTCGTAAAGGCCAAACTGAAGAGGCATACCTGATACAGAAAAAACAGTTCGAGGAGTCTGGGCCAGTAATAAACACTGATAATTGGCTAGAGGAGATTGATATTTCAAAGACAGACCCAAACGTCAAATCCGATAGGGCGAGAGTGGAACATTTGCTAGAAAGATTATACTACAAGAGAAATTATGAAAGATGCCTGGAGGTTTCAAAGTTTGCCCTAGATCTGTTCAAAGATCTCAATCAAAAGAAGATCAAGAATGAGATCGAACAATTAAACTACTTTGTTCAAAAGTGTACAGAAAGACTAGAACAAAAAGAATGAATATATGCATAGATAGACAAAAAAATCAACCTCACAGAAGGTCTGTAGTCTTATATATATGTATCTCCACAGCAGTAACTTTTCTCTTTCTGTAAATCGTCTCATTGTCCTCGTCTCCATCATCAAATTCATCTAGGACTTCCACAGACTTGGTCAACACATCGATCTTGGAGCCTTCTTCCTCCTGAAAATGCAAACCAACCGAGACCGTTTGTTCTATAGCAGCACCCATACCCATTATTGTGACATACTTAGCCTTTGGTTGCTTCTGGGGCAGATTCTTCAGCAATTTGGACACTCTCTTGATGGCAGATATGTATGGTGTGTTAGACTTTATATGTATGGTTGTCTCTAGGTCTGAGAACTTGAATCTTTTTGGTGCGTTGTGCCTTATCAATTTAGCATCCAGTCTCTCTTGTTTTGTGACTTTTGACATAGTTGGTGATTGCTTGGACTGTCAACAAATGAACGTTATAACTCTTGATGTCCTCACTTTCACGCGCTCTACGATTTTTTCTTGTTTTTTAAGTGTCCCTCACCAACACTGTATTGCTAAGAGCACACAAATTTGACACATTCGAGATCGTGAACAATTATACTCAGCGGCTAATTATGTTTCGCTCTGTTCTTCTTCTGACGAAGAGGTGGCAATAATTCAAACAAGTATTTACATCTCTGACCTTTGGCAGATACAGTGATGGTAAAAACAAAGGAAGAAGCTAGGAAGCCAACATCTTCTGCATCAAACGATCACAGCATTGTCACCGCTGCAAGCAATGACACTAATGTTATGCTTGATCATGGCACTGCACTGACCAACAGTCCGGTGACAAGTCCTATTGCCACCAGAGTCGGTGCATCGAAGGTTCAGAGCAGTGATTTCAAGACACGTGAGTCTTTGCAGGGTAAATTTGAGGAGACGTTGGCTAAGAACTCAGAGGAGTTGATCTCCATCATGAATGAGATGTCAAAATGTGTCCAAGCTAGAAGTTGGGATCCAGAACAGGCTGACTTGTATGAAAAAGACGGTAAGCTAAACTGGAAGGTTTTGATCGAATTGTCAGAGAGAATCTTCAATGAGTACTCCATAAGCATGGAGGAGATCACTAAGGAATTTGATGATTTCAATAAAGTTCGCAGACACCTCCAACTATTCATAACCTTGAAAACTTAAACTAACCAGCCACAGGAGTTCCTGATCTGGCAAGAATCGGCTTATATCATGGATAGTGAGAAGGTATCAAAAACACTTGGTTTCCATGAGAATTGGATCCAACAAAAGGAGGAATATTTGAAGTGCAAAAGAACTGATTTATCAAACTCTGCCAAGTTGATTGATGAGACTTTGAAACTGTTGGGAGGTAACAATGACAAGGAATAAATCCGACTACAGATGACCAGTATCAAATAAAATCCTCTGATATGCGCCCAGGGGGTGAGATTGTCACGTAGTGAGAAGAAAGAAGCTTCCAATAAAGTATAAAACGCGGGCCAATGACTCTAGACAAAAGCTAAATGAGCCGTAGCCTGTGCAAATTCTTAATTATTCAATTAATGAGAAACTTAGATTTTTTCGAGTATATGTAAAGGCAAATTGATTTATCATGCCCCAGGGTCCAGCCTATATCCAGGGTCTAGTGCACGGTTAGGACTTCGAAAAATCTGAAAATTTTAGGCCGTACACAAGTTACTGGGCTGTGTTAGACACTACAATAGGAAAATGCTGAGACAAACTGGGGTCCTTCTGAAAGCTGCCAGTAAGACAGTCAAGAGCGTCAAATCGAACTTTCTTATAGTATCCTCGATAGGGAATCCAGAAGCCCAATACGGAGAGACGAGGCACAATGCCGGTCATATAGTGAATAACTTGTTGAAGCACGGAGGCTATCAATCTCATAAAACCATCGCTGATCTCCAGGTTGCTAGGTCGAAACTGTTTCCCAATGTGATACATGTGAAAAGCGAGAGCTACATGAACGTCTCTGGGGAGCCCATCGTGAAATCGTGGGCGTTCTTTGCCAAACAATTGCAAGAGCAGTACAACATGGTCTACCTTGTATTGCATGATGAGCTATCCAAAAAGAATGGGGACTATCAGCTGAGGTTTGGGGGTAATGAGTTGAGCGCCAGAGGTCACAATGGTTTAAAGAGTATTGCCAAGTGGAACAAGCATAACGTGGATTTCTTTAGGCTGGGTGTTGGTATATCGAGACCTGAAAGCAGAGACCCCTCCGCTGTAGCCAACTATGTCTTGGGCAGGTTCTCCGAAGCTGAGCTCAATCAAATTGCATTCGAGGTACTACCGAAGGTCGAGGAAGTTGTCGAAGAGATTGCCACAGGTTCAAATAAATAGATTCCCCATAAATTCACATAAACGAAAAGACACTTCTTTGTAGATTTCTATAGTTGCTTAACTTTTCACATCTCGGCTCAGGCGCTTGTCGGGGCCAGCGTAAATTCCGAAGTTAAAGAAATAAAATTGACGGAACAGCCTTGTTTACATTACTGCTAAACCCAGCCTTCAGCCCTTTGCAACACACAGCCGCTTCCTTCACATACAGGCACCGCCCACGCAGCCCTTTTCTACCGCCTGTGATACCGTTCGTCTCCCGCAGACATTAATTGCTAATCCACCGTCCACTTTCACGGATACTTATTAATCACAAGGGTACAGGGTAGCAAAAGAGCCAATGACGTTGGAAGAAAAGCTCCAAAACCTTTTCCACAAGCCCAAGAAACTGGTACCTAGAACAGTCTTCTTCAACCAGGAGCTTCCTTCTAATTTGATTGATCACAAGACTCGCAGACCAACCCAGGACTTTGACAAAAATTTTATTAGAACAACAAAGTACACACCATTCTCATTCATCCCTAAGAACTTGTTCTTTCAATTCCAGAATGTGGCCAACATCTATTTCCTGTTCGTGGTCATCCTGGGTGCCTTTCAAATCTTTGGTGTTGAGAACCCAGGTTTATCAGCTGTGCCATTGATTGTTATTGTTGTTCTTACTGCTATCAAAGATGCATTTGAAGATTCTCGAAGAACCATCAGTGACTTGGAACTTAACAATAACCCTGTTTCCATCCTGAAAGGTATTCAGAACACCAATGTTGATGAAACCAACATTACATGGAAGGCCAAATTCAACAATTTCAACTCCACGCTGTTTGTCAAGATGGTGAAATTTTCAGCTGGTTTGTTTGGTAAGAAAGACAAAGTGCTTACCAACGTTGAAGGTCCTAACAAACAATCTTTCGAAACCATCAGAAGTGATGCTAGAATGAGTGGCGAATACGGAGGTAACGATATTTCAGATGACATTATGCAAAGAATCCAAACTAATGCAACCACTACCACCCAGAAGAATAAGCCTACCAAATTTAGCAAGTTAGCTTGGAAGGACGTTAAAGTTGGTGATATTGTTCGTATCCACAACAATGAAGAAGCTCCTGCTGATTTGATCATCCTATCTACTTCTGATATCGACAACAAGGTTTTCATTGAAACCAAGAACTTGGATGGTGAAACCAATTTGAAATCAAGAAGAGGTTTAGACTTGACTCATGACATTAAACGTTCCAAAGACCTTGTTAATTTGAAGTTGAAGGTGAAATCGGAAGCTCCAAACCCAAACATGTACGCCTATAAAGGGTCTGTTACCCTCGGCGACTCCAACTCTGATAGTGAAGATTCCGAATCTGAGGACATTGAACCATTGAACATTGAAAATTTGATTCTTAGAGGTTCAACTGTCAGAAACACTAAATGGGTCCTTGGTTTGGTCCTATTCACTGGTCACGAAAGTAAAATTATGCTGAACTCTGGTGTCACTCCATCAAAGAAATCCAGAATCTCAAGAGAATTGAACTTATCTGTTATTATCAATTTTTTGATCTTATTCATCTTATGTTTTGTTTCCGGTCTAATCAATGGGTTATTCTATGACGAAAAAGATACCTCCTTTAGAAGTTTCGAATACAAGGCCTATGGTTCTACTCCAGCCATCAATGGTGTCATCACTTTCTTCGTTTCCATGAACATTTACCAAGCATTGGTTCCAATCTCACTATACATCACCGTGGAGATTATCAAGTCGCTACAAGCGTACTTTATATACTCTGACGTTGAGATGTATTCTGAAGAGCTGGACTATCCCTGCACACCTAAATCTTGGAACATTTCCGATGATCTTGGTCAAATTGAATACATCTTCAGTGATAAGACTGGTACTTTAACTCAAAACGTCATGGAATTCAAGAAGGCTACTATTGGTGGTAAAAGTTATGGTCTGGCTTATACAGAAGCACAAGCTGGTATGGATAAAAGAAAAGGTGTTGACACTGAAGCTGAACAAAAGCATTGGGAAGATGTCATCACTAGAGACAAACAAGATATGATTGATGAACTTTCGTCACTTCCTGAGAATCCACAATTTGATGCTGAAGATTTGACATTCATCTCCAGTGAGTACGTTAAAGATTTGAAGAACGGTGGCGATCAAGCCTCGAAGAATTACAACTTCATGTTATGTCTTGCCCTATGTCATACAGTCTTGACTGAGGAGTCCAAGGAGAAAGAAGGCAAACTCGAATTCAAAGCTGAATCACCAGATGAAGCTGCCTTAGTTGGCGCTGCCAATGATGTTGGTTTCACTTTTTTGAAGAAAACTAGAAACGGTGGGTTAGTCTTGATCCATGGTGAAGAAAAAGAATTTGAAGTGTTGAAAATTTTAGCCTTCAACTCCACCAGAAAGAGAATGAGTGTCATTGTTAAATTCGATGGCGAAATTAAAATCATCTCCAAAGGTGCTGATACTGTTATCTTTTCAAGACTAGATCCAAAAAAGAATGACAGGGCCTTCTTGAATGAGACTGCAAAACATTTGGAGGAATATGCCAGTGAAGGTTTAAGAACTCTATGTATTGCAGGTCGTACTGTCAGTCAATCTGAGTTTGATAGTTGGGTTCAGAAGTATGAAATTGCTGCATCCGCTTTGGAAGACAGAGACGCTAAAATCGAAGAAGCCTCCAACATCATGGAGAAAGATTTTGAATTGTATGGTGGTACTGCCATTGAAGATCGTCTGCAAGTTGGTGTTCCAGCCTCTATTGAAAAACTGGGTAAAGCTGGTTTGAAACTTTGGGTTTTAACAGGTGATAAGATTGAAACTGCTATCAATATTGGGTTCTCATGTAACCTATTGGGTAACGATATGTCCCTGTTAGTGCTACGTTCAGAGACTTCAGATCATGATGGTGAAAGTGAAGAAAAAAAGATGCTTGACCCAAAGGCTGAATTGGATTCTACACTATCTGAATATTTAGCTAACTTCAATATGGTTGGTTCGTTAGCTGAATTGAAAGAAGCCAAAGCTGATCATTCTATTCCAACTGCCAACTATGCTGTCATTGTGGATGGTGTCTCACTAACAACTGTCTTTGAAGATGAGGATCTAAAGAGAAAGTTTTTGCTGCTATGTAAACAGTGCAGATCTGTCTTGTGTTGTAGAGTGTCACCTGCTCAAAAGGCATCTGTTGTTAAGCTGGTGAAAGATTCATTAGAAGTCATGACTTTAGCCATCGGTGATGGTGCTAACGATGTCGCTATGATTCAAACAGCCAATGTTGGTGTTGGTATTGTTGGTGAGGAAGGTAGACAAGCTGCTATGTCATCCGATTATGCTATTGGTCAATTTAGATTCCTGGAAAGATTAATTTTAGTCCATGGTAGATGGGATTATAAGAGATTGGCTGAAGTTATTCCTTTGTTTTTCTATAAGAATGTCAATTTTACATTGACTTTGTTTTGGTTTGGTATTTTCAACAACTTTGATGGTTCTTACTTACTACAATTCACCATCATCATGTTATATAACTTGGCTTTCACTTCATTACCAGTTATCTTCCTTGGTGTTTTAGATCAGGATGTGTCTGCTGAAGTTTCATTACAAGTTCCTCAATTATACAAGACTGGTATCTTAAGACAAGAATGGTCTCAGTTTAAATTTTTATGGTACATGGCTGATGGTCTTTATCAATCAGTTATTGCCTTCTTCTTCCCTTGGTTGATCTACCGTACTGGTGTTATCGCTTCTTACAATGGGTTGAATATTGATCATAGATTTTGGATTGGTATCTTTGTAACTCATATTTCAGTTACATCGTCAGATATCTATACTTTGCTAAGACAACAAAGATGGGATTGGTTAACCTTGTTGTTTGATATTTTGTCTATTTTGATCGTATTCTTTTGGATTGGTGTTTATTCTGCTACCACATATTCATCTGAATTTTATAAAGCTGCACCACAAGTTTATGGCCAAGTTTCTTTCTGGACTTGTTTCTTTGCCGGTGTTTTGATCTCAGTATTTCCAAGATTCATTTATAGTACATTAAAGACCATTTATAGTCCAAGAGACATTGATATTATTAGAGAATGTGTCGCTAGAGGTGATTTTGATCCAAAGAGTAATAGTGAACATGCCTGGATTGACCAAGAGAAGGCTGATATTTCATCATCACAAGAGTCTTCAAGACGTCAAATGACTTCTATGGACAGAGTTCGTTCTACTCATGAAGTCCCAGGTCTAACACAGGCTGAGTCTCTAGTGAGAACTTTCACGCATGCATCTACCATTGGTCATTAGATTACATTACATTACACTTTATGAGATTTTTTTTTGTTACTTTCGTGTTCGTCCCTATTATATTCCTTAATTGTGTTAACAATAGATTTATTTCTTAATTATAGCTAGCTAGAATGTAGATCAAATTACATAGTCCCCGTGTTTTGGTTTTATCTCAATCATCGCTCCTCATGGTAATTTGTGAAGATGCGTTGGCTCTCTGGTTGCAAGTGCTAATAGCCTATTACCATCTCGACTCTGAATTATTTTTTTATCTCTGCCCCGCCTGCGCTACTCAACATAGCGTGATTTCATCGGCACTTTCCCCTAGAAATTGTCAGTTTTTCCGCACGCAACCTCACAATAAGATCCAAGGCGCAGGCCGTTATTTTTTTGGTTTTGCGGATAGAAAGAGCTTAAATTAGCCGCATTGGTATATAAAACACCCCTGATTTCCCCAGAATTTAGTGGAAATTTATTAGTATCCTCCACAAAAAATATTCAATTGATATTTAGTTATCGAGAATGGTCAAAGAATTCGAAGTCGAGCAACCAGTTCATGCTGCCCTTGAAGGTTTAGTCCTTTCCAACCCTTCATTGGCTCACATTAAGGAAGAGAAGATCGTTTATAGAAAGCAGGATTCTGACAAGATCGCTTTGATATCAGGTGGTGGTGCCGGTCATGAACCTACCCACGCTGGATTTGTCGGGAAAGGTGCTTTAACTGCTGCTGTGTCAGGTGATATCTTCGCTTCTCCTTCTACGAAGCAAATCATCAATGGTGTTAAAGTTGTTGGTAAAGACGCTAAAGGTGTCCTATTAATCGTCAAGAATTATACTGGTGATGTCTTACATTTCGGTCTAGCCGGTGAAAGAGCTCGTGCCTTAGGTTATGACACTGAAGTTGTCGTTATTGGTGATGATGTTGCCGTTGGTAGATCCAAAGGTGGTCTTGTTGGTAGAAGAGCCATTGCAGGTACTTTATTCGTCCATAAGATCGTTGGTGCCTTTGTTGAATATTACGACCACACTTTAAAAGAATCTGCTACATTGGCCAGGATCATCAATGATAACTTAGTTACAATTGGCTCTTCATTAAATCACGCGAAAGTTCCAGGTAGAGCCTTCGAAACCCATTTAAAAGATGATGAAATGGAATTAGGTATGGGTATTCATAATGAACCAGGTGTTAAGACTTTATCTCCAATCCCATCAGTTAAAAATTTAATTAAAGATCTAATTTTACCAAAACTATTAGATCAATCAGATAAAGATCGTGCTTTTGTTCAATTTGATAAAGACGATGAAGTTGTGTTATTAGTTAACAATTTGGGTGGTGTCTCTAATTTGACTTTACAAGGTATTACTAAAGTCGCTGCTGATCTATTGAAATCTGAATACAACATCGTTCCAAAACGTACTTATCAAGGTACTTTAATGACTGCTCTAAACGGTGAAGGTTTCTCAATCACTTTATTAAATGTTTCAAAAGTGGACAAGGCATTTGCTTCTAAACAATTCAAATCTGTTGTTGAGTTGCTTGATGCACCAACTGAAGCTCCAGCTTGGCCCGTTCACAAATATTCAGAAGATGCTCCTGTCTATGATCCAAATGACATTAAGGAAGACGCTGAAAATTTCCCACAAGTGGGTACTTTTGACTTTGACCATTTTACAAAGTTTTTCAAAGCTGGTGTTGAAACTTTAGTTAAAGCTGAACCAGAGATTACAAAACTTGATTTCCAAGTCGGTGATGGTGATTGTGGTACTACTTTAGTCTCTGGTGGTGAAGGTATTGTGAACAACTTGTCAAATATCCCACAATCCTCATTATCAGAAGCGCTACACAAGATTTCAGATTTAGTTGAAACCTATATGGGTGGTACATCAGGTGGTTTATATTCAATCTTCTTATCAGGGTTATCTCAAGGTGTGATTCAAAAAGGTGGCAAGGGTGAAGCTGTTTCCTCCAAGGTCTTTTCAGAAGCTTTGGAAGTCGCTTTAGATACATTATACAAATATACCAATGCCAGAATTGGTGATTCCACCGTTATTGATGCACTTGAGCCATTTGTTAAAGAGTTTTCTAAATCACAAGATTTGAACAAAGCGGTCCAAGCCGCTGAAAAAGGTGCAAAGTCCACAGGTGAAATTGAAGCTAAATTCGGTAGAGCTTCGTACGTTGGTGAATCAAGTAGTATTCCAGATCCTGGTGCTGTTGGTCTAGTTGAGTTCTTAAAGGGGTTACAATCAGCTTTTTGATTAGTTAGCAGTGAGCTCTATATCAACAAATGATGAATTGACTTTATGATGTAGTATCTTTAGTTTGGGAGTCTGAATCATTACAGTACATGTTCATTTCGCTAACGTCTACCATTTGAAATATTAATCTATTAGCTCCATTAATCAACTGATCAAGTACAGCGAAAAGTCTATAGGTTGTTGACAATAAAGTCTCAATATGGATACGAGATACACTATAGACTGCTTTACACTACACAGTGATCATGAACAGCGAAGTGCTCATCTTAGACTACTTGTCGCGAAATCATTTTATTTGCGTTTAACGCTTTAGCCTATATCTCAAGTGCTCCTACCGACAACTCGCGCTTTGCAGAAATTTTAAGAAACGCGTTCGAAATGAAAAAAGACCTTGATATATTGCAGATGTTGTAAGTCATTGACCACCGAAATTAGTTAGAAGAGATGCCATTAGATTTCGACAAGATCTATTTGAACCAAAGCAGGGCCTTTGGTCGTTTCCGTCTTGCCGAGACCGGTCTTGGTTGGAAGGCTGCTAGCACTGGTGGGTCTGCTAATAAGAACGCTCCATTCGTGTTGCCATCTGAAGAACTATCATCAGCTCAATGGTCTCGTGGGTCCCGTGGCTATGAAATGAGAATTCAGACTAAGAACAAAGGTGTTGTAAAATTTGATGGGTTTGACGTTGAAGATTTTAATCAATTAAAGAATGAACTACATCGTGTTTCAAATGTTCAATTAGATCATAAAGAGCACTCTTTGAGAGGTTGGAATTGGGGTAATGCCGATTTCGCTAGAAATGAATTAGTGTTTCAAATTCATGGGAAACCTTCATTTGAAGTTCCATACCAGGATATTGGTAATACCAATTTATCTGGTAAAAATGAAGTCGCTGTTGATTTTAACGTGAATGATAACGTTAATACCGCTGGTGATGAAATAGTGGAAATGAGATTTTATATCCCTGGTACCGTACCAAATGAAAATACAAAGACTATTAAGAATGAAGATGGTGAAGAAATTGAAGTTGATGAAGAAGAAGAACAATCTGCTGCTAGTGCATTCTATGAAGAGTTGAAAGGTAAAGCCGATATTGGTCAAGTCACTGGTGAAGCTATTGCATCATTTACTGATGTGTTATTCTTAACTCCTCGTGGTAGATTTGATATTGATCTATATCCAGGCTCCTTCAGATTAAGAGGTAAGACCTATGATCACAAGATTCAATTCCAACAAATCGAAAGAATCTTCTCATTACCAAAACCGGATGATATCCATCATTTAATGGTTATTCAGATTAACCCTCCATTACGTCAAGGTCAAACACCATATCCATTCCTGGTGCTACAAGTCACTAAGGATGAAGAATTAGAATTAGAGATTAACGTTGATGAAGATGAATTTAAAGAAAAATATGAAGGTCGTTTAAAGAAGAGATACGATCAACAAACTCATTTAGTATTATCACATGTCTTTAGAGGGTTAAGTGAAAAACGTATCATTATACCAGGTAATTTCACATCTCAACAAGGTCGTGCCGCTGTTAGTTGTTCATTAAAAGTTAATGAAGGTTACTTATACCCATTAGAAAAATCATTGTTATTCGTTACAAAACCAACTGTCTTTATTCCATATTCCGATGTCTCATATATAACGGTATCGAGAGCTGGTGATTCTTTAACTTCAAATAGAACTTTTGATTTAGAAGTGTTCTTGAAGAATGGTGGTGGTCATAAATTCGCTAATATTAATAAAGAAGAACAAAACTCCATTTCTTCATTCTTAAAAGAGAAGAACATTAGAGTTAAAAATGAAGATGCTGAACAACAAGCTAGAATCAGTGCTGCCCTTGCCGTTGACGATTCAGATGATGAAGACGTCCAAATGGGATCTGCTGATGAAGATGAAAGTCCAGATGAAGATTTCAATAGTGGTGATGAGTCCAGCTCAGACTCAGATGTCGCTGAAGAATTCGATAGTGATGCCCCAGGCAGTGATGATGACGATGATGAACCTCCTTTAAAGAAGAGTAAAAACTAATCTTTGTATATTTCTAGAACAGTCTTATGATTTAAACAAATGTAGAGCTCATAACCCTTTTTGGTATCTTTTCACTTCCAAGGCCATGTCAAAAAAAAAAAAAAATCTGGGGAAAGAAATAGCAAATTACAAATTGATCAACATTGCAAAAAAACCCAATTTAACCTTCAAAGATGTCAATTAAGAGCTTCTTTTCTCCTCAAAGAGTCTACGCTGTGGTTGGTGCTAGCTCCAATAGATCAAAATTCGGTTATAAAGTATTAAAATGGTATACTAATTACGAATTACCTGTTGTCCCAGTGAACCCTACATCTTCTACAATTTTGGACTTACCTACTTCTTCAACGTTAGTGGATGCCATCTCTTACATTAAAGAAACTTATCCAGATAATGATGGTGTAAGTGTAAGTTTTATCACTCCACCAAATGTCACTTATGATGTCTTGGAAAGTATCAAAAATGCCGGTCTACAGGATGTTATCAAAGGTGCTTGGTTCCAACCTGGTGCTTACGATTCAACTGTCATTTCCAAGGCAGAAGAATTAAACATCGATCCAATCATTGAACACGGTGATTGTATCTTGGTATCTGGTGGCTCTTTCTTAGTGGAGTCCAAATTGTGAAGTTTACAAAAACTTACCTTATGAGCCACATAACACTTCAGCATCGAGTTTTATATTGAAGAACCAAATAAGATGATGTTTCTCAAAGACCATGTTCTGATCTTCTGAGAACAATGTTAAAACTTATTACAAAATCTTTACAAGTCATGCTATTTTCAAAATCAAATTTGACATTTCAATAAATAGGATCCTTAATCATTCTTTTGATAAACCCTTTCCAACTTTCACCATTACCTGTAGATTTTATCGATATAGAATGATTGAAAGGGAGTAATTCTGTTGAAGTTATCACTGGAATATGATCTTTATTCTCGTTAGCAGTATCACTAATTTCCCATATCAATTTTTCAAATTTTTTAGCCAATGAGTTTAATTCCTCTTTCCCTTGATAAGGGGTCTTTATTACTCTTATATTGATTAACCATTCTTCGAATGCAATTTCTTCTTCAATTTTACCAAACCAGGTTGGTTTTTTCAATTTTTTCACTTCATAAAATTTAATACCAACTTGTGTGAATTTAACATTTGTCGATTGAGCATTATGAGGTCTCAGACTTGGTGATTTAGGGTTTAATGAACTATGGATAGAGCCACCAAGTTCCAAAGTTGTATTTGTAGACGTTGTAGTGTTAGGAGAACCTGTGATATCGTCAATCTCGTCATCATCATTGAATCTAATATTTGCATAGGGATTGCTTGATAATCCACCTCCAGTTCCCGTGTTTGAAAGGGCATTGATATGTTTAAAAGGGGGAGGGGACCCCATGGGCGTTGCCGAGAACACTGGTGTATCACTATCAGTATCTATCTTCGTTATCAATGTAGATATTTTACTCTCTATTAATTGTTCGAGCTCCAGTATATCGACAAAGGGCTTATCACCACACCGGTTAGTAAGTTTTGCAATTGTCTTATAGGAGTCATACTCACATAGGGGACATCCAAAACTTCTCTCGTTCTTGGTTCCACTGATCCAAACGTTCTATAAAAGAAAACTGTACATATCAAACCTGTCATGTTAGTCCTTGTTCCACCTAAGAATAGCTGCTAGTTGGGAGAGATAACTCGCAAATATTTAAAGATAACTTACCTTGTACAACTTCATGAACGTGCTGTCTATCCACAGTGACGTCAAAACTGAACTCCTGCATTGGCAATGAGTTTAATCTTATGAGTTTTTTGGTTTTAAATGGTGGTTTGACATTGTTCCCCATAAACAATTTTGATAACAAACGCGAATTTTTGGAACTAAGTACAAATATGTGAAGAGCTTGTTCTTTATATATTTGGGCTATGAATTAATTCCGAATGGCAAAGAAACCACTAACTATCTCATATGAGATTCTGATCTCTCTCCAATGTATTCTAGAAGAAATTCTAGTTTTATCTGTTAATCTACCGGTAGATTCTTTGATTAGATCGTATTTTCTCTTTGATTAGATCATATTGTCTCTTTTTCAATCTTTATTCTTAGAATTACATATGCTTCCTACTTAGACTAAAAGCAATATTGGTCTATATAATTGTACGAAATTCAATAACATTTTTTAAATCTTCAACCCACTGAATGAGAAGTAACGATAATTGACCTTCCTATATTGCAGTTTCAATGGAGTCAAAAGGTTTAATAAGTTAAATTGTTTTCAAGAATGCAGCGACAGCTGCACCAATAACACTTGAATCGTTAACATGTTTTAAATTAATTTTAATATCATTAGAACTTTCAATAATTTTCTTTTGATATAATGTAGAATGTTGTAAAAAAGAACCAATAAAGTTTACATTAATAATATTTGAGTCTGACATTTCTTTAGAAGTTGTAATTAATGATTTCAATGCCTTTAATGAAGCAACTAAATATTTTGAACTTCTATCAAGGATTATATCAACAACTTCATTCAATGTAATAATGTCTTCAGTGGATAATATTAGATCAAATTCTAATTTTAATTTCCTTTGTACCATTTTAAAATCCTTGTTTTCAAATAATACAAACATTGCACCATGTAATTCATACTCATTAGTTAAAAATTCAGGAATCACATTATTATCATCAAGATTAATTAAACCTTCACTAATAAGATCCAAGATGATTAATCTAAATAATTCACAAACATAACGTGAAGAACATAAAAATTCTAAAGGTTGAAAGATTTTTCTTTGGAAATTTTGTTCCAGATAAGGTATAATTTCATCATTCGTCCACCTTGAATCAATTTTTAAATCGTATATAGTTGGTTGATTCAATTTACCAAAAAAGCCTAATTCAGTGTTATAAAGAGTATTCTCTATTGATACACAAGAGTTTAAACCTGTTCCAATAATCAGAGAAATATCTGATTGGAAATTTGTATCTAATAAACCAGCTAAATTAACTGCAATTGAATCATTAATTACCGCTTTGACACATATATCAACACCTAATTGTTCAAATCTTTCCCTAATAATAAAATTTAATGATTTATTTAAAATTTCTTGAGTTATATGAAATCCTTTACCCATAGTAATAATAACATTCTCATTAGTCAATGGGAATGACCAAGTTATACCAACATTAATTTGATTAGGTACTTCATCTAATAACTCTAGAGCTCTTTGAGCTATATTATCAAAAAATTTTAAATCAATAATTTTTTCAGTCTCTTTCAGGATCCATTGTTTCTGTTTCAAAATTTCAACACCATTAGTTGATAATCGTGTAAGACCTATACGTAAAGTAGATCCACCAACATCAAGACAAAGGAAATCACCTTTTATATCACTGGGGTCAATATTAGATGGGATAATGACATTGGTAGGTAATAATGAGATTCTTTTCGGTGTCTCTAAGGCATTTAAAAGTGATTTATAAATATTTGATTCGGTATCAATTGTATCTATTTGAAATTGATCTTTTAAATCATTAAGAAAATTTGATGTTGTTTGTTCTGTTGTATTAAAAATAGTCTTTAATTTTACGTGTGTGGGAAGTTTTAAAACTTTTGATTCCACAGGCGATACAGGAGCTGACATTGTATTTTGTGGTATCTTTCGATACGTTCAATTGATAAACCTCGGTAACTATACAATTGATTGTTGACATTTTTTTCTGTTATTTTTCTCCACTTGAATGTAAATTTAGATCACCGATGTAAGGAACGAGAGTAATGCATTGATCATCAATGACGTAAATTACAATTAAATAAAAAGTATGATCATAAACAATAAACAAAATAAAATAGTATACACGAAGGGAACTAAAAGGTTAAGGGGATCATCATCATAACGTTTCTCTTTCTTTTTCTCTGACACACACTGTGATACTCGCTCTCTCTCTCTCTCTTTAACACAAACTATTTGTTTACTTCTTCTTACCAAATAAACCTCTCTTCTTTTTTTGCTTTTTAGCACTTTCAACTGGAATTGGAGCTTGATAAACACCTTGTTCAAACCCGTCATCACCTGTAAAAGAATGAATTGGTTGAGATTGATTTTGAGTTTGTGAACCATATGGATTTGAACCAAATCTTGGGAAATCATCTCTAACTCTAAATCCAAGGACATCAGATTCTAAACGTTCTTTATATGATAGGTCACCAGTAATAGAATATTCAAAAGATCTTATAGTGTCTAAAGGTCTTTCATCTCTTGATCTTGTTGGATTTGAGATATCAGGTCTTTGAATTTGTTTACCAAATACATCGACTAAACCCTGGCCAACAATATATGATTCTCTTGTTTTATCCATACTTTGATCACCTGCAACTTCAAAAGGTTGAGCTTCACTAACTGCACCTAACACAGGATCATGAACAGATGATGAACGAAGTTTATAATGTTGAGCATCTTCTTTAGTAATAGTTTCCTTCTGTTGTTCACCAGAATGATTTGATGATTTTGAATTTCTTCTAAAGATAGCCATTATATTTTTTTAATAAGGGGACAAAAAGAGGTAAGAATAATCAATTTGATTAGGTATTAACCTTATAAAATTAATTTAAACTATGTGTGGAAGTATATTAAAGGTATCCGGTAAGTTATTATCGAATATATTCTTTAAATTAACTGAAGTTTAATGTTAATCTTGATCTTTATAAGTTTAAATTAGTTAAATTTGTTTTATGTCAATTTTTTGTTTTTAAAATTGTCTATTATTAAAAAAAAGTTTTCGCCAAGTGGACTCAAATTTCGCGGGGAGCATAGCCATCATGTTACTATAGAAACAAATTAAATATTACTAGTTAATTAGTACTTATTAGTGAAAGGTATCTTTAGCTCAAGTTTGTCTCTTTCCTTTCTCTATCTGTTTCTTTCTTTGGTCCTTATTCCTTTTGTTCTTTCGTTTTAATTTCTCTGTTCTCTCTCTTTCTCTCTCTCTCTCTCTCTGATCTTCACGTGTTTAAATGTACAATGAGGCAATTAAAATCGCGTGTTGTTTACACTGGACACCGTGGCTAGAAAAATTTACTTGTTACTTAATCCATCTTAGACTACAATAAATATTAATTAAGATATATTAAAGATAATTAAAAATGTAAATTATAAAAATCATCTTTATTTAAACCACCAACAGTTTTTAAAATTTGTTTTGAAATAACTTGACAAGATTTAATTAATTCATCATTTGTTAAATCACTATTAATACAAATTTTTAAATGTGGAACCAATGGTAATTTTTCTTGTGCAATGGAAAAAGTTGATTTTGTAATAAGGATACCATTAGCTCTACAAGCTTCAATTATCTTGGCTAATAGAATCTCTTCTTGATTATAAGATTCAATAAATTTATCACTAATACCTTTTTTATTTAATTCACCAATAATTGAACCTTCACCTGTATAACCATTTGGTAAATTAAATTGATTTCTTAATTCATCAGATAATTTTAAATGTATTATACTTGAATGAGAATTTGAAATTATATCAAAAAATTTTAAAATTGTTGAATCTTTTGATAATAATTCATATAACTTGGCTGTATTTTTATGTAATTTTGAAATAATAATTGAATTACCCTTTGAATCTCTATTTTCATCAATTATATTTAATGCAGCTGAAGTTGCTCTTGCAACATATGCAGGTAATGAAGCACTAAAACAATAAGCTAAAGAACCAATTCTTTGATGATAAGTCATTACTGAATCACCAATACAAAATGCACCTGATGATGAAAATGATGTTGCCATTGATCCCACTGTAATTTCAACTTTATTACGTGAAATATTATAATGTTCAGTTAATCCACGACCAGTTTTACCTAAGACACCTAAAGATAATGATTCATCAAGGAATAATCTAAATTTAAATTTATCTTTTAATTCAATTAATCTTGGTAAATTTGGTGAATCACCATAATTTGCAAATAAACCTTCACTAACAATAAATTTTCTTGAAATTGGTTTTTCAAATTGGAAAAATTGTTTTTGTAAATCTTCTAAAATATCTTCTAAATGATCAAGATCATTATGATTATAATAATAAATATTTGCTCTTGATAATTGTAAAGCTTTTTGAATTGCTAAATTAACACCAGAATCTGCAATAACAAAATCACCTCTTTTTAAAAAACTTGGTAAAACTGAACCTGGTGTTGTAAAATCTTGTCCATAAAGAATAGCACCATCTGTACCGAAAAAATCTTTTAAATCATTTTCTAATTTAATATGAATATCTTGATTACCATAAAAATTTGGTGGACCACAAGCACCAACACCATTTTGTTGAACAATTTCTGATGATTCTTTTTTAACTTCATCATTAATACCAAGATTTAAAAAATTTAATGAAGCTAAATTAATTAAATCTTCACCAAGTGTTGTATTTAAATGTGAAGAAATTGCACCTGTTGAAATTGGTAATGTTGATAATTTCCATTTTTCTTCATCTCTTAATGGAATTACTAAAGGTTCAGGTTCCCATTCTTCAACTAATTCTTCAATCTCTGATTTTGATAATTTAACAAAATCTTTTTTACCTCTTTCATATTTTGATGTTGTAAAATATCTAATTGCAAATATAACAAGAATAATTTCTAATATTGTTCTAATTGGATCATTTTTATGAGAAGATTTAATATATCTAACAACAATTGGACCACCAGGGATCAATTCAATATAATTTCCAATTTTTTCCCAATAAGTATCAAGGATTAAATCCACTGTACTAATAACATCGTTAAATGTAATACTATTATTTGACATAACTTATTGATTATTCATATAATAACATAAATAAGTTTAAATCAATAATTGATTAATTGAATTTTACCAGGTTTAAAATTTGTTGAGATGTTGTTGTTTTCCTTATAGGGGAAACTGTCAAAAAAGTTGTCCAAATTTTTAATAAATTTTCGTGGTATTGTAAATCAATAATGCTTGTTAATGAAATGATTAATTAAATGATTAATTGATTAATTGATTAATTTATAAACTTTATAAACAATTAAAAATCATTTTTAGATTTTATTTATTTTACCCCTTTTATTCCGTTAAATGCGCGCTAATTGAGGCATTGACATTATCTGTTATTATTCTCAATTCACGAACCAGCATTACGCGAGGCTATGTTTAGTGGTTATCAGGGGGGTTTTATATTTCCTAATCGGGAAGTCTAGAAACACACAGGGAGACAGAACACCCAGACACCATCTGCTTACTCTTTGCTGACATAATCAAAAAAATCCCCCATATTTTTTGACTTTTTTAATAAATTCAATTGATTTGTGTGGGAGGCGTTAAAGGATTTCTAAAAAATAGTAAAAAATTCACCAACTGATGGATAAACCGCTAATTAAACATAATCGTTTCTTACTATAATTTAATTAAATAAAAGTACAATGTCATCTGGTGCTTTTAAAAGATTCTTACATTCTGAAACTGGTCCAATGACCGTGCATTTTTGGGTAAGTGATGATTTGTAATTGTAATTATGAATTTTGGCGATGAGTATGGCATATATCATATGACTTCCCGGTCTGGGGTTAAAGTAAACAAACCGTTGGTAGGAAAGAGGTTTATTGTTTCTAGGATTGAACAAAGTAATTACTCTGGGAAATTTTGCTTTCCATTATTAATACTCTTCATTGTTAACCCCCCACAATTTAATATTATCAATTCAGCCATACATTCATAATTAAATTATTAAAATTGATCTTTTATTAACAAATTATTAGGCACCTGTCTTTAAATGGGGTATTGTCGCTGCTGGTTTAAGTGACTTACAAAGACCTGTTGAAAAAGTTAGTGGTACTCAAAATTTATCATTATTAGCTACTGGTGTTATATGGACAAGATGGTCATTTGTTATTAAACCAAAAAATATGTTATTAGCATCTGTAAATTTCTTTGTTGCTGGTACCTCGGGTTATCAAATTGCTAGAATTGTTCAATATAGAAAAGAACAAGGTGATAACGCTTCTCAAATTATTAATTATTTATTTAATGGTCCAAGTGATAAACCAAAGACTGAAGAAAAAATTATTGAAGCTGCCTCTGTTATTACTGCTAAATAATTTGAGTTGGTATTTATTAGATATTCAATTACTTTGCTTTGATCATGAGTTTATGAAACTTTATATACATTATGATTTAAATTAATGTAGATTTATATATTTAATACCTTAACAGTCTATTAATGAACATTTATTCAATTCAAATCTATGGACCTTCAATTCTCTTAACTATTTGAATTTTTTTATCAATCTCACTAATATCATTAATTAAAAATCTTTTCAATTCATTATCTCTTGAACCCCAAGTTTCATATTGAGATTTTAATGATTTAATTTCAGGTTCATAAATTCTTTCATTTAAGAAACTTAATTTAGCTCTTTTATTCTTTTCAATATCCAAGATTTTATTAATTTCATCCTTTGATAATTCTAAAGTTAATGATTGATCAGATTCTAATTCAATTGGTAAAATATTATCTAAATTTTTATCTAATTGTCTAACTTCTTTCTCTTTAAGGTCTCTATCAAATTGATTTTCAAAATTCTTAGATATCTTATTAAATGAATCATAATTTATATCTTGAAGTTCTTTAACACCATCTCTATATATCCAATGAACTTTCTTCTCTAATTCAAATATCTTTACAGAACTCATTTGAAATTTATTATCTTTCTTTGTTTGTAAATCTCGTACTATTTCAATAAATCTTTCTTTATCAATTTCATTATTATCTGGATTAAGTGATTGTAATTCTATTAATGCATCAATTGTTGAAAGTGCCTCTTCAAAATTCTTCTCCAACTCTTCCATCTCCTCCTTAATAATTAACAAGTATTCTGTATTCTGTGTCTGTATCTCCAAAGGTTCAACGGATGACATGTTTGATCTGTGTATTTTATGATATTTAAGCTTTTGTTATATCTATATACCTTTCAAGACATTATTGAGTTTTGTTAATTTTCACCGGTATTTAAAAAAATAAACATTAGCCACCATTAAATTCATAGGTAAACAAATATCATCATTTAGTCAATCATAACCAATTGCCATAACATGAGCAAAGAACAAATATCACAACTACGGGCAGAATTGCGCCAGGCTTATGGACTACTCACAGAACTTAATCTTTATCATGGCGCCAAATGGGCCGCTGAGGCACTTAGTGGGCTTGAAATCAATACAGAAGACATTGAAGATGATGATAGTGAAATTGAAGATGAACAAGAATATGTGGCCACGTATAGATCTAAGAGAATCTCTGAAAAGGAGATGGATAAGATTAGACTAGCCAATTCATATTTCAGTGTGAAAGAATATGATCGTTGTGTCCATGTATTAAAAAGATGTCAATCAGATCGTGCTAAATTTATTAGACTCTATGCCATGTACATAAATGGTGAAAAGAAAAAAGAGGAAGAAACCGAGGGTGTTTTAGGTTCCAATGATAACCAGAGTAGTTCCAATACTTATATCCCTATCATATTAAAAGAACTAGAGTCCCTATTGAAACAAAAAAATTCTAATGATCCATTCTTATATTATCTATATGGTGTTGTATTATTAAAACAAAAATCAACAGTGATGGCTCAACAAGCTTTGATCACATCTATAAAATTATATCCTTTCAATTGGAGTGCTTGGAGTGAATTAATTTCAAGTATACAGACTCTTGACTCTGCATTTAAAATAATTGAAGACAATTTCCAATACCCACCAGATGATAGACTATTTAGTCAAATATTAATGATTAGAATTTTTAAAATTGTTATTAATCAAGAATTTTTCCAGCAAACTTTTGAACTATACAAAGAATTAGAATCTTTATTAAAGATCTTACCAAGTTTTTCTTTCTTGAAGACTCAAAAGGCTCTAATGTCGTACCATGCCTTGGAATATCAAGAAGCAGAACAACAATTTGATGATATCTTGATTAATGATCCACTTAGATTAGATGATCTAGATACATATTCAAATATTCTTTATGTTATGGAAAAAAAATCAAAACTTGCATACTTAGCACAACTTGCAAGTTCTATTGATAAATTCAAACCTGAGACTTGTTGCATTGTTGCTAACTATTATTCATTGAAATTTGAACATGAAAAGGCTATAATGTATTATAGAAGAGCATTAACTTTAAATAGAAATTGCTTATCCGCTTGGACATTGATGGGTCATGAATTTGTTGAATTGAAAAATTCACATGCTGCTATTGAGTCATATAGAAGAGCAGTTGATACCAATAATAAGGATTTCAAAGCATGGTACGGTTTGGGTCAAGCTTATGAGGTGTTAGATATGCACCTGTATTCCCTTTATTATTACCAAAGAGCATGTTCCTTGAAACCATTGGATAAGAGAATTTGGATCGCTTTGGGTCATTGTTATGAAAGATTAGGAAAACTTGAAGACTCAATTAAGAGTTACCAGAAGGCTATCCAATTGAATGAGCTATCAGATGTCACTATTTACTACAAATTGGCTCTACTATACGAGAAGTTGTTTGATACTAATAAGGTTTATGAATACATGAGACTCTGTTATTTAGAAGAATTGAACGAAGGTCTGAAGAATGACGAAACTTGCAAGGCAAGATTATGGCTAGCCAAATTTGAAACTGAAAAGAAGAATTGGCAATTGGCTTACCAATATGCTAGTGATCTAAATCATGGTTCAAGTCAAGAAATTGAAGAGGCAAGAGCCGTTGCAAGGGAAGCAAGATACCAAATGAATCTCAAATGAACAACAGTAATTTACTAATGATCTAACTAATGAATACACTGCCATTTAAAGCTAACTAGAACCCATATGTAGGCCCTATATATTCAAATGACGAAGAGGAATCGACGCGTCTCATTTGCCCCATTGAAATCATACGCCAGTATTATAATGACTAAGCATGAGGTGTTCGGATGTTTTTCTCTTCTCAAAAAATTTATATGAAAATTTAAGCCATAAGGTAAACATAACGTAAAGTTTTAACAATTACAAGACTTATCACAACAATTAGCCGATTTTAGAGGTCTTTTCAAGGTCAGCGCTACACTACGGGATATTCAATTAACTTGTTTGTCGCTTCACTATTTGCTCTTGATAGACGCTGGACCAAAAACTACCTATTCTTGATAAAGACCCACACTTATCAAAAAGTTTAGATCTAATCAAACTTTGGCCTCTAATAGGTTTTGTCTTTATTCATAAATTGAGGATATGGGTAGCATACCTCCACCTCCAGGATGGAATCCGCCTCCTCCTCCTCCCCCACCTTCCAATGGTGTTCCACCTCCACCTCCACCGGGCCTACCCAACAGTAATGGGTTTCAACCACCTCCTCCACCACCGCCATCGAACTCTTCAGTTTCACAGTCCAATTCCAAGTTCAACAAAAGTGATCTTGATATCAAGAAGAGAAAATGGCTACAGTTACAAAAGACACGTTATCAAGGAACGCGGTCTAAAGTGGGCGGTTACGTTCATTCACAAAAAGTCGATATGCCACCGGAACATTTGAGAAAGATCGTTCATGATCACGGTGATATGTCATCTAGAAAATTCTCACAGGACAAAAGAGCTTACCTTGGATCACTGAAATACATGCCACATGCTGTTTTGAAGTTGATTGAAAACATGCCACAACCATGGGAAGAAATAAAAGAAGTTAAAGTCTTGTATCACATTACTGGTGCCATCACTTTTGTCAATGAAATACCCAGAGTTATTGAACCTGTATACAAGGCGCAATGGGCTACTATATGGATCAACATGAGAAGAGAGAAGAGAGATCGTCGTCATTTCAAGAGAATGAGATTTCCACCTTTTGATGATGAAGAGCCACCATTGAACTGGGCAGAAAATATCCAAGACGTTGAACCACTAGACCCTATCCAACTTGAGCTTGATGAAGTGGATGATGAAAAAGTCATTGAATGGTTTTATGATCCAAGACCACTGGTTGATCAAGTTGAATTCGTTAATGGTGAATCTTATAGAAAATGGAACTTACCTTTGGAAGTCATGTCAAATCTTTACAGACTGTCTACACCACTTCTGGGGAACATTGTTAACAAGAATTACTATTACCTATTCGATAAGAAGTCGTTTTTCACAGCCAAAGCATTGAACAATGCCATTCCAGGTGGTCCAAAGTTCGAACCTCTATACACCGATATTGAAGAGGAAGATTACAATGAATTTAACTCCGTTGATAGAATCATCTTCAGAATTCCAATAAGGACAGAGTACAAGGTTGCTTATCCACAGTTGTATAACTCATTGCCAAGATCTGTCGAGATATCTTGGTATGCTGACCCAATCAACTGTTACATCAAACCTGATGATACAGATTTACCTGCTTTCTACTTCGACCCACTGTTAAACCCAATCACACCCAGAACAGTTCAGAATACCAAGACAGACACAGAAAAAGATTTGTTTAACGAAGAAACAGGTGAAGACATAGAAGATTTCACTCTACCTTCGGATATCAAACCTTTCTTCGAAGAAGAGGAGCTAGAGTTAGATGAAACGCCGAATGCCTTGGAGCTATGGTGGGCTCCTTATCCGTTCAATCGTCGTTCTGGTAAGACTGTTAGGGCTCAAGATGTTGCTTTAGTGAAGGATTGGTACCTACAGAGGCCATCTAGAGACTACCCAGTGAAGACTAGAATTTCGTATCAGAAACTATTGAAAGGATTTGTGCTGAATGAACTGCACAAACAACCACCATCAAACCACAAGAAGATAAAGCTACTAAAGAGTTTAAAACAAACAAAGTTCTTCCAATCTACATCAATCGACTGGGTTGAAGCTGGTTTACAAGTTTGTCGTCAAGGTTTCAACATGCTGAACTTATTAATCCACAGAAAAGGTTTAACCTATTTGCATCTTGACTACAATTTCAACTTGAAACCCACCAAAACCTTAACCACTAAAGAGAGAAAGAAGTCAAGATTTGGTAATGCCTTCCATCTAATGAGAGAGATTCTAAAGGTTGTCAAGCTGCTTGTGGATGCTCAAGTCCAATTCCGTTTGGGTAACGTTGATGCTTTCCAACTAGCTGATGGTATATACTACATCTTGAACCATCTTGGTCAACTGACTGGTATCTACCGTTACAAGTATAAAGTTATGCACCAAATTCGTGCTTGTAAAGACTTGAAACACATTGTCTACCATAGATTCAACAATGTCATTGGTAAAGGTCCTGGTTGTGGGTTCTGGCAACCTGCTTGGAGGGTTTGGATCTTCTTTTTGAGAGGTATCATCCCACTGCTGGAAAGATGGTTGGGTAACTTGTTGTCACGTCAATTTGAAGGTCGTTCCAATGAGGTTGCTAAGACCGTTACCAAGCAAAGAAATGATGCTTACTACGACTTGGAATTAAGAGCTGCTGTCATGAATGATATCTTAGATATGATCCCAGAAGGTATCAAGCAGAACAAAGCCAAAACTATTCTGCAGCATTTGACTGAAGCTTGGAGATGTTGGAAGGCTAATATTCCTTGGAAAGTTCCAGGTCTACCTGACCCGATTGTTAAGATTATTGAACGTTATGTCAAAGCTAAAGCTGACGGTTGGATTTCTGCTGCTCACCATAACAGAGAGAGAATCAAACGTGGTGCCACTGTTGAAAAGACTGTTGCTAGAAAAAACTTGGGTAGACTAACCAGATTATGGTTTAAGAGTGAACAAGAGCGTCAGCAAAACATTGAAAAAGATGGTCCTGCAATCTCACCAGAAGAAGCCACCACAATCTTTAGGACTATGGTGCACTGGTTTGAAAGCAGAAACTTCGCTCCAATTCCATTTCCACCGCTGAGTTATAAACATGATACCAAACTGTTGATCTTAGCATTGGAAAACTTGAAAGAATCATACAATGCACAAGGTCGTTTGAACTCAGCTCAACGTGAAGAGCTGGCCTTGATTGAACAAGCTTATGATAATCCTCATGAATGTTTGAGTAGGGTGAAGAAGTTCTTGCTTACTCAAAGGGTGTTCAAAGAAGCCAGAGTTGAAATGCTGGATCAGTACCACCAGTTGACCCCTGTCTATGAGATTGATCCATTGGAAAAAATTACTGATGCCTATCTAGATCAGTATCTATGGTATGAATCTGAGAAGAGAGGTTTGTTTCCAAACTGGGTTAAGCCAAGTGATTCTGAAATCCCACCACTGCTGGTTTACAAATGGTGTCAAGGTGTCAACAATCTAGACCAGGTTTGGGAGACTTCTGACGGTCAATCAAACGTGATGCTACAAACTACATTAGGTAAGATTGCTGAGAAGGTTGACTTTACTCTTTTAAATCGTTTGTTGAGACTGATCATGGACTCAAACATGGCTGATTACATCACTGCTAAGAACAACATTGGTCTGTCGTTCAAAGATATGAGTCATATCAACAAATATGGTTTGATCAGAGGTCTACAATTTGCTTCTTTTGTTTTCCAATACTATGGTTTAGCCTTTGATTTGATGATCCTTGGTCTAGAGAGAGCCAATGAACTTGCTGGTCCACCAAACTTACCAAACGAGTTCTTGCAATTCCAGTCGAAGGAACAAGAGACCTCAAGTCCTATCAGATTGTATGCTCGTTACATTGATAAGATCTACGTGTTCTTTAGATTTGATGAAGAAGATGCACAAGATCTGACACAGGCTTACCTATCCGAAAATCCAGATCCAAATTTCGAAAACATCGTTGGTTACAACAATCGTCGCTGCTGGCCAAGGGACAGTCGTATGAGACTGATGCGTAATGATGTGAACTTAGGTAGAGCTGTGTTCTGGGAGGTTCAAGGTCGTGTTCCAAGGGCTCTGGCCATGATTAACTGGGAAGACACACTGGCTTCGGTCTACAGTAAAGACAACCCGAATTTACTGTTCACTATGTGTGGATTTGAAGTTAGAATCTTACCAAGATCGAGAATGGACGAGGTTACTTCTTCAACTGATGGTGTTTGGGACTTGATTGACAATTCTACAAAGCAACGTACTGCTAAGGCTTTCCTCCAGGTCACTGAAGAAGAGGTTGAGAAATTCCACAGCCGTATTCGTCAAATCTTGATGTCTTCTGGTTCCACCACATTCACCAAGATTGCCTCCAAGTGGAACTCTGCGCTACTATCATTGTTCACGTACTTTAGGGAAGCTGCTGTTTCAACTGAATCATTACTTGACATCCTTGTTAAATGTGAGACTAAAATCCAAAATCGTGTTAAAGCTGGTTTGAACTCTAAGATGCCTACACGTTTCCCACCAGCTGTCTTTTACACACCAAAAGAATTAGGTGGTTTGGGTATGTTGAGTGCTTCCCACATTTTGATCCCGGCTTCTGATTTGAGTTGGTCTAAAGTCACCGATACCGGTATTACTCATTTCCGTTCTGGTATGACATTGGCTGAAGAAAAGATGATTCCAACCATCTTCAGATACATCACTTCTTGGGAAAATGAATTCCTAGATTCCCAAAGGGTTTGGGCTGATTATGCTATTAAACGTCAAGAAGCTATGCAACAGAATCGTCGTCTGGCATTCGAAGAATTGGAAGGGTCATGGGATAGAGGTATTCCAAGAATCAGTACGTTGTTCCAAAAAGATCGTCATACTTTGGCTTATGATAAAGGTCACCGTATTCGTCGTGAATTCAAACAATTTACCTCCATTCGTTTCAATCCATTCTGGTGGACTTCGAGTCATCATGATGGTAAGCTGTGGAACTTGAACTCCTACCGTACCGATGTCATCCAAGCCCTTGGTGGTATTGAAACTATTCTTGAACATACGTTATTCAAAGCCACTGGGTTTGATTCTTGGGAGGGTCTATTCTGGGAGAAAGGTTCTGGTTTTGAGGACTCGTTGAAGTTCAAAAAGTTAACTAATGCTCAAAGATCTGGTTTAAGTCAAATTCCAAATCGTCGTTTCACTCTATGGTGGTCACCGACTATCAATCGTGCTAACGTCTATGTTGGTTTCTTGGTTCAGCTTGATTTGACTGGTATATTCCTACATGGTAAAATTCCAACCTTAAAGATTTCATTGATTCAGATCTTCCGTGCTCATTTGTGGCAGAAGATTCATGAAAGTATTGTGTTTGATTTGTGTCAAATCTTGGATGACGAAATGGGCATCTTGCAAATCGAAAGTGTGCAGAAAGAGTCTATCCATCCACGTAAATCTTACAAGATGAACTCATCAGCTGCTGACATCACCATCAATGGTACTTACAGATGGGGCTCAAGTGCTCCTTCTTTGTTGCACGACACTAATGATGATATGACTATTGCAACCAGTGATAAATTTTGGGTTGATGTTCAACTGCGTTATGGTGATTATGATTCTCATGATATCTCTAGATATGTCAGAGCTAAGTTCTTGGATTACACGAATGATGATCTGTATCCATCTCCAACTGGTGTCTTGATCGGTATTGACTTGGCTTACAACATGTATGATGCTTATGGTACATGGTTCCCAGGCTTCAAACCATTGGTCCAAAGTGCTATGAAGACCATTATGAAAGCAAATCCTTCACTTGCTGTCCTACGTGAAAGAATCCGTAAAGGTTTACAATTGTACCAGGCTCAACCTCAACAAGCCTTTTTGAACTCCAATAACTACTCTGATTTGTTCAGTAATGATACCCAATTGTTTATTGATGACACTAATGTTTACCGTGTTACTGTCCACAGAACTGTTGAAGGTAATCTGACAACTAAGCCAATCAATGGTGCCATCTTCATCTTGAATCCAAAGACTGGTCAATTGTTCTTGAAAATTATTCATACCTCCGTTTGGGCTGGTCAAAAACGTCTGGGTCAATTAGCTAAATGGAAAACTGCTGAAGAAATTGCTGCCTTGATTCGTTCGTTACCTCGTGAAGAGCAACCAAAACAGCTGATCATTACTAGGAAGGCAATGTTAGATCCATTAGAAGTCCACATGCTTGATTTCCCAAACATTTCAATTCGTCCATCAGAACTTCGTTTACCATTTGCTGCCTCAATGAAGATCGACAAATTACAAGATTTGGTATTGAAAGCTACAGAACCACAGATGGTGTTATTCAACTTGTTTGACGATTGGTTGAAGACTATTTCCTCATACACAGCATTCTCACGTTTGATCTTGCTATTACGTGCTCTAGATGTCAATCAAGACCGTACTAAATTGATCTTACGTCCAGATAGTTCAGTCGTCACTCAAGATCATCACATTTGGCCATCATTTACAGATGAACAATGGGTTGAAGTCGAAACCAAGTTACGTGATTTGATATTGAATGATTATGGTAAGAAACACAACATCAATGTTGCTTCATTGACTCAATCAGAAATCAGAGATTTGATCTTGGGTCAAGATATCAAAGCCCCATCTGAACAAAGACAAGAGATGGCTAAGATCGAAGGTGACACTAAGGACGAAGCTTCTAATGCATTGACTGGTGTCAAGGTCAAGACAAGAAATGCACAAGGTGAAGAAATCATTGCTCATGTTTCAAGTAACTTTGAACAACAATCGTTCACTTCCAAGACAGAATGGAGAAAATTAGCCATTTCTGCCTCATTATTACATATGCGTTGCAAAAATATCTATGTTGCCTCAGACGATTTCGTTGAAGAGAAAACCACTTATATTATGCCTAATAATGTGTTGAAGAAGCTTATTCAAATCTCAGATACTCGCTCCCAAATTGGTGGGTATGTTTATGGTTCATCACCAGCTGATAATGATAAAGTCAAGGAAATCAAGACAATTGTTATCCCACCTCAAACATGCTCTTTCAACTCTGTTCAGCTGGGTAAGGTTCAAGAGAGCGAGTGGACTGAAGGTTTAGAATTGTTGGGTTGGATCCACACTCAATCTCAAGAATTCAACTACATGTCTGCAATGGATGTCACTACCCATTCCAAGCTATTCCATGCCGATGATGAAGAGTTAGTTGACTTTGCTGTCTCATTAACTACAGGTTCAGTGTCCTTAAATGCCTTTACATTGTCTAAAGAAGGCTACCAATGGGGTCGCCAAAACAAGAATTTGGATATAGCTCCAGAAGGATTCAAGATGGAATATGGTGAAACTGGTCAAATGATCTTGTCAAGTAACATCATTGGTAATTTCCTGACTCCATCAACTGATATTTGGAATTACACTTTCATGGGTACTAGATTCCATAAAGATTTAGATTACGATTTGAAGATTGACATCCCAATAGAATTCTATCACGAACTTCATCGTCCTAACCATTTCATCTCCTTCAATGAATTGGAGTACAGTGGTACGTCGGTCGAAGCTGATCAAGAAGATGTCTTTGCATAGAGAACTTAAGAAGCAAAAAAGAAGAAGTCTTTTGTACATTAAAGAGAACGGCGCCTATGAGGCCATTAATTTGTCATTATAAATCACTGTGTTAATATGTTTATTGTTTCTGTGTTAATATTTACGTCCATGTCATAAGGAAGTGTAGTTCTTTGGGAAAACGCCAACTTCACCGTTATTTTCACCTTTCCACCATTCAGCATCACTTCTGTTGTCTAAAATCTTGATTTTATCGCCCTTCTCTAAAGCTAAATCACCTTCCGCTTGTGGGGCAAAGTCGTATTTGGCATAACAGTACTGATAGGTGGTTCTGATAGAGCTTGTGGCTTCTGATCTGATATCAAGATGGTTAAGCTCTTCGCTGATGGCGCTGCCATGTCTCTGCAACCGGAATCTTTCCAAGTCAAGACCTTCTTTTGACTTTGTAATCGTTAGCTTATTAGTGATCTCCCTTACAGCAGAATGGTTCTTTTGAAACTTTTTAACAACCTCACTAAAGAACTCTGGGCCTTTCATCACTTTTTCCTTAGTTCTTAAAGTGAAAAGGCGCTCAGGTATGTCACTGATTTTCGTCAATGTGTAATAGATAGTCAACTGGATGTAAAAGAAGGTGACACTCAAAGGTCTCATCAAATCGGAAACTATCTTGAAGAACTTAGGAAACTCTTTCAAGAACAAGTCATTGATCAGGTCGTACTTCAATTTTGAAAGCTCGAGATTCTTTTCATATCTGACCAAGTTCTCTTCTTGTTTCAAAGTTAAAACACCATCACCTGAACAAGTTCTTTCTTTTAACGAAGCCAAACCATTCTGATACTTATTAACGTCCAATATAGCAAAGTCTCTTTCTCTAATGTTTCTTTTGATCTCCTTTGTAATTGCAGTTATCTTCTTGATAGGATCTCTAACGTTATTCAACAACAACTCCAAGTTTGGTTTAGTCTGTGTCTGAATTTCCTTCAATTCTTTAAATAGTTTAACAGCGAGACCCAAGTTACCTTCAAGTTCAATGGAGTCTCTGATTGACGATGCAGAACATTCGGATGATTTAGGATCTAGTGATTGGTTAACAACCTTTTTAAAAGCATCTGTAAACTCCAAAAACTGTTTCAAATACGTCCCAGTGTAATCACAATACTTTGTAATTTCTAATGCCAAACTATGAATGTTCTCGTCCATCTTGACAAAGCGGATGTAGAGCTCTTCAAACTCTTTGTGTTTAGGCATCTGGGGTCCATTGTTGATGGTCTGTTTGATGATTTGTGGAGCTCTAACTAATGACCTCTTGAAGTTGATCCAGTCTCGATCATTAGACATCTCATGGATCATGCATTGGAACTTATCATCTAAAGACTTGGCCTTACCAGACATGACTACCCTCCGAAAGTGTCCACTGCTTATATATGTATCATCAGGGGCTCTAAACTTCTTACCAAACTTTTAGTTTGATTTTATTTTTGTGTCACTTTTGTGTCACTTTTCTTATATGTCCAAATGCGGGAAGAATAGCGGCTACAATATTTATTTGAAAAGATCATACAGTGAACCCCTGGACTTAGTCAGCAGAGTATGAAAGATATGCCCTATTTCGGGTCTTTAGAAGACTTTGACGATTAATCTACATTATTAAATATACTATAAATATACTATAAATATACTATAAATATGCACATGTATCATCATACATGTTACGTAATGCGATATGATGCCTGTGATTACAATCTGTGATTTGGGAATCGATAGCTCAATAAACGATGATGTTTCATTAACAGTGCTTTAGGTCTAGGATAGTATTATAGACAAGGATAATAATGCGACTACCACAAAATTAATAAGGGTAGGAGCCAAGACTATTACAGCTACAAGATCCTTGACGTGAAGATGTTGATAGTGGGATCTGCTGAAGAAATTAATCCTCGACCAAGTCTGAGTTACAGCGCTCCAATTATACGGTGATTATACACATGAATCTCAACCAAGCATACGTTGATTAATACTTAAGTACTATTAATATTTATATATTTTATAGTACCAATTCGAATGGAAGAGATTTCAAGTTACAAGTTCGTATGTTAGTATTTAAATTTCAAAATTATATTCAACCCTTCATTTGACTCGGAATTGCCGCGGTGATCAAAACTTAATTGAGATCCCGATTGATGACATAATAGCTTATATAATCACCCCAACTTGTACTGGGCCTCTTGATTGGTTATCTACTGCTTCTTTTCAAGATGACTTGTAGCTAATACATCTAAAATAACTCACCATCGTAGTACAACTACAACTTGTCAATCAATCTGCATATGGACGCGCATAGCAAAGCATAAACATACGAGAAACATATATGAACTCAGGCACCATTTACTGAGGTATCTGCACGTCCAATTTTACTCCACAAATGACTCCCCAATGCAACTTTACATCGAAGATCAGTGTCAAAAATCGCATCTCAGCTTGCTTTTGACCTAATCGGACATACAACAACAGCAATCAAAATCGTATATCTGTGCTCCGGGGTGAACCTTGTTTAGTCAGGTTCTTCATCCCATACACCCAGAAGCTGGTCCAATCCGTTAACGGTGTCCTAAATTAAATTGAAATAACGTGGCCGGACATCCATGGACAGAGGGGAGGCCAATGGTTAAAAACCTAAACTGGGACCCTGGTCGTAGTGGCGAAATTGGCAAGTGGCAAGTGGCAAGTGGCAAGTGGAGAGTAGCAAGTGGGAATTAAAAGCGCATAAAATTTGCCAGTTTATATTGCCACTAGATGACGTGCCAGTTACGCAAGTGCGGGTGTGTAGTGCCACTAATGATATTGGGGTGAGAGGCGATTGTCAAGGTTACCCATGCTTCTCAAGTGATTAAGGCTAGAAGTTGACAAGATGACGATATTAGATTGGGGAACGCAAGGATAAAAATAACCCAGAAAACAATAATCATTTTCATACTTCATATCTCAAATGTTGCTAAATAGTTGAGTGGTTTTATTGAAGAGGTTGTTATCTCGTTAAATTGTGAATACATACAATGATAAATGTTTAATAAACTTTTCATAATTCGTAACTAAAAACCCATGAAATCAAAACTCCATAAAACAGAACCTAAACCAAATTATTTAACATAAAAACAACCAATATTATTTTCTAGTAGATGCTCATGTGTAATCATAAAACTTTTTGTCGTAACTTTTAATAAAATTGTCTAATCTGAACTATGTCAGCAAAACTAACACTTTTACTTATATGTTCTTCTTCTTTGTAATTAACGAAATTGATAGGACCATTATAACTTTTCTTTAGGATTGGTTTTGGAGAGGTAGACTCTTCTAAATAGTAAACTTTCTTGCTTAAAGTTTCAAAACAGTCTTCAGAGTCTAATGTGTAAGCGGATGATAATGATGAGAGACTCTCAGAACATGTAGAGTCAGATGTAGAATCAACAGAAGATGCACTAGATGTAGATTCTTTTGATGTGTGTTGAATATCAATCGGTGGAACTGAACAACTTGGTGAAACCGGTTCACCAAAGTTATCCTCAGTGGTATTAGAATCTGGTAGGGGGCCATATAACCAAGTTATATCACAATCTTTATACCAATTGACCGTCTCTGGAGAGATCTCCTTCAAGTCATTCTTCTTCTTTGCCCATTTCCTCCAGATGATGTTCTCTAGTCTTGAAACGTTGGTTGACTGTGGGATATAACAAGAACTTGAGTGAACATTATGAATTAGTTTCCAACAGTTATGTAGTTGCACTTCATTGAAGTCAAATTGGAAGTAGTCAATGGCGGCGAAGTGGGAGACGTTATGATTGTTGAGGTTGGAATACTTGTTGGTAATCAGATTATACTGGTCGTCGTAAGCGTACATAGCTATGAAGTACTGACCAAATGATAAATATAAAGAGCCTTTTATTGTAGAATTGAAGGAATGAAAACTCTGGCAGCAGAAGTCATCTTATTTATAAATGCCGGGCATCTAACTCCAAGTTTGAAACTCCGCTCATGCATGGCACCGGCAAAAAGAAACGCGAGGGAAATGTCACTAAAAACCTAAAAACCTAAAAGCAGTATAAACATTTGCGGCTAAACGCAAAGCGGAGTTTCAAAGAGAATCATAGCTCTCCTCTTGCTCCAGGAACCAGGGGTAGACTCCAATACTAGGTTCCAATTTGTCCCATCAGCACTTCTCAGCTCGTTTCCCCAGGCACTCTCTCCACATACTGGTCTTACATACTATTTCCCGCTTGGGCTCTGGCTTTTGTTTGGGTAGTGGGGTGCCCAAAGTAAAAAAACACTCTGCCTGGGCCCTCTCTCCGGATAAATTTCCGCTATTGATTGTACCAACCTAGAGGGGGAATCTCCGAGACCCCCCAGCAATGAATTGGAAAATAAAAATAGAAAGAATAATTCCACTCATTGAAAAGCTATAGATATGTCAGTGTGACAGGACACTATTGCCTTAGGTCATCGAATAACTACTCAGCACCTCATGGCTCAGATAAAAGTCATGAAGCGATAGTGGAAAAGTAATAGAACGCTCACAAGGGTCATCTTCTTTGTCTCCCACTTATTTCTTATAATTTCACCTAATCTGGGAAAGACCGTCATCACACTTTTTTTCCCTCAACCCTTCCCCCAGTACTTATCTCCGGAAAAACTTTGATGCAGGAAAGAAAATTCATGGGGGAAAATTAAAGCATACACATACAGGCGAAAATCGTATCATCGAGCATTTTGATGCCCTATAATTTAACCGTACACAAAAACATTGGTCCATGACTATGAGGTCGACGTAGTCCTTATACTTTTCAATTTTGCTAGAGGGGTTACAATAGGAAGATGTTAATAGTGCCCACGGGCTTCAACTCAGTCTTATTTAAAGTGTACAAGACATTGATCTAAGACTATATTCCTAGTTCCTTATTTCCTTCGTCCAATAGATCGCGACTCCGGGCTCTTCCTTTCATTCAGTCTAGAATTTCTGGAACTTTGGGTGAAGCTATGGCTTAAGTTGGGAATTGACTTATCGCTGAACATTTTGCATACCCCAGATCCCAGTGCATAAAGTCGGCGCTCTATAAAACAAAAACAGAAAGCTGAGTCCAGGGTTCCTAAGGCCATCTAGCCATAAGTCCATGGCAAATTATACTCAACGATTATCAAGTATATGAAGACCAACACTCAAAGTTCAAGCTTATTAGCGATACTTATCATTTTTTTAAAATCCAATACTTGATTGGCTCTCAAAACTGTAGAGGCAATACAACCAACCACACCGGAGAAACTCGTTTCTTGAAAAAAAGGTCAGGACCCAAAATTTGGCTCACACAATCCGGGAATAAGATGTTGCGACCCTATCTTTCTATATGTTATAACGCACTATACAACTCCGTGATAGGAAACAAACCGAAATAACGCATGTCAAAGATTTCGATGAAAGAAGAGCCCTTACTAGCCACGGTTCAAACGTTTACAATTCCTTAAATTGTGGGTCTGTTTTTTTTTTAGTCGACTTGCCTTATCCTCTCTGATTACTTGCACCGGGGCGCCGAAAAAGGCCACGAACATGATTCAGACGACTCAAGCGGAACTAACCATGACTCAGGGGTCAATTGGGATTCGAAATTTCACGATAGATTACGTATGTATGGAAGCGAGCAACAGATTTTAATGGAACTCAAATCCAGTGTAATGAATGACATTTAGTGGTCAATTGCACAAAGCCCTGTCTAAAGATCTCCAACTGTTCCCAATTTAGAACCCCTCTTGAGCTTCCCACGCCGAAAAAACTTCCTGCACATTGGCTAAAATTGTTAGCCATTAACTTCATGAGATCTGATAAATTTGAAATTACGTGGATTAGACTTTTCAGTACAACTTTAAAATTTCAGATGTGGCAATTCAGATTTTTTTTGGATTAGAAGGTCCAGGAGAGTGATCATTTCACTTAATCAGAGATCAAGTGGTGGATCAGTGGATATGAAATATCTCCGGTTGTAAGAGGGAATAAGGAATAGCGGAGAGGGGAAGGGAAATCAACAATTCAAGGCGTATAATTTCTGGTGGAGAGGGCTTTAACTCAATTAATCGCATTGAAAATCTAAAGTTTGACAGGTTGGAACTTCTGACAGAAGCCTCAATCCTTGTCCATAGTTTGAAGCCATAACAGATATGGTCTTTCACTAGTAATGGAGCTTTATAAGATCTAGTGAAGAAAGTATTAATACTACACCCTCGTACACGATTGATTGCTATCACACGAAAAGAAACAATTGTAGCGAAAAGAACCAAAAGAATGGTTAAAGGAACTAAAATTTAAAGTTGTTGACGTTTGACAGCATAATGCCCAAGTCAGAGTTTAAAGTTCCCGACACGACTGTCATTTATTTCAATTGCTTCTATGGCATATAGAAACATAGCTCAGATCCTAATAGATAGGATCACAAAATAGTCGCACAGGAAGCCAGATGGAATCCAAATTAAGTTTAGTGGGAGCTTGGGGAAAATCACCAACAAGAAAAGATTCTCGATTGCGATCTGTGATAGAGTTATTTAGATCCTTCATCTCTCAAGATAGCGTTGAGACCATATCAAGATCGTAATGGCAGGATGACCGACCCCTATCAATTGTAACGTAAGAGGCACTAGTGGAGGAGGTTAGGCAAACTACACCCCTTCCCCAATCGCTCATGGGACACAACATCTTAGCAATCTAATGGAGAGCAGAGTGATTATAGGAAATTTCTTTTAGAGGTGTCAATACCCCAAGCTTCCTAATCGTCGCAAGCAATTTTGAATTGTTTTGGCAAATCCATAATTTGTTGTTACCTTATTATACCTAAAAAATAAAATAAAGTTCGATTTGACGCAAAGAAGATCAAGAAAATTCGCGCATTTTGCAATTTCAGCCAAAACGGTAATTTACCCAATTTGTCGACCGAGAGCTTACCCGGGGATAAACCATTCTCAAATTTACACTGAACTCCCTACAAAATGACAGACTCATATTTACACAAGAAATATGTTTTTTTTCACCAACGCAGTTTTTTATAAAAATTTTTCAATCTGAAACTTTCCACTCTCTTTACTTTTAATTTCTCAACTAATACTAACTCAATTATAGGCAAAGATGTCTCACAGAAAATACGAAGCCCCACGTCACGGTCATTTAGGTTTCTTACCAAGAAAGAGAGCTGCTTCCATCAGAGGTAAGGTCAGATCTTTCCCAAAAGATGATAAATCAAAACCAGTTCATTTAACTGCTTTCTTAGGTTACAAAGCCGGTATGTCTACCATTGTTCGTGACTTAGATCGTCCAGGTTCAAAGATGCACAAGCGTGAAGTTGTTGAAGCTGTCTCCGTTGTTGACACTCCACCAGTTGTTATCGTTGGTGTTGTCGGTTACGTTGAAACTCCAAGAGGTCTAAGATCATTGACCACTGTTTGGGCTGAACATTTATCTGATGAAGTCAAACGTCGTTTCTACAAGAACTGGTACAAGTCTAAAAAGAAGGCTTTCACCAAATACGCTGCCAAGTACGCTAACCAAAACGGTGAACAAATTGACCGTGAATTAGCTAGAATCACCAAATACGCCTCAGTTGTTAGAGTCTTAGTTCACACCCAAATTAAGAAAACTCCATTATCTCAAAAGAAGGCTCACTTAGCTGAAATCCAAATCAACGGTGGTTCCATCGCTGACAAGGTCCAATGGGCTAAGGAACACTTTGAAAAGACCGTTTCTGTTGACTCTGTCATTGAACAAAACGAACAAATTGACGTTGTTGCCATTACCAAAGGTCACGGTTTCGAAGGTGTTACCCACAGATGGGGTACCAAGAAATTACCACGTAAAACTCACAGAGGTTTACGTAAAGTTGCTTGTATTGGTGCTTGGCATCCAGCCCACGTTATGTGGACTGTTGCCCGTGCTGGTCAAAACGGTTACCACAAACGTACTTCTATCAACCACAAAGTTTACAGAGTTGGTAAAGCTGGTGACGAATCAAACGGTGCTACCGAATTTGACCGTACCAAAAAGACTATCACTCCATTAGGTGGTTTCGTCAGATACGGTTCCGTTAACAACGATTTCGTTATCTTAAAGGGTTCTATCCCAGGTACCAGAAAGAGAATTGTCACTCTAAGAAAATCCTTATACACTCAAACCTCAAGAAGAGCTTTAGAACAAGTTAACTTGAAATGGATTGACACTGCTTCTAAATTCGGTAAGGGTAGATTCCAAACCCCAGCTGAAAAGCACGCTTTCTTAGGTACTCTAAAGAAAGACTTATAAATTTAATTCATTGTTAAAACTTTGGATTTAAATTTATATAGGTTACTCTTGGATATGATTTTGGTTGAACTTGATGTTTGTTGAAGTTAGTATTATTAGTTTTAATAGATATTTATAAATCTGTCCATAAATAAAATGATCGTAGCTAATTATACTATGGATTTGTTCTTTGTCTATGCTCACTTCCTGATGGTATATTTGTTGAAAGACAGTTACTAAAATCCAAAGCACCACTGGCGTTGAAGGTAAGTTGTGAAATTTATCCATAAGAAATTCTCTAGGCTTGATTTCACCAAATTTTATAAAATCATCGCCACACTACTACTAATGTAATAAATTAAGATTAGGAATGTTGTATTTCTTCAAACAAAGAGCCAGCTAGTAATATAAAAATACATAAAGAATCATACCGAAGACAGAATGATACCAACAAAGACGTAGGAATAAGAATTGACAATTTAAAAGGCAGAATCAAAGAATAAAGTAAAAAATCAACTAAACATAGTTGGAAGTCATTTAGATGACTGAGCGAGCAAAAGACAGATGATTAATGTAACTCCGGAGTGTATAATCAGACACTACGACGGATCATTTTAATCAATGCCTTTCTAGCGTCATATTTCATCTCTTCATCTTCAAAATCCTTACCTTCGTCGCTGTTACTTGTAACTTCATCACTTAGGTTGAATTGATCTTGTAAAGTAGGTTGCCCAAATGGTAAATGATCACCAATATCACTGAAAAATGGATCGTTAGGCATCTTCATTGGATCGAGGAACATATCATAGTCCTGACTCAATGATTGAGATCTAGGTGAATTGAATGGATGATGTGCAATATTCATTAATGATTCATGTCTTGTAATCTTTGGCTTCGCTTGTGCAGGTGAGCTTAATATAGCTCTCATTGGTGATGATTCTAAACGTTTCAGACTCTTGACTGTTGGAATACTGGTGGTTGATTTCACTTTAGTAATTGTAGCTTGACCAAATTCATCAATACTCAAACTGACTTTATAATGCTCATTATTAGATTGTAATTGTGTTGGTTTAGATTCCTTACTTTGCGGTCTCAAATCAGGAGAATTCATTGGATTTTTAGGAAGTTCATTCGAATATCTCTTCAAGTCTGGAAGCTCAATTGGTTTCATTTGATATTTGATAGGACTTGAGTTCATCAGACTTGTACCAGGAGACGACAAATTGGCATAGTAACCTTGATATAGTGGTGATGATTGCATGATTGATGAGAATGAAGATGGTATTGAGGCTGGTGTCATTGGTGATGAAGGGAAGTTATTTGGGATTGGTGGTGGGTTCATCTTTGATCTTTCAATATTTCTTTTAGGTTCTGGATGTCTAGCTTTTGAAATTTCACGGATCTTAGCAGATGAGACAGATGTTATTGGAGAAGATAGTAGAAGACTTGGGTTCACTGACGAGTGTTCTGAGTGCAAACTTGGAGATGTTTTTTGAGTTAATGACTCAATGTTATGCTGAGTATTTAATGAGATCTTTGCAGTTTTAACAGTAGTGATTCTTGGTTTACTAACCTTTGATCTAGCAGATCTTGGACTTGACTTCCTCTTCTTATCAGCGTTAGCATCATCTGTCAACTTCATTAATAAACCACCTTTTGGAGATGGGTTAACAACCTTCTGTAATGGTGATGAGGAGATAGAGTTTCTCTTACTCAGTGGTGAGATTCTCATCAATGGAGAACCGGCGTTCGGAGTACCTTGCTTGACAACAGCCGCTGAAGAGTGGGCAGCAGGACTAACGTTTGGGAATTCAGGGATTTTAGGTGGTCTACCACGACGACGCTTTGGAGGAGGTGTAGTTAAAGCAGGGTTCATGTTAACCTTGTCATTTTGAAAAGAGTGGGAGTTCAAAAGGTCAGGACTAGGTTAAAGGTTAGTAAGTTGCGGAAGGGGTAAAAGAAGAAAGACCAGTTGTTTCGGTGAAGACTTACTTCATAGTAGCTAAGATGTTGTCAGGGTGAAGAGTTGACATTATCCCTGGATTGATCTGTGACGGGCAAAAATGAATGTGTATGAGAGTCTATTTGATATAATAAGGTGGATGCAGATGTGAAGTGGCAATGTGGTAGCACCTAGTGAAGAACCTCCTCAGTTTGAGTGTAGTGTTGTATACCTCGCGGTGTTGGCGGTTGGAAGTTAGTGACAAAGGGAGTATTAGTTGATGCAAAATCCTACAAGTAGGTTTTTAGTTTTTTGATGGAAGAAGACAAAATTTCTTTTTCACTTGAGGCAAAAGCTGCTCTGGCTAGGTTTACTGCAGGGAGTGTTACTCTGCAGTTAATATCAGTGAAACGTCCCTAGATGGCGATGTTCCTTCCGTAAAAGTTTAAATTAATTGCAGGAACCTTTCAATTTTCCTTGAAAAGTTATTGGCGATCTGGAATTTCGTCCCTAAAAGGGAAAAGTAGAATTTTTCAAATGTGCATTCAAGACGCGAAAAATGCGGGATTTTCGAGACTTGACGCGTTTCATTAATAAAAAATTACCGGAAAGGGACATATTAATTGCAGGGGCGTAATGAGAGACGCGTATTAGGTTTTCAATGCGATAGAACACAAGTGAACAAGTAAAGGATGAAATCCTGGGCATACTATAGGTAGACAGGACACAGAGAGGGTACTAAATCAGTGTATAAATTGGCTGATCTCATTGTTGTCCAAACTCAATAATCGAAATCTTCTTCGACTCGTGTAAATGAATATCCTTCCAAAAAGAGAATCACACAAAAATTTCGACCCATCACAAGCTTTGGTAATTTATGCGCCTATTCGGACATATTAAGTACCCTTCTGATCCAGTTATAACTATGCAGACAGTAAGTGATGAAGGGTTCATAAGGAGCCAGCTCTAGAGAGGAAACGATTAGCGATGAGTTAAGGCTTACGAGCCAGACGTCAAACCGTTAAAACAAAACCTTCTGAATAATTCAACTATTGAACTGGCAATTAATCCCTTATTGCAATCTTGAATACAATCATAGGTCGTTAAGTCGTGAAATGTCTATATACCCTCCCACTTCTCCCACTAAGATGGATCTTGTTTAAGCAGACATGGATTTTCATGAAATAATATGGCATCGACTTACAAAGTGACTGATTGACTATACGAGATAGAGATACACCAAAGAACACAATGAATGCTTCATTAGCGGTAATGCACTGCCATTGGCTTTCATGTATTATGAAGGTGTCGCTCCTTATTCACTCGTTGTCAGATTAAGATCAAATTTAAGACTTTCATTCTTTGTGAGTCGAATCGAATTCGTTTAATTGGCAATGCTATAAGAGCATTCAAGTCTAAACACCTCTTCTAGAGTATATCTGTTAACAACAAAGTGGTAACTATGGACATTTTTAATACAACACAGATGGCCAGCAGCAAACGAACAGCCTCTGGGTCATACTTTGGGGTCCTGTTGAATTTCTCTCAAGATAACTAACTTCTCTGCTTTCGGTGGAATTCAGGTAGACATTCCTGATTTTTAAATCATCTAGAATAGAGAGCCAACAAGGACCAGAAAATTGTGAAAACAGCCAAATGTCAGTGATAACAAAATCACACTTTAAAGACAGAATATATCTAATCAGTATGGGCAATAATCATTTTAGAGTCTTCGACAAATCCGTCATGTTAAAGTCGACCTTACTTCAAGAAGAACAGACATTAGTATAATGGTATCGAACGACATAAGACGACTATAGCCCAGCTAAAAAGAAATACACTGGATACACCTGGTATAGTCATCTCTGAATTAGGAAGATGGCAAACCGTGATACACCAAGACAACGAAAATCTCTTATTGTGAAACCAAGCAGCAGTAACTTCATGGTCATCACTTCCAGTATCACAATCGATGAAAATGAAATGTAAAGGGGAAATTGATAGAGATCAATTATCCCCTTGAAATGAAATGTAATAATGATAAAATTAGAGGTAACAAAAACGCTAGTAATACACAACATGAAAAATTATAATACAGGGAGCTCGTTTGGCTTCTTGAGCCATACGTGAAAAGATCAAGGACCAGCATCAAACTAGTAGGCAAAAGGAGCACCACCATCAGTTTGTTCGTAGACTTCAATAACATCTGAGTCGCTCAACCCGATTGAAGCCGGAGTGTCATTGCCTCTGATTGGACGACCTTCAAATTTGAACAACATTCTGGATAATGGGACTTCAGTGTTACCAGCGAACAGTTCCATAATCTTTTTCAATTTGGTGGTTCTCTTGAAGGCAAAATATAGTTTCAGCTCTAAACCGCTGAAGGCAACCTTTATTTTGGTCTTGTCCTTGACAGGAGAGTCACCTGAGTCGTGTTCTTCAACATTAAGGGCGGCCATTTGGTAGTTAAGGTGGTGGGTTGTTCTGTGATCAATTGACGACTTTTGGGAGTCTGAGAGCGCGCCGGAAGTGAAAAGACTGAGGAAAATGGGCAGACTGAGGAAAATGGGCTTAGCTGTATAACTAGAACGAGGGCAACCACAGGCGAAAGCTCAGGCGAAAGCTCAGGCGAAAGCTCAGGCGAAAGCTCAGATAGAATCTGTTTAACGGCTGGGAAATGGGTGATGCGGCAAGGGGGTTCTTCACGCTAGGGTTGCAAAAGGGAAAGATTCATGTTTTTTTAGAACTCATTTTCTTTGAGCCTTTTCAGGATACCTTTTTTTCCCCCCGATGTTCAGTCCAATGGTTGGCACCTCCGAAGTTAATGCAGATGATCCGCAACTATTACTGTCAAGCTTCTTTAGTCGATGCTAAAGCATTCAGGGACTTTGTAGGTCGATTCCGTGATATGATCGTTAGAAACTAGGCAACATGTGTGCGACTTTGTGTCTAGTTTGACAATTTCGATACTTCGAAGGTTACTGGGATCGAGATCGAGAAACTAAGGGCAACCGAAGTTTATATGATCCTCTGTTACATACATCAGCTACGAATTGATTTCATCAAGCCGAAGCCACTAAAATTGCACTCTCATAATGGTCATATCACGGCTAACCGTTCAACAAGGTCCTGTCTATTCAAATTCAAGCCATTGGCAAGAAGCAAACGTCTACTACCAGTTATTGACAGGCCTAGCTTCAACAATATCACCGCTCTTTAGACCGATTTCTATTGTCGTCATATCTCCTGTGATCCTATTCCCTCCGTAGTAGAATGCTATGTCATCCGGTCTATACCTGTTGCCATCCAGGAATCTCTTGAACACCTTCCGCAGCCTTACACCCTCTTTGACCTTGAAATAGAGCTCTTTGTCACCTGTTTGCAACCGGAAGGAAATCTTGGGTGTCTCTTCTCGCGATAGTATTCGGAGAACTGTTACTTCTTGAGGATTGGCCCCAATAGACCCTGGTGAATCAAATGATTTTATGAGATTCTCACCAAACTTGAAGAACATAGCCTTTCCAGTCTCCCTTTTGATATCATCAAAAATAACTTGGAATTTATCATCTCTTCGCAATTCGTATCTTTGATCTGTTCCTTGAATGGTTATGATGTATATATCCTCTTCCATCTCTTGCTCAGAATCTTCATCCTTGTGTGGCGGTGTGATTCCCAGTGATTGGGATTGTGATGATAGCCTCTGTGTTTCTGGAACCTCATCTGGTCCTTGGGTTTGGATCTCCATCTGTTCACCATGAATGTTTTCTCCACCATCAACGACCGGCGCAGTTGGGAGTTCCTCAGCATCTAGATCGACAGGTATGGCATGTTGGATGTCGAGGCCCGACATATCAGCATCTTCGGTGTCAGATACTGCTCTTTCAATCTTTGATGGGCTTTTGTGATCAGTCTCATCATTCTCGTCAACCGAATCTTGCTCCGATGATAGAACTTGAGCATCAGCTTCTTCCCTGGAAAGAAATCTGGAATCATTATCAGCATTTTCTTCCTCCTTCTCATCCAGCTCAGTCTCATCAACGTCAATAGAGTTATTTGTATCAGCGCCTCTGTAAGTGATATTGATATTGTTGTATATGCCAAATTGGAACAAACGTCTCTGATTGTCTTTCTCTGTCAGAGTTAACCCATAGTCCTCAATGAATAGCTCTTCTTCTACCGACATACCGAGCGCCTCCTTCAGTCTAGAGAGACGTGAGCACAATCTCACTTCGACTTCTTTTACTTCATTGGTTCTTGTGTTCCTCAGTTTCACCGTGGCTGAAGGATATGCACTGGCCAAATTCAGGCCCTGTATCTTAACTAGCTCGATAAAAGGATTGAAGTTCTTAATCTCTTCAGGGTCAGTGGTATCAATGACAGTTGAAATGTACTTCTCACTCTTACGCAATGCCGATAGTGCCATTCTCGAGTTATTATTTGTCGCGTGTTTTGTTTACGGGGTCTGTCATGTTGACGCAATTCTTTTTTTTTTTTTTTTTTTCGCTGGAGTGTTCTAAAAGCTGCAACGAGGGCTCTACTGCCGATTATCAAAGGGAGGTCATCTTGATGAGAACTGTTCCGTTTTCAGGGATCAGTACTCATACCATCTACTATTTAAAGTATATCGGAGCCGTTTGCCGTTCATGAAGTTACAGTAGTTCTCAAGTTGAGCACCCTATCACCATTTTTCCTCAGGATTGGCCTTGTACTCTTCATATGCCCGTTGGTTGAAGATAGAGATCTCAGTCTCGTTGTCTGTTCTAGGTTAGTATATATTTCAACCGGAAACTCTTCTCTAATTTGTAACTCACCGATACCTAGCTCATGTAGCGATTTATCAGAAGCTAAATTAAGGACCCATTCATCATGATCAAAATTTACCACCAAATTTAAAGTCTTGGAACCGTGCGCGTGTGTGTAGATCTTCAAAGTGTCATATTCAACGTTTCTAAAAGGTCTAAGACCACCTTCAGTGTTGATCTTAGTCTTGATATCGTTGAATAGATCGATTGGCTTCTTATGTGCCAGATCGTAGTCTTTCAAGATAACATTTTTCACGTTTCTGTATGGGAAAGACTTGATGATTCTGATGGTGATAACAGCTTTAGTGATTGGTCTAACAGTGGATGTAAGTGGCTCTTCTTCGCTCATCGTGTGGTATTGGCAAGTTGGTTAGTTATGGAGATCTATGTGGGGAGGAGATGTTATCAGGTTGTCTTGTGGAAATTTTCATCTCGGAAAAATTTAGATCGATCCAATTTAAACAATGAGGCATTCGAACTAAACCTTACCACCTGTTATAAATCGATTAAAGCAGAGTATCAGAGCTAAGCGTTCGAGATGAGAGAGAAAAGAAAGTTCACTAGTAAATCAAGTAGTCAAATAAGCCAGAGTGCGAAAGAATTTGACAAAAAAAAATAGAACTCCTCATGGGGGGCTCGAACCCCCGACATTTCGGTTAACTTCCGCTAAGAAATGATTGTTCCCTAGTTTGACTGTAAAAGCCGAACGCTCTACCAACTGAGCTAACAAGGACGAGTTCTGAAAGTGAGAAAGGCAAACTTTTCCATACTGTGCTTTGCAGTTGCTGTAGCACTAAGTAACAATCACGAGCGCTTTGAAACCTAGTCTCACAAATTTTAGGGAAATTAAAGACCATTGGAGGGTTACTAACCAACAGTACGAAGGAGGAATAGAACTCTATAGGCTGAACACTTCGGTAGATATTCTGGCATACATAGTTAAAACCCACATAATCTTCAGAGAATGAGCTAATGGCTTACATAACAAACAGAACGGGTATTTATACATTAAAATCAAGCATTAGTCCATGAGAAGTATCCATGGTGACCATTTATAAATAAGACGTGAGAAGAATTAAAAAAGAGGTATCGAGTCAACAATAACTCATACCACATGCTACTGACTAAAGTTAGATGGTTAATGGAACAGAGGTACCAACATCACAGAACTGAGTCCAGTTAGAGACGAACAAGTCAACAACCATGTCGTAGAATTTTTCATCATCGATAGCAGTGACAACGGTAGCGTTACCTAATTTGTAACCACCTTTTGGAGCGTATTCTGGGTTGTAAACTCTTAATGAACCGTAGAATGGTGAGTAGTATGAAGTATCAACACTAACTTGGACATCAATAGTTTCTTTGATCAAATCTGGGAAGGACATGAAGGCAGAAACAACATCATCCCAGAATGGCAAGTTTTCTTCAAAGGTATTTTCGGTGTAGTTGGCGGTACCTAACCAAGCAGAGACTTGTTCGAAGTAAGTGTTGTTTCTAATAACGTCTAGACCACCAGCTCTGTCGATGACTCTGTCAAATAGTTCTTGGGATGGGACAAGGAAGTTAGTGACATTACCACCGATGTAAAATTCGTTCCAGTCAGCAGTGAAGACAATTTGAGCAGCTTCTGGATCTTGGATTAAGTTGATGTCGGTGTTGATATCAATTACGGAACTGTCACCAGTGGCTTGAGCGTATTGGTTATCGAAGTAACCACCCATGATATATAGACCAGCAGCTTCTTTGGCTAAGTTTGGATAGATGGATAGAGCTTGAGCAACAGTTGTCATAGTACCAGCAGAGTAAATGGTGACTGGTTCAGTATCCTTGTATTTTTTAACAGCTTCAATCAGAGCAATGGCACCAGGAGTGTCGTCATATGTGAAGTTCTTCCAGGTGTAAGTGTCTTTGTAGAATGGAGACCAAGCACCTTCCCATTGCAAGTGACCGAATAAGTTTTCCCAAGCTTGGAAAGTTTCGTTGGTTCTCAACAAAGGTTGAGCAGCACCAGCGTAGTGTGGAACACATGATGTCAAGTTGTAGGTTTCAATGATACTCCAACCTTGACCAACAGAGTCGACTAGGGAGGCAGAACCAAAGGAACCAGATAGACCAACGACTTCGTCGCCCGCAGCCATTGGGAACAACAGATGTAATGGAGCTAAACCATCGTTATCCATGAAAATTTTCTTAGCGTTAGCGGAGCCAACTAGCACAGCGGCCAATGAGACAAGTGAAAGGAAGTTCATTGTGTGAATGAAGGAGTAGTGGAACTAGAGACTCTTCTCTAAAACTGGAACAATTGTGAAACGGCGATGGGCAATCTTTTATAGTCGAGACCGGATGCAATTTTTTTTCCCAACGGCCTCGAGCTCGAGATAAGAAATGTCTTCGACCTGCAGGCAGGTGCAGCTAGAGACTTTCCGCACTAGTTGGACCGAAAAAGTCAACTTGAGTAGCAGCTGCTGTCGGAGGATGTGGCCTACAAACCCGAAGGTGCAGACTCCCTGGATAACGAAAGTAGACCTGAGTCGCTTCTGAAACTACATTTCTGCCCAGATATTTGCCTAGCCTTTTCCCAAGACTTCCCCTGTCATTAGCCTCACCGCCGTTAAAATATTTTCTAGGCGTAGGAGCTTTTTTTCTCTCGACGCTTTTAGAGAAGCGAGAGCGCATGCAAGTTCAACGAACATTAGAGGCCCTAGGTCAATCAGCCACTTGTTCATTGCTACATCTTACCGTCTTCTCTATGTCAAGGATTTACTAGTGAGGTCTTTACTTAGGGCTTCTACACACATTTTGAGAGCCTGTTTTGGATTTTGGTTGTACTGCGATAAGCTTGCATTATAGAAGCAACACTCCCCCTATTCTGGCTGTACTTAGGTGCAGGAAGCGTTCTACTCTCTTTGTAAACGGCTGCGGATATCAGCGGTAAAACAGCAGCAAAGATTACACGCATGACTCTCAAGGTTTCCCAGTTCGGTCAGTTCAGTTCCTCTTGGGGCCAAATGAAGCTAGTGCTAAGAAGGTAAATACTAGCGCCAGTACCACTGTTCCAGATCTCATGCGAGGAGGGATCACTTGACCAGTTTGAAACGCCACCAATTGGTCTCATATGGGACCACAGATGTCTATAGTAGGTTCATTCAGGATGGAAGTGTTCTTTGGGCTGAAGATGCCTCACTAATAGTATTGTTAACAGTCTCCAGTTCCTTATCTAACTTCTTCAACTTTGCACTGTTTGCAGTCTCCGTCAGAGCTGAGTAATTACCAATCAGCTCCTTCAATGGTTCCTTGAGACTCTGAATCTGAGCCGTGATTGTTGAGTAAGGGTCGGGATTCGTCATGTTTGATGGATTTTATTGATGATTAGACTTGGGTGAACGCGTTCTGGTTGACCTAATTTTTCACTTTTAATTTTTCGGGTCTTTCAACGCTTCACTACATCTCCGCAATAGACAGTTTGCAGACAATTGAAGCACCATTATTCGAACTATAACCTATACACCAAGTGTGCTCATCAAAACATGTAACCACTTCAGTATATCCTCTCTCATATTCTCATCCATATCTAGCAGCTCTCTATATTTGAAGGTCACTGACTTGAAACATATATCTGCTACTTCTGTCTGCAATGGTTTTGGTCTATCACCCATCCTTCTCTTCACTTCGCTCGTTATCATTTTTTTGAAACTTTGCCTTATTGCTGATCTCTTCAGTTGTTGTTCCTTAATGTTCAATGATGCCTGTGCCTTGTTATTCAACCTTGCAAAATTCGCACTTCTTTGTTTTAATAATGTGTCTATCAAATCCTCCTTCTCATTCACATGTTCGTCAATAAAGTGATTACTATCCATGGATTCCCCATCTTTAAGTATCTGTTTTAATTTATCAAAGTTCAAGTCGAGGAGAAGGCATTTAACAGCGAATGTGTCATCTATTTTTTCAATGTAGAACAATAGATGAACTAATGATGAGATCTTGGACAAAATTGCATTACTGATCACATTACCTTCTATATCAGAATGGTTCGCGAGCTTTTGAAAGAATTCTAATGTCTCTGAATTGGATGTATACCTATCACCATGTCAGTAAACGTTCGTTAGACATTGAAACAGATCAACTTACACATTGTATGGCTTATCGATGATAGACCAAATGGGCAGAAATGCAGGGTTCACAATGCTCACAAATGTGAGTCCCTGGTCCATGTTCTTCATGTTTTCATTCACAACTTTACTCCTACTGGACCAAATCTCTATATCTATAAATTTATGTCAATAATTGTGTCTAAAAGTCTTTAAACCGTGGCATACATACCTTTAGCCTCTTGGTTTGCCTCTAAAAGATCGTTGTCCTCCACAAACTTGAGTCTGACGGTCTTTAGTAGTCTCTGACTCATTGCCACTGATCAAACTAGGTGATGTAACCTCCACAAATACAACAAACTTCGCCACTGTTAACACACAAATGCAATAGCCCATCGCGTGTTTTTCCTAATATCAGACCGAAACCTAAAAATTCTCAAAAGACACATCTGTAAAACACTTTACCCCCGCACAGAATCGATCCGCGGTCACTGGGGCGTAAAATTCGCATTTTTTTCTTGGTTTCTTTGTCTTTTGAGCTTGTAAAGAAAAATTTATTTCACTAAGTTCATAAGGATATCTTTGTACTTGAAGTCACAAGAATTAACGAGGAGCACATCGTGTACTGCGTTCAGTCTACTCGCTTAATCCTCACTCTGGCCACTTCTCTCCCTATTCCCTATCTTATCTTTGTGCAGGCTATTCTATAGGACTCCACAAAACGCAAAGATAATTGACAATTGTACGGCTATAACAACAACCTGCTCACAAGAGTCATCATCTACCCCTTAACCAAGTCAAATATTTAGAAATACACTAATAGATCCAATCAAAGATGTCCACATACCAGAAAGCTGAAAAAATTTACTCCATTTCAGAGGTCTATGCTGACGCCAACAACGAAAGACCAAGAAGTTATTGGGATTATGAAAACTTTGAAATTCAATGGGGTCAAATAACCAACTATGAAATCATCTCCAAGATTGGTCGTGGTAAATACTCTGAAGTGTTTCAAGGTCTAAACATTGTGAATAACCAACCTTGTGTCATCAAAGTGTTGAAACCGGTCAAAATCAAGAAGATTTATAGAGAAGTAAAGATTTTGCAAAATTTAACAGGGGGTCCAAACATCATTGGACTACTAGACTTGGTTAGAGATTCTAGCTCAAAGATACCTGCTTTGATCTTCGAAGAAGTTAAGAATGTCGATTTCAGAACTCTATATTTGAAATTTAAAAGAAGTGATATCCAATACTATTTCAAACAATTACTAATTGCATTAGACTACTGTCATTCAATGGGTATCATTCATAGAGATGTCAAACCACAAAATGTGATGATTGATCCATTTCAAAAGAAGTTGAGACTGATCGATTGGGGTCTTGCAGATTTTTACCATCCAGGTGTTGATTACAACGTTAGAGTTGCCTCAAGATATCATAAAGGTCCAGAATTATTAGTCAACTGTAATCAATACGATTATTCACTTGATCTATGGTCAGTTGGTGCAATGATTGCTGCTATTATCTTCAGAAAAGAACCATTCTTCAGAGGTGACTCCAACTTTGATCAATTGATTAAGATTTCAAAAGTTTTAGGTACAGATGAATTACACGCCTACTTGAAGAAATACGGGTTAAAATTACAGAAGGAATATGATGATGTCTTACCACCAACTCCAAGAAAGCCATGGTCATCATTTGTCAACGATAAAAACAGATTTTTGATCGATGATGAAGTTGTTGATTTAGTGGACAACTTGTTAAGATATGACCATAAAGAGAGATTGACTGCTAAACAAGCTTTAGACCACCCATTCTTCAAAGGCGTTGATTGAAAGAAAAATAAGAAACGACGTTGTAGTCTAGTAACTAAGCTTTATGGCTTAATGGATAACGATTAAGAATTGGTTTTAGTTTCATGTGTTTTTTCCCCCTTCCCCCCTTTTTTACTCTACATTGTTTGATTTATAGCCAGAAGTGGCTCACTGTTTGTTGTTTTATAATCATTCCTATTCATCTTTTCAACTTCTAATATAATATTTGCGCTTGTTTGATTTAATTTAGTCTAATTCGATCAATATTTAATATTGAAATATAAGGTCATCGATGATATTATTAGTTTTATAGAGTACTAATGATCAATCCAATAGGTTATATTCCCTTGAAAAGAGGATGTACTCTACAAAAACAATCAACAAGATGATTTATAAAAAGAATGCAATGTTAAATGAATCTTTGTCTATATACTACTCAATTTTGTTCTTCTTTTCTCTACTCTTGTAGTTTCAACATTCAAACTTGTAAAAGCCAATGCACAACTTTCACAGAAGACTTTACCATTAACAGAAAGATAATCACTATCAATGGCATTTTGACACTTTGTACATTTCAAACAATGAATATGATATCTATCCTTTTCATCATCTTCCAAACATTTCCCAATAATACCTGTACCACAAATCTTACATAATGAGTTATTCTTTAAGTGATAATGATATTCACAATATGGTAAGTCATCAAGCACAAAACAATCAATTTTTTTGCTAAATTTTAAATCACATGTTGTACAAGTGAAACAATGTCTGTGCCATTGACCTGATAATTCACCAGATCTAGAATAAATTGGCTTAGATTCAATTTCTAATCCACATTTGCGACATGGACCTTCACCTGGTGGGTATTTGAACTCTTCAGGTTCAATGGTCTTAGAAGCATTAGCGGTGTCACCATTGACACCAACACCAATACCTAGACCTAGACCTAGCGGTGATTTTTCCATAGAAGTATTGTCATCATGACTATGAAGAGTTTCTGTCTCTGGTTTTAGAGAAGCTTTATCAGTATGCACAGAGATTTGATCAGTGTTGACTTCTTTAACAGAGTGTATTTCAATTTGTAATGGTTCATGAGAAATACCAGCGTTCATACTCAAATTTTCTAACTGACTTTCAATTTCATGATAAACTGGGGATGAAGTATGTTGTTCAGGGGATTCATCTTGTTGTGGGATATCTGGACTAAAATTGGCTCTTTTAGATTGATAGTTGAAATCAGTGTAATCATCGGTGTATGGAGTAGATACTTGCTTTGGTGAAAATTCACTTGCTTCATACATAGAACTAGCAGCAACTGAGACTTTACTTGTTCTATCAATATGTTGTTGATATTTTTCTGGAGATTCAAAATCGTATTGCTCTAATTGATCAGTATCACTCACTGTGAAAGTTGGAATTTGTTGATTTTTTTTCATTGGTTTTGATATAAATTCATTATCATGTATTGGCGGTGATGGTGCAGTTGGTGGAGGTGAAGATTCAAAGTTAAAATGTTGATTCTTTGGTGATAATGAAAGCACTCTACTTCTTAAAGATTCATTATCTGACGTGACAGATTGGGTATCATTGTCAATTATGCTCAAATTGTTTGCGTTTGGTGATTGATCGGCACTCAAAGTGTTATCTTCATTATAAATTGGATGATCAGGTCTAAATCTAACAGAACCTGTAGATTGCATAGAAGTATCTGGATCAAACTCAACAGGTTCATAATTATTCTTTGAAGGGTCAACAAAGGCCAATGGAGTTGAAGATACACTCTCTTGAACAATTCTTGGTGTTAGATCATTTCTGTTTTCAAAACCCCCCACAGAGCTAGCCAATGGTGAATTTATAGATGGTTCAAAATTTTGCTGCACAGGTGGGATTTGAAAATTGGCAGAAGTTGTAGAAGGTGGTTGACTATTACTACCACCAGATCTTTGACTTGGTAATGAACGATAACTATTTAAAGTATGTGGTAATGATTGAGCACTCGCATAGATGCTTTCTTGTTGTGCACCATTTGAGCTGCTATGATTACTGCTTTGACTTTGAAGACTCTGTTGACTAGAACGATAAATCTTATTGTCTGAGTTTTCAACGTTATAAGCAAAATGATTAGATGTGGTACTAGAAGGTGTGATATTAGAGACCGAATTTTGAGAATTTTGAATTGCAGGAACTGTATCATAACTTGGATCTTTTGAATTTTGAGATGAAAATTTAGTAGATGTTGCACTTTGAGGATTTGAGTTAAATCTTTGTGAAGTGGCAGTTTTTGGACCTGATTCTAAACCTGGATTTATGGATAATGGAATTTCTTGATGTGAAGTTGAGTTATTTAAATTCAAGGCGGAATCAGAGTTCATAGTTCCCTTACTAGCAACGGTTCTATAAGACTGATTAGCTAGATTAGAATCTATCGTCAAATCAGACTTATTAAAAACAGGGAGTTTTTCAGTTTTAAAGGATGGGGCAGATGTCGTATGAGCGTCTTGTCTTGTAAAATGTTCACTAATATTTCTTTTTTGATCAATTACTTTTGGAGTTTGATGAAGTTGACTTGTAGATTGAGATCTAAAACCGAATTGAGCATTGGTTGGAGACTTGATACTTCTTGGGTTACGAGAACCCTTATTGACATCAAAACCGGCTCTCTCATAGACAGATTTATATTGAGTAGTTAAATTTAAAGCAGGGAAGGCACTATTAGAGATTCTTGGAATCCCAGTAGGAGAACTTGCAATGGTCTCAGGTAGTGTCTTAAAGAATGATGGTTTCTTGTTATGACCTTGTGACGAGTGGTTCATTGTATATGTTGATAGTATAGGAAACAGGGATTTTTTTAGTAATTAATTTATAAGCACTTCGACTTATCTCGCTTCAACAAACACACGTAACACTGTAGCGGTAATGGACAAAAAGTTGTAACAGATGGGGAAGACGCACAGAACTCTGGCAAGGGCAATGGCAAGGGAAAATGGAGAAGCGCCGGGACAAATTGAGAGTTTCCTGAGCGGCAAATGGTCAAATTAGCGAGATGTTGAAATAATAAAAATGTTTGTTTATTATTTTTTTTTTTCCGATATTGAAAATAAATTTAAATCTCACAGTTTTGTTACGCGTCTTTATTCAGCCACGTAAATTAAAGAAAAAAAAACATTTTCGCGGGAAATGTCCTGGTTAGAGCAGCACCCGCGAAAATTACTGTAAATGCGAGAAAGATTAAAAAATTGACACAATTTTTAGAGGACACAAATTTGGGGGAAATTCAAGTTATTAACAATAGTTAATTAAAGATATAAAAGATATAAAAGATAAAAGTGATAATAAAGATAATATAATTCCAGGGGTATCAATTAATATGACCGACTACTACGGATTGGAAGACCTAAGTGTTAAGCGGTCCATCACTGAGACATTGGTGGAGCGTTATCGCCTTAGTACGGATAAAATTACTGATGGGTACGATAAACGAAGAGATGAAGAAGAAAAAACCATTCTCAAAAATGAAAAACCTGATACCATTGACTTAAAGCCCTTTGAAAAGTTGGAAACAGATACCAATGCCAGTCTTTGGCAATTGACAAAGTCATATGTACACTACAAGATCTCACAACTTGTAAACGGTATCTACGGTGCCGCTGAGCCAGATGATTTCATTGAGAGAGAAAAACTTGAGAGTTTATTATTACAGAAGAAGATCGCTACTTCATATCAAAGTTGGCTTAAGATATGTCATAAATTGGATGAACTTCAAAAATTTAATGAATGGAAGGAATTGAAAGAGTCCAAATTATATGACTATAAATTAATTGAAAGAAGTCTTGAAGAATTGAAAGCCGCTAGACTAAATGGTGATATACGAAAGATGCTATACCTTATAAGAACTACATGGACTAGAAATATCGGTAACATCGGTAACGTTAATCTTTATAGACATTCACATACTGGAACGAAGAAACTAATTGAAGATTATCAACAAGAATGTTTCCTTACTTTAGAAGAAGTCACAAAGGCTAACAATGACCAAGGTATAGATTATCGTTATATTCTTAGTATGTTGGTTCAAACAAGAAAAAACATTGGTAGAACTGCATTGGTTCTTTCAGGTGGTGGTTGCTTTGGATTGTTTCATATTGGTGTTTTAGCTGCTCTATTGGAAGAAGATGTATTACCTCGTATCATTTCAGGGAGTTCTGCAGGTGCAATTGTTGCTAGTATTCTATGTGTGCATACAAATGATGAAATTAGTGATTTAATTGAGACAATTGTTGATAGAAACTTTGATATCTTTGATAGTTCAACAAAGAAAGAAGGTTTTTTATTATGCTTATCAAGATTTTTAAAATATGGTACTTGGTATGACAACTCAAATTTGCAAAATACAATGATTGAATTCCTTGGAGATTTGACATTTAGAGAATCATATAATAGAACTGGTAGAATTTTGAATATTACTGTGTCTCCTGCGAGTGTCCATGAACATCCAAGACTATTGAACTATTTAACTGCACCATCTGTATTGATTTGGTCTGCAGTTTGTGCATCTTGTTCATTACCTGGTATCTTTGAATCTTCAACAATTTATGAAAAAAACATGAAGACAGGTGCTACCCAAGAATGGCATCATACATCGGTTAAATTTGTTGATGGTTCTGTTGATAATGATTTACCTATCACTAGATTATCAGAAATGTTTAACGTTGATCACATCATAGCTTGTCAAGTAAACCCACACGTTGTACCATTCTTAAAATTATCAGTAACTTGTGTAGGTGGTGAAATTGAAACTGAATATAGTGCAAAATTAAAGACAAAACTTGGTCAATTTTATGATATTTGGTCATCTGAAGTTTCTCATTATTTACAAATGTCTGCAGAACTAGGTATCGCTAGAAATATTTGCACAAAATTAAGATCAGTACTTTCACAACAATATTCTGGTGATATTACAATCTTACCTGATTTAAAAGAAATTGCTAGATTAAACAAATTGTTAGCTAACCCCACACCACAATATTTGTTGCATAGTACCATGAAAGGAGCTAGTGCCACTTGGCCCAAGATATCAATCATCAAGAACCATTGTGGCTTGGAATTTGCTCTGGATAACGCTATTAAACAATTAAGAGGTCGAAATTTTAAAAATTTGAATTCAAACTTAGCATTGATCAATTCACCAAATTTTTTTGGCTCCAATAATGAAACCTCAGAATCAAAAAGAAACCCATCAGACAAACTTTATAGTAAAAGTTATCAAAACACACCAAAATCAGAAAAAAAGCAAAGATTTTCAACTGGTCGTCATCATGGACGTCATAGATCTGAAACACTAAGCGTTGCTGGTATGGAAACTTTAAGAGCCACTAAATCTACATTAAACGTTGCTGTCCACGAACAATCCGTTCCTAAGACTCATAGTTATAACAATAGGTACCATAGATCCTATTCTGCTTCTAATGAGGGTACTAGTTCTTACTCACCAGTCAACTTCTCCCTGCCCGTTAGTGAAGCTTCCTCCCCATTGGGGTTTAATGTACAAAGTGGTGATAGTTATTTTAGATCCAAAAGAAATTCACAAACAAATTTATCTGGATCACCGGGGAAATCAGCTTTGAGGAAACCAAATTCTAATTCACAGAGTACAGATAGTATGAACTTCAAATCGAACAAAGTCCATGGTATACCATCATATGTGAACATTGATTTTTCAGATGGTCTTTTCGCCAAATCTTCTAAAGATGACAATGATGAAGATATTAATCCAGTTAAAGTTGATGCATGTGATAACACGAGTCCAGAGATTAATGAAAAATCCAAGGTGTTACTAAAGATGGGTCGGTAACTTATTTATTATTTATACAGTTGAACGTTGAGCTAAACGACGTCTTTAATTTAAATGCATTCTATAACGTAAATGAAAAATGTAGTACACACACTAAGAAAATATCTAGTTCTAAACAATCTCTTCCTCTAAATCAAAATCATCCTCGTATTGAGCAGCATTGGAATTGATGTTATCATGGGAAATTGTTCTTTCAGCATGTAATTGTTTCAATCTTTCATTGGTCTTTGTATATAGAACCCAACCGGTCACAAACAAGAAGAGTAAAGTCACAAGAATCGATAAAATATCAAACATTCTTGAAGATGGATCCTTAGTATTACCAATATCTTTCAGTTTGGTACCAATGAGTAAATAAAGCGCTAATTTTGGGGAACTAATTAAACTACCTAATGCAAAGTTTAAAACAGTAACACCTGGGATGGCAGCTAAGGCACCATTAGTTAAAGAGTATGGGAATGGACATAGTCTAATTAGAACAAGTAGCCAATAACTGTTGTTATCTTCCAATATGTTTGAAAACGCATATAGTTTTTCATTAGCGTGAATCAAAGCCTGCGCTTTACTCTTTAAAACATATCTGAATAGCAAAAAGGCTGCAACAGAACCAGTAAATGAACCAAAGGCAATAATAAACCACCCTTTGAATGAGATACCAAATAAACATCCAACAACGGTGCCGGTAAAGCTAAACCCAATTAAAGGTGGGAATGAGATGATGAACAATATTGACACCAAAATTGGTGGACTCCACGCACTTTTGGACCATTTGTCGGAGTATTCAACTATATCCTCCAATAAAGACTCATGGTATACCACGAGAAGAACACCGATGAGACAAACAACTGCACCGAGGAGCAATACCAGTGCTTTTTTCCATAATGGCTGTTTCTTATACGTCTCCAGCGTTGAGGTTCCAATTTCTGTTAAGGTGTCTTTAGCATTTGCAATTTGGTCTCTCCAGGTAGTTCCACTGTAAACGTAGGCAGGAGCCTCCAATAGAGGGTCTGGACGGTTGGACATTGTTAAAAACAAGTGGAATTGCCTCTAGTTGTTATCGCTTTCTTAGTTATAGGCTGAGTTTAATGTAAAACCCGTCAAATTTGATCTACACCAAAATGTAACAAAAGCCAAAGCCAAAAGCCAGAAAAAAGACGCGTTCGCGGAGCTTTAGACCGAGTGCGTTGACCTTCCGGTTTTGGTAATTTCCTCATTCGGTGCTTCCTTATCGAAGCTTTTTGTGGAGACCATCGAAAACACATAAAAAGTCACAGACTTCACCACCTGACAAAGGCCAAATCATACCACCACTACCACATTCTCTTTTGCTACTCAGTACGGCCTTTACTGGGCTGAAATTATACAAGCCTCAGCCACGGCTAACTCTTGACTTCAAAATTTATAAAAGACATCAAAACAGAGCCATCAAAAGCCACTAGAAGGCCATTTTGTCATATGACTACCATTTGGTCCTACCTTCCCATCACCATTCACCTGGAGAAACCTCAAGCCGCAGCCACAGCAGAAGATGCCAATACTTGCCTAGTTGCAGTTAGTGGGGTTTATCTATTTAACTCGTACACAAAGAACTACTACATTCTAGCTGTCAATGATATCCCCGATCTTGACAAGTACTCATTCAAGTTCACCACTACAAATTTGATGACAACTACCCTCATCAATTGGTTTCCGATATACCTTTGTGATGTTCGGTACTTAAATGATAGAACAGTTCGTCCAACAGAATTCATGGGCTTTGTTAATGGGTTAATGTCAAATGACCAATTTAGATTTAAACCTCATGACTCAAACTACTTATCTCTGATGTCTTTCAAAATAGCAATGAACATTGATATCGATTCGAGACCAATTATAGATCCTACAAAGATGTTACCATTGGTGTTTCAAGAAGCTACCACTGTGAAAGTCCCATCGAAAGTTACCATTCAGTGCTGTCCATTCAGTTTAACAAATGCTGCTATCTTTTCCAGTTATAAGATATTTGGTTCTATCAATTACAGCATTAGGGATTCAGGATTCTTGAGTGATATCAGATATATGGATGACATTATTGGTGGTATAGTCACTTTAGGAAATCATTCAGAAGATGACCTCTGCTTTAGAAGATCTGCCGGTTTAGTCTGTGGTAATCTTGTTAAGAGTAATGGTGATGGTGAGCTTCTAACCATTATCTCTTGGAATAGAATCATTTCCACTCTTCAACTACCAGATCTTGAACTTACCAGATCATTTGAGATACCTCGCTCTAACTCTAAAGATAACGAGTCTTCTCTTGCCTTACAAAACCCGATGATCTCCAGTCTTGAGCATGACCCTATCGAGTCTATCGTTAGAGTTGCAGTTACCACATTAGATGGTCAATTTTGGGGCAGCGGTATCGTGTTATCCAAAGAGTATATCATCACCAATAAGCATGTTGTGAAGTTGGACAAATTGCAGCACATCTCCATAGCTCGTGTTAACAACCAAGAGATTAAACTTACCAAAAAAGATTTTGTTATTGAACCATCGCCACTCACTGGATTCGATTTGTGCTTCATGAGACTTCACACTCCAATAGAGGATCTTGTGCCTGTTAAACTTGCAACCACTTATACTTCAGAGTTCAACTCTTTAAAGATTGGTCAACCTATTAAGTCAATTGGTTATGGTTTATTATTCTTCAGAGGTAACAGTGAACTCAAACCGTTTCATTCTGAAGGATTCATCAACTCTGTTGTTGATTTAGAGCTGGATGATGTTGGGAATCAAGAGAAGTCATTACTGTTAGTCTCTGCTAGTTGTTGGAACGGATCATCTGGTGGTGGTCTATTCAATTTGGATAATGAGCTTATTGGTATTATGACTTCGAATGGCAAATTATCATCTGGTGAGATTCTTACGAACTTCACTTTGGCTATTCCAATAAACATTATCGTTAAGTGCATTAACATGATTGAAACCAATACTCCACCATTTGATGTTACTAAGAAGGCTCAAGATCTATGGTCTTTGAAAAACACTCATGAATCCCGATTGGTTGACTCCATTACACATAAGCTATGAGATGTGTTGCTTCAAACCCTGCGTACTTAATGCTTACAATCAAGATCAAACATAAGAACATAATATTAATGTCATCATTCCAGCGCATCTAATTAAGTATTTATCGGAGCTTTTATGAATCTTAGCTCTTTTTACACATTAATATCACTAATTTAGACATCTAATTAGATTGAACAGTTATAATGGGACTAATCGTAGACTAAAATTTTATCACTAAATAGTTTATTCCCTTAAAATACATACAACATAAATTATAAAAATGAATCGCCAATTAAGAAGACATTAGACAAAAAAACAGTAGTGGACGTAATATAATACAATCATTAATTAAGCAAGAGACACACTTAACATATCAAGTGAAAGAAAAACAAAACAGACAAAGCAAATTCAGCAAAACAAGATCAATATAAAAGAAAAGTAATAATAGCAACCTTAACCAAACAACTCGTGGGAAACCGGTTAGATAATTGTTTAAACCCAAGAAGTTGATGATTCTAGCCCATCATCATTCTCAACTTGCACTTCAACATTTTGATCATCATCACTATTAGTTTCAATATGATCCTTCCCTGCATTTAATACATCGACTAAAGATGTATATAAATGGTTTAATTCACTAAGAGCATTGACAGCTTCAGGTCTTAGTGTATAAATAATTTGTTTAAAACTAGAAGATTTCACAATTGACAATGGTAATTTATTCTCTACTAAGAATTTCATTAAATCTTTTTGAAATTTAGCTTGAGAATATGATGATTCTTCCAATTGATCATTACCATTATAATCTCCACTTTCATGTACAGAACCAACGACATCGGTGACTTGTTCTTGTGATAATTGATGATCTTTAAATTGTTGTTGTGTAGTATTTATAGTACTAAAATAACGATTTGAATCTGTTCCATTATTACTAGAATTAGAACCACCAGGTGTTGGATCTGGTCCCAAAGTATTTTGAAAATTATCACGCTTATTATTTACAGCATCTTTATCAATCTTATGAGTTTTTAAATGTTCACCTAATTTCTTTGGTGAACCTTTATCAGAACTTAATCTTTTTATAACTTTCCCACAAAATTCACATGTTGCAACATTACAATCTAATGGATCCTGTGTAAACCATTGCCAAACCCATGATTTCTTTTTAGCACCAAATCTTTGACCCGGTTTATTAACTCTTGGTTTAGTAATTTTATTTTTTTGTTCAGTGATACGTTGTCTTGATCGTTGTAATTTAACATTTGATTGTTGAACAGCAGCCTGAGCTAATTCTTGAGTGGCAACATCTGTGGTCTTTGAATTATGACCTGTTTCTATATCTTGATCTTGACCTTCTTGTTCTTCTTGTTCATGTTGAGCCTCACTAATTGATGGATCAATAGGTACTTGATCATAAGAATCATGATTATTATTTCTATTGTTATGAGATACATTATTTGAAGATTGTGATTGTAAAGATGGTTCAAAATTATCTAATGCTTCAGCAATGGCTTTATGAATTTGAGTATTTTGTTGACTCCCATCAAAATTTATAAGATGATTTGACATATTCAAAATGAATTAAAACTTTAGTGAAGACCTTAAATAAGAGTAAATTTAATTTAATTGATAATGTGGCGAGTTTAATTGAATATGGGTATAAAGAACACAATGAGAATATTCTTCAAAAGTATATCTTCTCAAATAAAGCACTTTGATAATGATAAGTGTTATAATGACACGATATAAACAAAGACAATAAGATTTAAACACGGTCTTAAGACTTAGCTTTGTTATTGTTTTGAAGTCGGAATTTGCTGTTTTCTCTTTAAAGGAGGTCGAATTAATTTTCACTAAAATTCAAATGGAATTTTTCAAAAGTGAAAGTTCAAGTCCGGGTAACTGTTTTGGCTGATGTAAGTTAATAGTGTTCTAGTCTACCAACGATTCAAACATTAATGGAGTGTCTACTGGGATTATATTGGAGTTAAAACAGTGATTGTTAGTAAAATAATAACCAAAATTGATAAAAATCAAAGTTCAATGTTGAAACTTCAACAAAGAACAAACCATGATTTATATCAATTCATAGTACGAGAAAGGCAAACAAATAACGATTCATTGAATTAGAGTAATATCACTCCAGTTAATTGTTAACCTCCAACTACATCGATTGGAGTAAATACGAAATCAAAAGAAGTTAACTTAAGTAGGTAATCATAATGGGCTCTGTATTTAAATTGAGCACTGTAATGATTCCAAAAGGTATTAAAATGATGAATAAATCATCAAAATATAGAAAAACATAAACACAAAATTATAATTTAAAACATGCAAAGACATAACCAAACCAAAACAGAAATTCAAAGGTACATTTTTTCTATTCTTTTATCAAAAAATTATTCAGAAGCAATGACACCTTTTTCAGAAACGTAAATACCATCTAAAAATTTTCTAATATCTTTATTTCTAACTCTGCAAATTTGTTGAACATCTGCAGCATTTTGAGAAACTTCTTCAATTGAATTACCAGTTAAAACTAATTCATCCTTTTGATTAGTTGAAAATGAAACTTCAACACCTTCTCTAACTTTAACCAATCTAACTTGTTTATCACCTAAGAAATTTCTAATTTCAATAAATTTATCACCATCTTTATCAATAGTATTAACATTAATTGGGAAATGCGCATAAACGTATCTTAATTTATATTGGAAACCTTGAGTAACACCTAAAATTAAATTATGAATTAAAGATTTAACAGTTCTTAAAGCGGCAACATGTTTTCTATCACCGTTATGAACAGTAATTGTAATTAATTCATTTGAAATTTTAGTGAAAGTAACATCAATATGTTTTAAATCTTTAGTTAAAGTACCTCTTGGACCAGTAACTCTAACAGCACGAGATTTAATGGAGACTTGAACACCCTTTGGGATAGCTAATTGTTGTTCAGATTTAATGTATTTCATTGGAAAAGTTGATATAAGATTAATATGCTTGTAGTTAATAAAGAATCAAAATTTTTAATAGAGTTCAAAGTATTGAAGTGAAAATTTTTTCTTCAACAACAGTTTGGTTAAGATCCACTAACCGCGAAAACATTTGATACAAAATTCAAATTCCGCGAATTCGAGAAAACAAGGCTGCTTACATAATTATAACAAGAATGACGTAGTTTATATTTTAGTAGTTTTCCCACATCACATCATACAGACATGCAAACACAGCCTGATTGCTTGACAGCTAAAAATAAAGAACTAACACGCAAGTAATTTAAACCGTATCCAGTACTGAACATGGCGCAGTATGTAATATTAAGTCTTTTAGGCTTGTAATGTGGGGCTATGACTAACAGTTTACTGTGGCACAGTTCTTACCATTTGCCTAAATTTTACTTTCCCACCATAAATTGAAGATCTGACAATGACCCATTTCAACTTTATTTTACTGGTGACGTAGATAATTTAAACGTAGGTCAGTCTATGATCATTAAAAACTTCCCATGGATTTAAAAAATTAAATTGTTTTGTAATTGCCTCAATTGGGAAGTAGCTAGTAAAGAAGCCCGTTACCCGCTCACACCGCAACAGTTGCTACCCGCGAACGCCACCCGGCCTGCGGCTCTGTTTTCGGGCAGGTAATTACCTAAAACGGGCAACTGCGTGTTGTTTTCTTTCCGCATGCGGTAATTTTCCCTCTTGTTTGGGATTAATTTTTTTTAATTGTTTACCACTTTCTCTCATATGGAATTGAAATGTGCCTCTGTACTGAAATTCCTTGTCTTGTTGTTTTAAAAAACTTCAATTGCCCTGGTTTATTAAAACTTTTTATTTACTTTATTAGTTAATTGTATCCCTCAATTTATTAATTTTGTTATTTCACTTTCATTTTTGATAATCTTTCAATCATTTAACTTTGGTCATTTGAAGCCCAGATCTCAAATTTCTTATTGCATTCTTGGTCCCTCATCACTTTGAAGTTATTTAAAGAAATTAAAATTTATAAACTTCAAAATATTTACCAATAATTCAATTTATACTTTAGATCAATTATAAAGTTAATACTTATTCAATATGAAGATTAATCCAGTTGCTTGGTTTATCCAAACTTTTTTACTTGCAGGTTTAACCTTGTTATTACTTTTCATTATCCTTTCAGGGACTGTTAATCATTTCCCATTTGATAGATTTTATTGGTTAGAAGCTGATACTTCTGCTATAACTGGTGCTCCAAATACTTCAAGATGGACTTTTTGGGGTTTAAGTGAAAATGTTGATGGTAAAAATAAAAAAGTTGATTTATCACCAGCTTATCCATTATCTCCAGTTGATAATTTTGGTACAACTCAAAATGTTCCAAGTCAATTAGTTGATGATAGAAATACTTATTATTATTTATCAAGATTTGCATTTGCATTCTTTTGGATCGCTTTTGCTTTAGCTGCTGTCTCTTTAGCTTTATCATTATTTGAATTATGTTCATTCTCATTATTAAGATTAAATTCATTCTTTTTAACTGCTGTGTTTTTATTCACTGCAGGTGCAGGTGCATTTATTACTGCTGCTATTATTAAAGCTAAAAATGCATTCCAAGATGATAATAAATATGCTCATATTGGTGTTAAAAATATGTCAATTACTTGGGCTTCTGTCTTTATTTCAATTGTTTTATTCTTTATTGCTTGGTCAAGTTATATTAGTGCTTCATATAAAAAATATCGTGCTAAAACTGCTAATGAAAAAAGTCAACAATATCCAATTGAACAACAACATCATCAACAACAACAAACTTATCAAGAAGAACAAACTGATTTAGATACTGCTGTTCAAGAAGATCCTTATGCTCAACATCAACAACAACAACAACAAGCTGAAAAAACTGGTAGTGGTATTAAATTTTTTAAAATTAGAAGATCAAAACCAAGTGATCAAGAATCAGTTTAATTAATTTAATCTAATTCCTAAAGAATTTAAAAAGTCTATTTTTTGATTTGATATATTCTTATTCTTTTTTTAATAATACCAAGTTAAATTCCCAACTACTCTCACATCTGAAAATGACACTAATATTATTTTATACCATTCTAATCTCAGATTTACTTACTCCTTATTTGGAGTAAGTTTTTACCCTTTTTTTAAAAAAAACAACTCTTTATTTACTAATTATCCTTTTTCTACTCGATGTGTTGTATAATAATCATTTTTCCAATTATTTTTAATGTAGTTAGTTGATCATTTATTATGAATTGTAACTTATAGCTAATTGTCGATTTGTAGAATTTAGTTAAGACTATAGCTTATAGTGTAGTATAGCTTATAGTGCAGTATAGTGTACGTAGTTGACTACTATAAGCTATAGTATTACCTCAAGTTCATAACTACAAGTTAACTAATGAATATGCAAATTAAATTATAAAGGTTTTTAAATTATGTAATATGATTAATCATCACCACTAACATGGGCAATATGTTTTAATAAATCAACAACTCTTGCAGAATAACCATATTCATTATCATACCAACATAATAATTTAAAAAATTGTGAATTTAATTCTAAACCTGCCTTTGAATCAAATATACAAGATCTTGAATCTGATATAAAATCTGAAGAAACGACAAAATCATTTGTAAAACCTAATATACCTTTTAATTCATTATTTGATGCATCCAAAATAGTGTTTTTAATTTCATCATAAGAAGTTTCTTTACCTAATCTAACAGTTAAATCCACAATTGAAATATTAATAGTTGGAACTCTTAAAGATAATCCTGTAATTTTTCCCTTTAATTCAGGTATTACAGCGGCAACTGCCTTTGCTGCACCTGTTGTTGATGGAATAATATTTCCAGGGGCTGAACGACCACCTCTCCAATCTTTTCTTGAAGTACCATCAACAATCTTCTGTGATGCAGTTGCAGAATGAACAGTTGTCATTAGAGCATCTTTAATTTCAAAATTATCATGAATAACTTTAACTAATGGAGCTAAACAATTTGTTGTACAAGAAGCATTTGAAACAATATTTAAATCTGGTGAATAATCTTTTTCATTAACACCAACAACAAACATTGGTGCAGTCTTTGATGGAGCAGTTATTAAAACTTTTTTAGCACCAGCTATTAAATGTTTATTTGCAGAATCTAATTCTTTAAAAACACCAGTTGATTCAATAACATAATCAACATTTAATTCATCCCATGGAATATTAACAGGATCAGATTCTCTAAATAATTTAATATTCTTGTTATCAACAATTAAATGTTCATCATCAAATTCAACTGGACCTTTATATTTACCATGAGTTGAATCATATTTAAATAAATAAGCTGCATATTCAGCATCAGTTGAAGGATTATTTATAGCAATAACATTAATATGAGAATTTTCTGGATTTGTTAAAATATTTCTAAGAACTAAACGACCAATACGACCAAATCCATTAATACCAACGTTAACTGTCATTATAACTTTTGATTATACTTTATGATGAATTGAAACTATCAAATAAACACTCCCATATAACCCTATTTACATGAGGAAGTCGCGTCTATTTATACTTTGAAAACTCCAATAAGAATCATAGTAATATAAGCAGCAGGGTATCCCCCGTTTCCTAATTTCTCCTGTTTTCTCCATGATTTCTATATCCCCGGGCAGTGCCGTTATAATTTCTTTATAGTTTATGGTTGCCCGGAAGGTGTCAATAGAATTTTTAATGCAAATTTCTGGGGAAAGTTTTTCCCCGGTAAAGATTTATTTAATCCTTAACCCCGGCTTTCGGGAAAAATTGGGAATGGGTAAAAGGGAAAGGTTAAGTGCTTCCGGGCATTAAGATTAACAAGATAGAATAGAGATCATTCAATTATAGCTTCTTTGTGGGTGTTTGTCTACAAAGAATCCTATTCATATGTTTACTAAACTACTCTAGATTCTCCCTCTTGGCCCTCCAAAACACTTGTAATGTTTTTAAGTGCAAATATAGCTGTTGCATCAAAATTCTCCTTTGTAGAACTGCCAATGTGTGGACTTAGACTCACGTCTTGTCTCTCTAGTAATCTTTCATTTATCAAGGGTTCACCATCAAATACATCTGCTCCAAAGAATGATAATTTCCCCTGTTCTAAAAGATCGACAACATAGTCTTCTGAATCGATAATCATACCTCTACCGACATTGATTAATTTCCCACCATGTTTAAAATTATCTAATATTTCTCTGTTAATTAAACCTTTAGTATTCTGATTCCCAGGTAAACTTAGGATAACAATATCAACTTCATTTACTAATTTCTTTAAATCTTCATAATATTCAACTTCATAACCTAATTTCAACTCATCTTCTCTAAAAATTTCATGTCTTTGATAATATTTAATTTCCATCCCTAGGACACTTAATCTTTTACCTATTGCTTTACCAATTTTACCAAATCCAATTATACCAGCTTTTTTACCATTAGGAGTTTCAACAAATTTACCACGTCCTGATATTTCACCAAATGGATATTCACCACGATATGTTAAATTTTTACCTTGAATTTGTCCCGTTGTGTTATCCCATGAATTTGAATGTAATATACCACGAGCTTTTACAGTATGACCATATTCACGAGTAAAATTTTGAAACTTTGTGAAATGTCTAAATGATTCTAATACATGCCATAAGATTGTATCAGCAACAGATTCGGCACCTAATGATGGTGTATTATAAAATTGAATTTTTTTAGATTTTAAACTTTCAATATCATATGGATCAAATCCAACAGCACATGTTGTAATAACTTTAACAGTATTTGGTAAATGATTAATAATATCACTTGTTAATCCACCAATTGACATAAAACCTAACCATCCTGAATAAATTGCCTGGATATTGTTAAATTCTTTACATAATTTAGAGATCAATTCCTCTTTTGTAGTTAAATGATATTTGATTATTTCAAATTTTGATTGAAATTCAAGAAACTCTGGAAGTGATTCATCAACATCTGCAATAAAAAGAACTTGTGGTTTTACCATTGTAAAGTGACTGTAATATCGAGTTTAGATCTTATTATTAATCAATACGATTGTGTAGCACTATCTGAATTTCGATTTAAATTCATAAATTTCTTAATTTAACCGAAACGCGAAAGCTTTATACAGTTTTATAAGAAATAACGTAATTAATCACCCCATCACTTACAATAGAATTTCTTTTAAAACGTACTAATAATTATAAATATTTCATGATGAATATAAGTGTAAAAGATCAACTTTGATGAATAATAACAATAACAACCTTATGAAAATAGTAATTAAGATAAAAGTTAAAGGTTAATAAAATGTCTATAAATTCTTTTTATTGATAAACCCATTAATTCTCTTTCTTTAATTCCAATTATTCAACTTCGTATAATCTCTTATCTTTCTCTTTAAATTTCATTCTTCTCTTTCTTGAATTTTACTGTTAAATTTAATGACATTATGAATGATGATATTCAATAATATAATAAAATGATATAAAAAACCACCCAACAATCCACAACTTCATGCATACACATATCTTCCTTTAATCAACTCCTCTCCATTTTGCTAAAATTCATTTCAATCATTATTAAACAATGGATTTTTAATCTGTAATATAATATTTCATTCTTTAATGATGATCATCTTGTGGAACACCAACTGGTTTTAATTTATAAACTGAACCACATTCCCAACATCTACCAACTTGATCAACAGTTGGTTTTAACCATTGAATACCATGAGAATCAGCTGGAGAACCGGTACAACCAACATAACGATAATCATCATAACTTTCAACAACAATTGGATCAGCTAAAGTACCTCTTCTTGAAGCATCTAAAGGTTTAGTATCAAAGATTTCAATACCTTCTAATTTAGCTAATAATTCTAATCTTTCTAAACCTGTTGCTTGTTCAATATCAGTTGGGAAAGTATCAAGTTTTGCACCAGTTGAAATTAATGATTCAGGACCATCAACTTCAGCTAAAGTCTTTGCAGTTTTAACAGGTTTTGAAGCATTGGCTAAAATTCTAGCAGAACTAAAAGAACGAATTGATTGACGACAGATTAATCTGGATCTTAAAGCAAACATTGTTGTTTTTAAGCTTATTGAACTCAATATTAAAATTAATCTTTAATCTTTAATTATAACTCGAATGATTTTTTTTCTTCCAATTTTCCTACAAGACAAAATTTCTGGTTTTCACGGGTTTTTATTGGTGGAAGACTCGATTGCCTAATCCGGTAATTACAATTTGAATGGCTTTTGATAAATAATTTTTTTAAAAAATTTTCGTCCATTCGAATCTCAGTAGCGGAATGTATTTTTGATCTTTCAAGACTTTTCTGTTGGTGTGTGGATGTTTTATAATTTCTAGTAAAATTGTAATTTTTAAGTGAATCTTTGTGACTGTGAATTTTTTTGAATTTAATGTTGGCCCGTACCAGAACTCTCCCAGGATAAAACATTCGCGAAAAAAAAACTCATGTTTTTCTCATACAAATTTCCAAAAGGGCAACTTTCGCGGATGAAAAATCAACTTGTGTTGAGCTTCTAATACTGTCAATTGAAAAACAATTTTTCAACTTTTTAATCAGAAAGACTTTTCAAGAGGACAACTCAAGAATCAATCAAAGTATGTTAATAACAATGAAGGTCAAGAGTGATATTATGATTGTATTATGGGAATTAGTACAGAGAAATAGAGTCATAGAATTAGAGTGATATTGTAACGTTGTCCAGTTGTAAAGATCAAATTTTATCAATTAGTGGGCAATCAATTTCAAAAAGTGTTTTAAAATACCGTGTTAAATCAATAAGATTGCAATGGAGTCAAAGAGAGTAATAGCAAACACGCTCAGTCATACAGAGACATATACGTACACACTTAAATAACCCAACAATGAACCACAAAGAGCAAACTATAACAAAAGATGAATTGACCTATTCCTTCCATACAGAAACTCATAAATGATCCCTTGACTATAAAAACTTGCAACAGATTACTAACAATTAACAGATGCCAAAAAAGAGAGCTTCCAACGGTAGAAACAAGAAAGGTAGAGGTCACGTTAAACCAGTTAGATGTGTTAACTGTGCTAAATGTGTTCCAAAAGATAAAGCTATCAAGAGAGTCACTGTCAGAAACATTGTTGAAGCCGCTGCTGTCAGAGATTTAAGTGAAGCTTCAGTCTACTCTGAATACGCTCTACCAAAATTATACAACAAGTTACACTACTGTGTCTCTTGTGCTATTCACGCCAGAATTGTTAGAGTTAGATCAAGAACTGACAGAAGAATCAGAACTCCTCCATCAAGACAAAGATTCAACAACTCAAACAGAGTCTCCGCTGGTGATGCTGCTAAGAAAGCTTTATAAATTTCATGAAAATGATGTGAAGTTATAAGGTATAGTTTGTTTCATATAAAAATTAATCATTTAGTCTAAGAATAAATTGTAGTATAAGATCTTCGAACCATGGGACTGTTTAAGTACTTATTTTGACTTTTTAATTAACAAGTATTGAGATTTCTACAGTAAGATTGTTATTAATTATTAAATTCCAATGGATATATACATATAAATATTATTAGATATGTAGTGAGTGATCATAGGTTAGCCAATTGCTGAGCTTGATCATTAACTGACAAAAAATCTTCTTCGTCCTGTCCATCCTTTTCATCCTTCCCTTCTTCCTTGTCTTCATTACCATATGTAATATTCACAGGCTTGTTCTTTAAAGTTTCCAAGTCCTCTTCTTCGGTCTCATCCTTCTTCAATTCTTCAGTTAATGAATCTAATTCATAAAATAACATAAAAACACCTGGCGTAGATAACACTTCATCTTCAGTGACAACTTCAATATCTTCATCACTGGTTCTCCACCAGACACCTCTGTATTTTCTATAGGCAATGTAATGACCATAGTTATGCGTACCATAATGAACAATAACAGAACGTAATTGATACACTAATGAACCTGATAAGTCATCGTTCTTATAGACATTTGCAGCAATCGGACTTTTACGGACAGACTGTTGTGGTTCATCATCTGAGTCACTGTCCAGGGAAGAAGTTTCTTTAGTTTCAACTTTCACAGATTCTTGTTCTTCTTCATTTTCAAGTTCACTATCTTCAGCTTCAATTGATTGCTCTTGCTCTTCAACAACTTCATCAGATGTGATACTCTTAACTTCATCTTCTTCTTCATGGTCGTCTTCAAGATCTTCAGTAACTGATTCATCTTCGTCAGATGTAGCATGAACATTGACTTTTCTTTCCTTTTTGCTCATTGGGTATCTAGCATCTAAATTGATCTCATCAATACTGGCAACATATGGATCCAAATCAAATTTCAATGGGAATAACACTCTAGCACCATTCTTACGCACTCTGTAGGTCTGTGGATCGAATACCGATCTATTGATATGAATGGATAATAATGGAGGTGGACGACTTATTAAAATTTGTTTAGATTTAGATGATTTTTGAACCTTATTCTTAGTATGAAGTTTCTTGTAAATTTCATCATCAACGATAGGTTTAGATAAAGTAGTTTCAATTTCAGTGATTCTATCCTTTAAAGCAACCAAGAGTTTATGTGGTGGTTCAGGTTTAGATTCAATATTAGATAATTGACTCTTTTGATACTCCAAAATGTGTTTTAAGGCACATCTGTTACAATCAACATCTTCAATGATTTCTTGTTCTGTCCAAGTGTCCAATAATTTAGATAGATCTAATGCATTATAATTATCAGTTGGTAAATTTAAACTTAACCCACCAAAGACATTGACTCTTAACCCACCATTTTCACCACATCTCAAACAACCAATTCTTTCAGCGGAAATACCATCCACTGGGGTCAACAAGTTATACTGGAACACTTTCTGTTCACCATCTTCCAAATTTGGATCAACCAAGTTGGCTGGGATGTAAACGTTACCAATTTGACCCAAATTTTGATTACCAATGATAGCATCTTCAGGTAAATCTTTGATCCAGATTGGATCCTTGGTAATACCTTGCTTGTCTTTCAAAACTTTTTTGAAATCTGATTCTAGTTCAGCAAGAATAGATTGGAAGAATTCTTGAGCATCTTCTTGGTTATATCCCATTAAGAAATTCTTGTTTGGAGTCTTGGACATGGTCTTTAACAATGGAGTGGTTCTATAGTCATGTCCTTTTGAGTAATGCTTCCCATTTAGTTTATTAGTCAATAGGTTCTTGAAAGATTTGGTAAACACTAATGATCTTTCTTCAATCTCTTTATTCACTTCTTCATCTTCCAAGAAACTCACTAAAGTGTTTGAAGAGGCCAACGATTGTAATACAGAGTTCATAAAACAAGTGTTACCATCGTTGACTAACCCACCAATATTACCACCTCTTTTGATGACTTTTTCACCAGTTTCACGATCAAGGTTCCCATATTGTTTTTTAGAATACAGACCTCTTGAGCGACCTGAGGAGCCATTCATGAAGCTCCGCATGATATCTAATAGCTTATTGGCAAAGTTTTTGCAGTAGTTTTTATGAAGGAAAAGTCCGGGTAGAGATAGGACGAGTAAAGTGAAAAGGAATGGTTTGAATAGTTTATGATTTAATAACGACACTTTGATAGATTCTAGATTGATTTCAAATGGTGTATCAAACTGATTTGCAACAACGACTCGAGGAAAAATTGAAATTAAAAGTATGTTCTGGAGTAGAGTGGAACTAATGGAAATAAATGAAGTTGATGCAAAGTTTGGAATAAATGACATATGAAAACAGAAAACAAAGTGTTATACCTTTGGTATGAATCTTATGGGAAGGGACTTGGGTTAATCTTGTCGTGATTGGATAACTTATCTTCCCTCGTTCGTTTGTGATTGGCTCAAACGATCTTCCGTTTGTTGACTGTGCGTTCTCTGTCTATGATTGACGGCGAACGGGCACTATCTGAAGACAAAAAGGTATTAATTGTCTTTGTAGATCTGGTGATGAGTACAATTGTTGGCTCTTTGAATTTAAGCTCGTTTCCAGTTCTTTTAACAGACTGGAATGGATGAGATGAAATGAAATGCAATTATGAGAGCAGCAGAGACGTCCTTTGTACTGGATAAAGTCCTCTGAGTCTGTGACTATTAAATAATTGAGCTATTAACAAACTTGATGTGCAAAGTTGTGATTTTTTTCAATTTTTTAAAGATCTTTCTGTTGACTTCCCAAAACGGAAACGAAAGATCCGAAGAGAACAAGTGGTCAAGTTACAAAACGTTTCTACTACCCCACAATCACAAAATCTCTAATATACATTCAAATCAAAACAACTTTATCTCCAATCAGGAGCCTAGAACTTTCATGGTGTGTCCGTTTAACCACAGCCTTTTCTAAATGACTGCTGAAATAGAAGCTTTCTAAATAAACCACATAAATCAACCGAATAGTATTCAAACAACATAAACAGAAAGAAGATAAAAAAGGAAAAGGGTGATACTCTCACAGAGAGCAGCAAATCAAAGTAAAATTAAAAAGGTAAAAGCAATGGTTGAGGATGGGTGTAATGGACCCCGATCTTCTTCTTTCTCTATGGTCAACTCCAACAAATCGTTAATATTGTCGATGATTCTCTCCCCCGAAGGCTCTCTAGTGGCCTTGACCAAAGACGACCGGTGGGAAGCCCTGGTACTGCAAGTTGTTGTTAGCATTGTTTGGTCTATCTTTACCCCAACCTGATTTCAGTGGACGGCCATTAATAACAAAGCCATTTAATTGCACAATAGCTAAAGCAGCTCTTTCATGGGAATCATACTTCACAAAAGCACAGTTCTTTTCAGCTAAAAATCTGAAATCAACAATGAAACCAAAGTTTTGTAACAATGGGATCAAATCGTTTTGAGTAGTGAATCTAGCTAAATTACCCAAGTAAACGGTTGTTTGCCAAGATGGAGCCTTTCTCAGCACAAGATCATAGCTCTGAGGAGACAACATACCCATAGCAGCACCTGGTTGTGGAATGTTTGGTGATCCTCCACCCATACCATTTGGCAGAAGACCACTTTGTGGAGACTGTGGATTAATGTTGTTGGAATTGCTTGAAATAGAGCCATTTCTAATACCACCGACAGCTTGAGGAGGAATTGCACCATTGCTACCAAGGAAGTTATGGAAGTTGTTATTTTGACGGTGATGGTGGCCATTATGGTGATTGTTGTGGTGATGATGGTGGTTGATATAAGGACGGAAACCGTGACCATTTTGTTGTTGTTTGTGGGAGGCCCAGTTCAGACGGATAGCTCTGTTAGCAATGATTTCACCGTTCATTGTGGTCAAGGCAGCTTCAGCATCGGCCTGTTCCGCAAAGGACACGAACCCATAGCCTCTTGATCTCCCACTTTGCATATCCCACATAACGTGAGCTTGTAGTAGAGATTCGAATTTGCTGAATGACTTCTTTAGTAATTCATCATCAACCTCGGTGGAAAGGTCACCAACAAAGATGTTGAAGGCATTTGGGTCATTCTTGGCTTGTTGTGATTGGTAAGCATAGTTGATGTTGATTCTGGAGTTGTTCAAAAATGAACCATTTAACTTGTCAAGTGCTGCTTTAGTGGCTTGTTCGTTTTCATATTCCACAAAAGCATAGTTAAAACCAGGACGGTTCTTGTCAGCTAAGATCTTGACAGATTGAGCAGCACCTTCAACAGAGAAGACTTCACGGAGATCATCTTCAGATATGATTTTGTCTAGACCACCGACGTATAGGATTTTGTGAGAAACTTCACGGCCACCTTCTGTTGCTAGGGCTGGGGCAACTTCTTGTTGCTGAGGTTGTTCACCGTTGTCTAGGTTCTCATCTGCAGCACCATCTTTGGAATTTTCGTCTTGAGAGTTACCGTCTTTCTCGACAGAGTTGACTTCTTCTTTGACAATTTGGGTCTCTTGGGCCTTGTTGGCTTCTTGATCTTTGGTTTGATCTTCAACTTGTGACTGGATCTCTTCAGTAGTCATTGTAATTTGATCTAAGGTTGTTTGCTGTATAATGGACTTTGAAAGTATAATTATAACAAAGTTTCGAAATTTGATCACAGTAGAAGTGACGTTTGAAGGGGGGTATAACAAGGATATTTGATCAGTAGTTAGGACGATAACACAAAGATATGCTAGAACAAAAAGAACAAAGTCAGATTTGGGAAGCAAGGGAAGGAATTGAGTCGGAATAAGCGTGGATCACGAAATAGCAGCGACTTTAGTTTGTGTATCAACGGGTCAAATTTTCAAACGAGGTAGCTCAAGGGTGTAAGTAGCTCAGAATGAGAGGATAATGAAGTGATTGGGTCAGTCCAGGAAATTTTACAAAAACAAACGTAAAAAAAGGAGGATAAAAAAGCAGGAGGGAAGGGCTTTTGCAGGCGTGTGTTAACGATTGTATGCGATGTCTCCGTGTGTTTCTCAGTCTCTGATCCGTGGAATAAACGTGGGTTTCAGGTGGTTCTTATACTGTGACTTTGTGAATTTCTGCTTTTTTTCGACGTGTTTTGGAATGTTGATAAAAATTTCCGAATTGGGAAATTTTCGCGGCCGAGCATCAAGGCAACTCTCTTGGGTTCAGAGAGTACTCTTTAGAGGGCATTTGTGGGTATTAGTGGCGTTTTAGAGTGTTTATAGTGATTTCGTTGAGCTCAGAATGTCCGCTTTGGTACAAGATCCAGTTTTCAACGAGTTTTTTCGATTTGAAAAGAGTTGTCTCGCGGGCCCTTCTATCGTAAATCATGATCATCACCGATGCTTTCAACCTTAGTAAACTCTGAACGAGTTCAACAGACAGTCCTCTCGCTCTTCCTGGCACAAAATGTCCAATCAAATCCATACTTCGGCTCCAGACACAGCCACTGCTATCGACAGAAGCGTTCCTGATTTCCCAGTGGCACTATCAAACGACGAAGACGCCTACTTCAACACCAACAATGCACCAGCTTACTTGGACGAACTGATCAGTGAAAGCCGTGAATTTATCAAATCTCACCAACAGAAGGGGAAAAAGATTGTTTTGGTCACCTCTGGTGGTACCACAGTCCCACTGGAGAACAACACGGTCAGATTTATTGACAATTTTAGTGCTGGTACGAGAGGTGCGACTTCTGCTGAATACTTCTTAAAACACGGTTATGCTGTCATATTTCTACACAGGGAGTTCTCCCTTTTGCCCTACTCCAGACACTACTCGCATACTACCAACTGTTTCCTTGACTACATGACCGAAATAGATGGTAATCTGGAAATAGATCCAAAGTACCTGGTCAACATGCAGAAGCTATGGAGAAAGCATAGTGAAGCTAAGAAGAATAACACTCTGCTGCTGCTGCCATTCACCACAGTCAACCAATATCTTTTCTCCTTAAGGGCAATTTCTCAACAGCTGAACCTTGTTGGTACTAGTGCTCTGTTCTATCTAGCTGCTGCTGTGAGTGATTTCCTCCTACCAATATCTAAGATGCCAGAACACAAGATCCAGGCACAGGATCATAACGGTGGTAAACTAGTTGTCAACTTAGACCCTGTTCCTAAGTTCTTGAGAAGACTTGTTGACTCCTGGGCCCCAGGCGCCATGATCACCAGTTTCAAGTTAGAAACTGATGAAAGCATTCTACTTAAGAAAGCTAACCAAGCTTTGAATCGTTATAATCACCAGCTGGTAATTGGGAACTTGTTACAAACCAGAAAGAAAGAAGTCGTTTTTGTCGAGAAAGACACTACAATTCCACCCAGATGGTACAGATTGAGCGATGAACAAGTTAAAGATGAAGTTGAGATTGAGAGTCTAATTATACCAGCAGTTATTCAGGCTCATCAGCGCTGGATCGAAAACCACAAAATTTAGTCAACTATACTTCTTCTTAAATAAGCTCATAACTTGCAAGGCACATACCAGTGTATTAGTCCACTATAATTTCTGTTAAATAAACCCATGACCTCCAAGGCCCATACCAGTTTATGTTTTCGTAATTCAGCCTGTCAAATGCGACAAGTGCTTTGTAGTCGAAGGGGGCTTATATTCCTAACCTAAAGTCTTGGAGATGTGACTGAGCACCGACCTCAAAGAGGAAACTCGAGGGTGCTGAGAGAATGCACATGCTTTTTATACATCTAGTTTTCATAAACTCCTTACATATACTAAACAAACATATAGAACATAATAACAGCATTAAATCAAGTTGAAAGACAAGTCAAAGAAAAATCGTTTATTCCAGATCACTACCGGCATCACTTGCACCACTATTATTCTGAGATCCATACAATAAAGAAGGGAACTGGTTGTAGATCTCATCAGGAAACTGTCGAGCCTGGCCATCATTTGGAATTGTCAAAGTGCCATTCTTCTGCTTCTCCTCAACCTCTTGTTCGTGTTCCTCCACTAATGGACGGATACATTCTTTACCAGCTTCGGTCTTAAAGTGACGCCCCAAGGCATCTGTTCTGGCAAATTTCTTACCACAGCCCCATTGTGTCACACCATCTCTTAAAAATCCTCTACATTCAAAACGTTTCTTCCCCGTATGTAAGTCTTCGTGACGCTTTCTATCATGTTGTCTTGCAAAAGCCTTCCCACATACTGTACACACGAATGGTCTTTCATCTGTATGCGTTCTCAAATGTGACTTCAAGTTGTATGGTCTTGTAAACCTCTTGTCACACAGATGACATGCATAGATCGAAGGGTGCTTTTGGACTCTTTTATTTGATTGGTTAGGTGAGGCCAATTCCAGCATCTTCTCCCTATTGGCAGACACTGATCTTTCACGTTCACCTCTTGACTTGGAATTCGATCTCGATCTGCTCTGTCTTCTCTGTCTACCAGCTCTCATATTAGCATGTTGTTGGTCCTCCGCTTTTAGTAGACTATCCTCGTCAACAGCTGAAGAATTGGTGTCGTTTGGAGAGAGCAGGTTGGAATAATACCCAGATTTGATGTTCTGAGAGCTATTGGAGCCCGCTCTGGAATGGACGGGAGAGTTGTTTGGAGAGGATCTGTTAGAACTGAGCAATGAAGGGGTTCTCACTGGTCTATCATGAGGATCCACTTGAATGGAGATTGTCACCGGTGATTGAATGGCAATCTTGTTGTTGTTAGCAGTCAAGTTATCCTGTGTCAGCTGTTGTGGATGGTATTCCTCAGCGAAATATTGTTGTTGACCACCATGGAAACTTAGCTCACTACCTGCATCACTCAAATCCACAGCGTTCAAGTTTTGACCAATGGTATCGTATTCTAAAAAGTTGTCATTATGTTGTGACAGCAAATCATCACCGAAATGAGATGGTGAGTAAGCGGACAAGTATGGAGAGTTTTCAGCTGATGAGATCTCACTTAAAGCAGTAGAAGACGGTTGAACAGTTTGGAAAGCTGACGTACTGAAGTCAGTACTCAGGTAATTAAAATCGTTGTTTGTATTTTGAGCTTCTGGGAAAGGCTGTTGCTGCTGATGTTGCACTGGGTATTGTTGGTATTGAGCTTCAACGTGACCATACTGTATCTGAGGCACGTTAGGTAGTGAGTTGGTGACTTCTGGAGGAGGAGTGAATCTGATCTCTTCAGGTGTTTCAATGGTCAATGAAGGTGGTGGGGGAGTATGGTTACTGTTTGGGAAAGTAGGGGTATCGTACTGCACTGGACTGGCACCGCGGTTTGAGCTATGAGAGGAATTATCACCTTGGGATTGATTGAACTGGCCAAATTGTAAAGAATGATTGAACTGGAGTGCATCAGAAGGAGAATTCAATCCACTCAAGTCGTCAAGGAATAAGTTAATGTCTGGCTGGGTGCTTTCAATCTTTGGGACCTGTTGTTGCTGCTCGATAGAGGCCTGTGAAATTAGGGGAGTGGTCAAGTCAGTTTGGGAACTGGCTTTTTGCAAGTTATAATCGGTTTTAAAACCTGGGACAGGTCTTGTCAAATTCTGAGCAGGTGTTGAAGCCTGAGATGGGGTGTTCAACTTCTGTGGTTTGTTTCGGTTGCTCTGCTGACCATTGGCAAAGTAGCTAGTGTTCGCAGGGGACTCTATACCTGGGGAGAAGCTGACAAATTGGTCAAAATTGTCTTCTTTCTTCAAGTTAGAGGAGTTTTCATAAGCAACGTCGTCAGCCATTGCCTGACTTTCTCGACCGTAGTTTGACATAAATGGATATTAAAGAGCTGTGGAGTTTGCAGTTGTATGTGAAGAGAGCACTAGAGCTGTAAAATGCGAGCTATGTGGTTGAATTTGAAGAATGGGGAATCTTGGTACTCACAACAATGGTGGTATACCTGAATGGACTCTTCACACTGGGGAAAAATGTGCAGAAGCTCGTAAAGCGCTGGTAAAGGAGAGTAGTGGATATCACTAGAGCGTACAGGCAACTATGACACAGTCTCAAGCAGTAATAGCAGAATTATTCTTAATAAAAAGTTATCCAAGCTAAGGTTATCTATTAAATTTGTTTTTTCTCTTTGATAAAACTAAAGTCCTGGCCGGAAACGGTATTTTTCGCGCCTCGTTATAATAAAAAACCGTATTTCTGGTCACCGTTGGAGGCTTAGACAGGTACCAAGAACTAGAAGAGGACCAGTGAGTTTAGGCTGATGCAAACCCGTAAATAAACGAGGATCTACATGGGGGAAGGAGGCAATGCTATAGTCTAAAAACCCTAAAGTCCGCACAGATGTGCCACACATCGGGTGCAAATGTCTTGATTTTCTCGAGATGCAGAGGCTCGATTAGTACGTCTTGGATCTCTAATAGCCTAAAGCTAGTCTTGTCCAAAAAGCTTGCAATGTCCGCCGTGGCAACGTTCTCGTGGATATGCAGGTCACAGTGAGTACCGTTAGAGTGGCCTGTGTATAAGTCTAGGGCAATGGGCCATGCTTTTTGTGAGGAGGGCAATAGACCAAGGTTGATATGGGTTACCGGGAGTTCAAGCTGCGCCTGTTCAAATCTCTCTTTTGCATACTCATTACTCTCGTTGAAGATAAACACAGTCACTGCAGGATCAAATCGGAACTGTTCATCTCTTTGCACCACTTTGTAAGTGTATCCGTTCTTCCCCACACCTCTTCTTAGGCCCTCAATACTCCATGGATTCAACTCGAAGCAGAATAGGTGCTTAGCTCCCAATTTTAAGTAACTCAATGTGAAATACCCAATCCCAGCATACAGGTCCACCACGGTGTTATCCTTGACATCTTTGAATGTTTGAAGGATTCTAGCTTTCTCCTTGATATTCCCTCTACTGAACATTGTATATCTGGGAGCCCATGTTTGAAAAATCCCATTCTGAACCACTGTACACCAAAAGGCAGCCTTAAAGTCCTCTTCAGTAGGCGAGTCAAATGACTGATCAGTTGGCACAGGTCCAAAATCATTGTAAATAGGAACCAAATTGAAAGGTCTTCTCATGATGTCCTTTTCAATGATGGGCTTGTTCACGGCGATATGTGTCACATTTTGCTTGTGGAAACAATTAGATAAAAGTGATTTGAAGAAATTATCGGAGTCTATGGTTGATAGGTATGCTTGCCACTCATCTGAATCGAATGTATCATGGTTATTTATAAGCATCATTGGGGGGTATATTGTCCATTTCTTGGGTATCTTGGTTAACAAGATCTGGTAGAGTTCTGGGTCACTCCTCTCATCGTTGTTGTGGTTGTTGTTCTTTAGAAACTTGGCAATGAAGCCAGCAACATCACTTGATCCCTTCTCTTCAGTTTCTCTCTCAACTTCTTCAATTGAGAGCGCGTCTCCAAGATCACTGATGAGTACCCTGATGACGTTTAGATCTGATGATGAGGTCGGTATTATAAACTCTTCCCCAACTTTAACGATCTTTTGTGTCTTATCTAGAAGCCCTGCCGCCTCCAATTTTACCTTGACACTCTTAACCAGCACAGGGACTTTCGTCCTCACAACAACTCGCGTAACCATACTGCAATTTTCTAAAGAGGAATAACACAATTATTGATACAAATCATTTAGAAAAGCTCATCTCGATCCAAATTTTTTCCTCTTCAATCTCCATTATTTCCCAATTCGGGATATTTCCCTTTCCGATAGATAATGACCTTACCCGGCCTATGGAGCTGACACTTTCAAAATTTGAAAATAGTAGAAGGTGCTAAGTATTGAAATAGTTTATGGGAAAACAATAGCTTCAAGAGACGTCTTACTGGTTTAGGCTACGTCACACACACAGAATGGAACAGACTTATTATAACGGAGGTCTTCCCTACCAAGAAGGTATGTACCAACTACCCACAGTGGGGCTCAAAAGGCCATTAGTTGTGGGACTCGAGGGCTTAACCCATACTTTGAGATGAAATTGTCACTAACTCGTGTTGCCATAGGTCATGATAATTATAACAAAAAGGATAAGAAGAAGGCCAGTATACAGAGCAAGCTGAGCAAGCTTAATGAGACCTTCATCTTGAAAAAGGACTATTATTACTCTCAACAGTTACAAGATTTGCAAATCAACCTATCAACGATACATAACGGTACCAATGAAGTGCTTAAGGAGAAAGTGAAAGATCTAGAAGAGGCCCGTGACTACGAACTCGTGGAACTAAGACTATGGGAGGAGTTCCAGGTTCAAAGAGCTGAGAATGAGTTCTACGAAGATATGGAAAAGACGGAGAAGGAACACGATGAGTTTGTGAAATTAGCAAAGGAAAAATTATATGCTAATTTGGAGAGACAGATTAAGCAACTGAAAGAGGATAAAGTCTTACTGGATCTAGCCAACTCACACTCCTACAATATGGACACTTCATTGACCAACGTTTCAGATTTCCACAAGAACACTAGATCATCACATAATTTGAAAGACAGTTCAATCTCAGCTATGGGATACCTGAGTGATAGAAGAGGGTTGAGAAGAAGAAACGACTACAGTACGAATGCAGAAGACAGTCACCTAAGTGCTAATGATTCGGGGAACAACTCGAGTACCAAGAAGAAGAAAACACAGAATTATCAAAGTGGGAATGAAGATGGGTTGTTGTCAGATGCTGGTGATTTGAGTTCAATTTTGTTTGGCAATGAAAGAAGAACAGAGAAGGTTAATACTAGACATTCATCAAAGCCTTCGTTTGCTGCCCCTCCTGGTTTGAAGAATGAAGAAGTTAATGAGGATTTAAACTTATTGAAAAGTTTACTAAAGAACTGAGATGTTATTTGATGTATGTTTTGTGCTATAGATTATGGTGTAGTTTTTGCATTGAGAAATTTTGTTTGGGGCAATAAAATTCAAAGGAGAAACCACAATTGCCCAAATTTGAATACACAATTAGCAAAATAGACGATTCAATTGATATAAAGAATTAAAGTCAGAATAGATTACAAATGAGTATTATTTCTTATTACCTGTAAGATTTACTAATATACAAACACCATTCCATAAACCGACATTAAATAAACATTAAAAGGACATTTAGTTACCGAAACCATACAAGGTACGACCTTGTCTCTTTAAAGCGTAGACAACATCTAATGAAGTAACAGTTTTTCTCTTAGCGTGTTCAGTGTAAGTGACAGCATCTCTGATAACGTTTTCTAGGAATGATTTCAAGACACCTCTAACTTCTTCGTAGATTAAAGCGGAAATACGCTTAACACCACCTCTTCTTGCTAATCTTCTGATAGCTGGTTTGGTGATACCTTGGATGTTATCTCTCAAGATTTTTCTGTGTCTTTTAGCACCACCTTTACCTAAACCTTTACCACCTTTACCTCTACCGGACATTGTTGATTATATTATTTGTTTTTAGTGAAGAAAGAGAATTATAATAATGGTTTACAATACGGGGGAAGTGCTGTCTTTTATACTAAATATTCGCTAATCCCGTTCATGCAGGCTATTGTTTTGATTTTGGTTTCGACGCGATCAAATTGTATCTGATCGTGTCTCTATATAGCGTTCTTGTGTTTACCCCAAAGCTAATCTTCTCTGTGTAAAATCAGGTCCTAACAATTTAGGCTTTTCAGTGAGCGTGTAGTGTGCCAGAAGTTACACTGAGATGTGTCACTTCTGTATGGTGGCTGTGCTCAGAGTTACTTTTTCGCGGTGCAAAATGTAAACAGACACCCACCCCTTGTACTCAAGCTTACACTACAGAGGGGAGAAACGCGGGTGTACATCCCAGCACGTAAGGGACCTGCGCGTGTTATAAGCTTACATGTGTACTTATTCCTTTTTACCCCGTGTCATTCCTAAATTTACACGCTTCTAAGGCCCATATGCCACCTTCAGTGAGAGTAAACAACAGCACAGCCTACCTACTCCTTGTTATCTCTAGAGTTTGTAAACAAAGAAAAAGTATAAAACCACTACAATTCCCCATTACTTCATGAGGAACAGATTCTTTTAAATCATCATCAACAATGGCCAGAACTAAACAAACAGCTAGAAAATCCACTGGTGGTAAAGCCCCAAGAAAACAATTAGCCTCAAAGGCTGCTAGAAAATCAGCTCCATCAACCGGTGGTGTTAAGAAACCTCACAGATATAAACCAGGTACTGTCGCTTTAAGAGAAATTAGAAGATTTCAAAAATCTACTGAATTGTTAATCAGAAAGTTACCTTTCCAAAGATTAGTTCGTGAAATTGCTCAAGATTTCAAAACTGATTTAAGATTCCAATCTTCTGCTATCGGTGCCTTACAAGAATCCGTTGAAGCTTACTTAGTCTCCTTATTTGAAGACACTAACTTGGCTGCTATCCACGCTAAACGTGTTACCATTCAAAAGAAAGATATCCAATTAGCTAGAAGATTAAGAGGTGAAAGATCATAGATCTTCTTTTGACGACTTTGTATATTAGATGGGTAATGTAATGATATTATAATGTTTTAATTTATTTAATTGTAGTTCGTTTCGGTTTCCATAACAGCGAATTTTAGCAACTATAAAAATCTTGATGAAATTTCCAAACTTTACCCATTAAATAACACTAAAAAGTACAATTTATACTCAAGATGGTTACTATACAAGAGATTGAAGGTGACGTCGAACAACAAGTCAAGTCCAATGTTAACTCCAACAGCTCAATTTCAGAGCAATTGTATCAATACACAGCTACCCCAGTACCAGCTTGGGCTTTTGCAGGTATGTTGTTAGCGACTCCATTGGTTACAAAACAACCAGTATCTATCCCTCAATTATCTGGTGGTTTATTCTCCCTAGCTAAAAAACCACGTGTGGGACCAGGCTCATTGAGTTCCTTACTATTCGGTGGTGCCATGGGTCTTGGTGGTTGGATTATTCGTGATGGTGATGTTGAAAGTGGGACAGGGTTTATCACTGCTTGGTCCACTTTATATCTGATAGTCAATGGGAGATCAACTTTCAATGGCTTAAAATACGGTAAAGTTTGGCCTATTTTATTAACCACTGTCGCTGGTACCAGTGCTTACTACCATGGTAAGAGATTTTTCTTTACATCTTCATAAATACCTATCACATTACATATTAATAAACTCGAACAATTCATCTTCTTTCATTTTAAATACTCTATCTAATACCATGTAGAACTTCATCCCCACTTCTTTTTGACTCACCATTTTAAAGGAAGCCAGCCATTCCTCGTAGCCGTCTGCACAATTTCATCCTCATTATACATTTCGATAAATTGTTGATCCAATGGTCTTGCCTTTGGAGCAGCAAAGCGTCTGTATTCATCAAGGATCATTGTTAGCGACCAATGCTGTAGTCTTCTGATACACCCTACTAAACATCCTGTTCTATGTTTCCCACGATTGCAATGGATTAATAACGGGTGGTTTGCCGGATTGATGGCTATCTCCAAAGCCCGCGTCAATACATCGTGTGGAATCTTGACAAAAGGTTCCTTGTTCCCAGACATCCCCACTTGAAACAAGTTAATGTTCTTCTCTTTTAAAAATTCCATGTTTTCAGGTGGGTATTCCTCTGGAATTAACACTAATATTGTTTTTATCTTCAATTTGCTTAAAAATTTAAAATTCTCTGGTCTAGGAAATGAAGAACGATATATTTCCCCAATGACAGGTGAAAAGTTCTCTGGTGGAATATCTTCTTCCTCATCTTTATCTCTTAACGTGAAGGCATTATCAATACTCCTTAGATTTAACACATCACGATCATCTTTCCGATCACTCCTCACTGAGTCAGCACCATTTACGCTTCTAGACCACCTCTCATCAATGTATCCATCATCATTTACCGTAGCCTCGGGCTCCTGAAGGTGTTCATCATCACTATGATACTTCAAGGTCGGTACCACGGGATCTATGTCCAACTCCATTTCGAATTCTTGTGACATCTTTGATGTTGTTTCTGTGAATATTCTCTTTGTTTTAATGGTCTTGTTACCTCTTTCCCTCACTATAAAGTGATGCAAATTGTTGTACGTTGGTGGAAGCAGAAATCACACGGGTGAATAGTTTCTGGATCTGTGACTAAGTTGATAAGTTAACTTCAATGATGCATAACGCTCTGATCTTACGCAACTAATTTAATTGGACTTTTTTAGACTGGGGTTTTAAATAGTGATAAGTATGATAATAACAAGTGAAAGTGCCAGGGCAAGATTTGTTGATTCAATGTGCTCTTTGGAGATGTTACTTACACAAAGCTTTTGAATCCAAGATGGGTATTAAATATCAAGGAGATGGAGGTCCGATAGATATTTATGGACTTTCCTCGAAACTTCAAGTGGGGGCGATAACTCTCGGTAACCAAAAGAAACGAGCAAATATGATACCACAAGTTGTGAAAGGCTTTGTCTAAGTAAGATTGAAAACCTCTCAAGGCCAGAAGAGTTTTCTGATCTTTGTTGGAATCTTAAATAAGCACTCAATTGTAAATATATTGTACTCAACTTTTAGACAAATTTCGAATTGAGCAAAAAATACCCGCGAAAACGTTCTCATTCACGTGTTCGCCGCTAATGAATGAGACACAAGAGAAAATGCCCTACAAAAGCCCTTTTAATAATACAAATAAATTAATACTCTTTATATAAATACCATATCCAGCTTCCCATCCAAGTAGATCTCATTGCTCATGAACAAAGAATCGTACACCATTTGATCAGTCCCTTCGAAATTCAATGTATCGAATCTTAAATCGTCTTGAATTTCCACTAATTTTAAATCATTTCTAATACCTTCAATAACCTCTAAGATTCTCTTTGTTGTAGAGTCTAATTGTGAATTATGCATGAAGTCAATGATGTAGGAGATATATTCAAACGTTTGTTTTTTATCAATTTGTTCAGTTACTTCACTGATACCGTCATGGAAGTTGATGGCTAAGTCCATCATATCATTAGAACTGTTTGACAAATAGATGAAGAATAAAGAAAGAACTAATGTGGATGAATAGCCGTACATACAATCCGTTGATATGGCACCATAGTTGAACTTCTTCTCAATTGATAATTTCATCAGTTTGGAAACCATGATAGCAGATTGAATACCTGTTTTCATAATACTTAGTAACGTTTCATCTTCTTGGACTTTAAAATTAGTGGTAGTGATATAAATCAAGAAGGGTAAAATTAAGGCAACCATATAGTAGTGGAATCTCAAATTAAGCTTGTACTCATAGATATTGGAAATAAGTGATAATGGTTTGATGTTTAGATCCTTATGGATTTGATTCAATTGGTTTTTCATGGATAACGTTCTTTCAATGTTGATCAATGAAATAGGTTGTTGGTTAGAAGTGATCTTTCTATCTTTGACAATTTTATTCAAGAATCTAGACAGCTTCAACGAAGCTACAAAGTATTCATCATGTTCTCTTGATAGCCTTGGAGTTTCATTTAGGTCTGGATAATCAATATCAATCTCGTCTTCATTGATGTTACTAGGTCTCCCAAAAGTGGAACACAACGTTAATTCATACTGATATAAAGACCAAAATACTTGAATTTGTAAATCTGTATCCTTATCTTTAGTGGCCATCTTTCTATGAAGACCAATGGAAATCGCTTGTCTTGTAGCTAACCCAATCAGATTCCAAGCAGAATCTCTATTTTTATTAGCATGTAAATTGATAGCAAAAAGGAATAAGAATTGAATGGTGGAGATGTTAGAATTTAGAGCAACATCACTTAAGATGATTTTTAAAGTTTCATCCATCTTAGAAGACTCCAAGATTGGGTTTCTCAATGAGGCATCAACCAGTCTTGAACCGATGATCCAAACCAAATAAATACATCCAACATCGGCATCACTAATCTTTGTACTGTCATCAGCACCGATTAATTTATTCCAGTAGATCTCATGATTAACTCTGAATCTTTTTTCTTCAAACATGAAATAAAAAGGATGGAAGAATTGGAAAAAATGGTCAATGTAGTATAAACTTTCATGTTTGGTTAAGAATTCAATGATTGGGAACTTGTGTTCATGGATAATCTCACTCAACTTGTTGTGTTGATCTTCATTTGGTTTCTGTTGGTTATCAAAAAGTTTAACGTCTCTATCAAAGGACAATGTGGTTCTGAATGATCTTTTTAGCAACAGATTACAAAGAACACTAAATAACACTGGAGTACCTGCACTTCCAACATAATGGGAACCACCTTTATCATCATAAATGACAGTCTCCGAAACAGAATAATTTTCCTTTGGAGGGATAAGAGCATTGCTCAAGCTAGGAGTATTAGAGCTGGACACAAGTGGAGACACAATAGCAGATCCCGGAAGACTTGAATCAACTAATGAAGAACTTGAGTCGACTTTTGGAATAAATGGACGTAGTAATTTACTTTCTAGATCGGCCTTATCAGCAGTTGGATTTCCATCCATCTTAATCCCCTTCTCCTCACCAATTTTCATGATTTCGTTCACGTCATTGATGTCAACATCTGGATAAAGGCCCTGAACTAAGGACAATAAAGTCTGATAGTGGATCCCCAAGTTCTCAAGTGACCCGTACACACGTCTTCTCCGAGGCATCGACGTAACACAGTTCATCTTGGCTCTTATACAGTTATCACAGGGCGTGTCCTTATCCTGTGCCCGCACGGCCTCGTTTTTGGGATCTGATCTGATACATTTGGTCTTCTTAACTTTACACCTGTCACAAGAGTATACCGCTCTCTGTCTCTCTTCTAAGGGTACCTTTCTAGGTTTTCTGACTCGCTGCTTATCACTGTTACTTGACATCTCTCTGTATCTTTCTCTATCTCTATCTATATCTCTATCTCTTTCTGTAAAGTTTCAAAGTGTGTATGCTATATCCAAGATGACTCGTTCTGCTGTGTTTTTTAACTAAATTACTTGTTTATGCCTCTTTCTCAATTTCGGAAGATAACAGCCGTAAACGTTTTTGTAGCCACAAAAGGAAACAAAAAAAAAAAAAAAAAAAAATATGCGCCAAAATCGACAGTGGCCAAAACGGGATCAAATTTCCGCGAATTCGTTTTTACCAATTGGTAAAAGCCGCTAATAAATTACCGAGAAACACAAATTAGATAAGCCAAAACTGGAGAAATCACAACAAATTGTTCCCTCTGACTTAATTACCAATTACTCCAACTATATAATATGGCCTCTGTCACGTCTTCAGTGGTCAATCTTACCAAGACCATCATTGGTGCTGGGCTGCTCGCCATTCCTTATGCGTTTAAGTCCAATGGTATCTTCTTGGGGACTTTACTTGTTATTTTAGCAGGTGTGGCATCGATCTATGGATTGTGGATTGTCACTAGAGTTTCAGAAAAAGTTAAAGGTCAAACAAGTTTCTTTGCATTGTGTGCCATAACTTACCCTAAGTTAACACTGTTGTTTGATTTCTCCATTATCATTCAATGTTTCGGTGTCTCTATTTCATACTTGGTGCTATTTGGTGATTTGGTTCCAACGTTAATCGATGAAGCATTATCTAGAACCCAGGTGATTGTGCTCTCATTGGTAGTACTTGTCCCATTGGTCTCGCTAAGAAGGTTAGACTCATTGAAATTCGGCTCAATGGTTGGCTTAACTGCTATTGCATACTTGACAATTCTTGTTGTTACACATGTGTTATTTGATGATTTAAAACAAACGCAGGGTCATATCAAGATCTTTGAAATTGGTTCCACTTCTGATATCCTATCAAGTTTCTCCATTATCATTTTTGCCTTTACTGCTGCTCAAAACATATGTACAATAACTAATGAGATCAATGATCGTAAAGATCTAACTTTAGTGATTCTAGCTGCTAACTTTATCGCAGGTGGGTTGTTCTTATTAGTGGGGATTTCAGGTTACATCCAATTTGGTGATAACGTTGGTGGTAATGTCATCCTACAATACGATCCATCATTATTCAGCTCGAAAATTGGGAAATATGCTCTAGTGTTAATGGTTGCTCTATCATACCCTTTGATGTTTCATCCTTGTCGTATCTCTATTAACAATATGGTACATTGGGTTGAATTGGAGTATAAAAAGGCACACACAGAAGAAACACAACCATTATTAGTTGATGATTCAAATTCTTTCAACACAACTATAACTGAATTGACCGAAGTTCCATTCTCAAATAAGAGATTCGTAATATTGACCATCTTATTGTTGATAGCGTCTTATGGTCTTGCTCTGTCCATAACATCATTCGAATTGGTCTTGGCTCTAGTAGGTGCCACTGGTTCAACATTGATTTGTTTTATTTTACCTGGATTGTTTGGATTTAAATTGTTTGAATCACAAAGAGATAAGAATTTGAGTTTGGCATTGACTATCTTTGGTATCTTGGTTATGATCACTTCTGTATTTGCCACATTATATTATAATTAAAGTTAATAGGTGCATGTTGATACTTTGCAGAATATTGATATTACAAACTTGAGACGTACTAAAGAAACTATATAAATTACTAGTCAAATGAATTATTACGTATCTTTAATGTGATATAGTATGCAGATCATGTAGAACATTTTATTAATTCATCAACCATAAATTGATCTGAATAAGGAAACCAAAACTAAACATTTTGCAAATTGAAGATTTAAATGACAATAAAAATGTGAGATATAAATAAAACAGTATAAACAAGTATCATTAAATAATTGAATCAATTTTGAAAATTCTAAAAGGTATCAGCACATATCTATAAAAATCACACCAGTATCCCTCGTGTTTTTCTTTTTCTTTCTTGAATTTTTAGTTCATCTATTCATCATCTTCATCTTCATCATCACTTCTAACATCTTCAGCACCTTTACCTGTAACAACTTTGATAGCGACCTTAGCGATCAAATACATCCAAATCAACGTGATGATTTGTAAACCACCCAATAATGACAAAAACACAGTGATCACATTGTCAGTCCAACATCTTTTCTGTTCTAGACCTGGAATACATTTCCCTGACATCATCAATGATTTGGACTTGATAGCAGTATGATAAAAGATTACGTTATAAACACCATGTCTCACAACGATCCAAGACAATAAGAAGAAACCAAACATCAAATCACAAAGAAGTTGGAACCCACAGTACTTCAAGACTTTAGCTGTTGATAAAAAGATGTCAACAAGGTCCATAATGATTAAGATGACATGACCAATTCTTGTAAAGTAATAGTAGTAAGATCCTGTGACTAACAAACAAGTGATGATGTGATGTGAAAACATTTGGATGTGATCCTTTCTTCTTTCTTCAATGTTCAAGATGAAAATCTGTTGTAACCAACAAGCCAATTCAAATAAATAGTAAAATTTAAACATACCGGTCATTTGATCATGAGGCCAGCCAATGTAAAAATTATCCATATTTAAGAAATATTCAGAGCCAAAGTAGTTAAAGAAACCATATGCAAATGAGGCAGTGTAATAGATCAAATACCAACCTTGTTCTTCAAATCTTTGAATGGCTTTAGAAGATCTAATATTCAATGAAGTGGCAATTGGTCTTAGGATGAAATTCATTGCAAATGCTCTGATGAAGGTGATAATGAAGATACCTGTGATAACAAGATAAACGTCACTTAGACCAATATCGTATCTATCTATACGTTCATATTTATGTTGCAGTGTCAAGAATGGAGAGGTGTAGGGTTTAAAGATTTCAAATTTATTCAGAAGCACCAATAGAGCCAATACCAGTGCTGAGATTTCAATCTGGTACTTATCTATGTTTTTTAAACTGATGGCTTTTGGCTTTTGGGGATGCAGGTTGTGTGGGTGCGAGTATTTCTCGGACACATTTGCAAACTTCTGATTCGATTCGGGCGTTGATAAGGAAGTTGAAGAGCTGTTTGGAGTTCTCTGTGACACTGTCGTCTCGTGTGTCTTAACAGAAGATGTTGATTGGACCATGATTCTGTGTTTGTTATTGTAATTTGGGAATGGTCAATAGTGAGGCGTTAAACTGTAGATCTGTTCAGATTATAAGGATCAATAAGAATCAATGGTGAAACGAGCGAAGCCTTGGACAATGCAAAAAAAATGGAATGTAGACCAAAGGCAACAGATGCAATGTGACGGAGTGTCTTGGGCAGACAAGAGACTTTTAACGAGCGTCTGAGGAGCTTTTAAAGCTGAATCTAGTTCTGTGCAGGGGAAACGACACAGATCTGGAAGTGGCAGAGGCTGATGACAGAAACGCGTGACAGTGAGGTCTAGAGACTCGGAAATTCGCAAACTTTCAGGATTGGTGGAGCCGCAGGAGCGTTCTGGAGTAGGTCACAGCGGCAGAGTCTGAATTGGACGTGACTTTTAAGCCAAAATGAATGGAAACCTGTCGTTTGTTGGAAATTCAATTTTTTTTTCCATGAGATTTTGGGTAAAAAAAAAAATATACGTGGAAATTGGAATGAGACACATCTGTGGTAAGGGACACGCTGTCATATCGAATGATGTAAATTTCAGGACAGATCAAAGTTTGATAGTGACATTGAAGAGGTGTTATCTGTTCAGTAGGACCTGCTCCAACGGTTTCTTGCAGCGACTCTCATCGTAGCTCTCCCAAACCTCATACAACGTGATGAGCTCCTGGACAGCTTCTGTGATCTCGGCAATGTCAATATTGGAATGGCCCAAGAAGGCGATGAACGTCTTCAATAGCCCATCGTTTTGTGCTGGCACGGCCTGGCTCTTCTCCTTATGCAGTTGACTAATTCTATTGTACTTCAGCACCACAGTGAGGTATATAGCTGCCGTAGAAATGATGTGTGGAGGGTATAGCAACGGCAGGTCTGTCACGTAACTGTCATTGATGATTGACCAACTGGACTGTAATTCTTCTGGTGTTAGAGCACTTTTAGTACCATTCGAGCTGGGCTGACCTGTGTGCAGTGTGGACAATGGCTGTTGTGATCTCTGGGTATAACCTACTAACGATTCGTTAATCAACAACAATGAACGATACGGATGGTGGACAATTAAGTAAGTGTCCAACTCCTCAATCAAATAGAACTCAAATTCAGCCAATTTGGTAGCATCATGAGGGATATATTCTGGCCAAAGGTTTCTTGCCTCAGAGACAATAGTTCTGATGTGCTGAGGGCATTCTTCAATCTTGCAAGCTAAATAGATGGAAGTGGTGATCAACAAATACAAATTCACCTCTTTCAACGACACACGGGTCAAGAATCTCATGAGGTAGACCTCGGCTGTGCTCAATGCAATCTGGCGGACATTTAGTCTTCTCCCTAGCTTATTCACCAGCGAATGAATATATATTCGCATGCTGACGTCGTATTTGATAGGAGCTTTGGATATCATGTTACAATTCTCCATGTCTCTTTCCAATTTGACCAGCTCGAGCCTCTTGTCACGTAACGTGTCCCTAGAGAATTGCCAATGCATTCTCTGTGTGGACGTCCAATAGTCAGCGGCCATTATGTGGTTGAGTGTGATTTTTTAGTGGCTCAATGCCATGTATTAGTAAGAGGTTGGGCTTTTCATGTTGATTTTTAAAATTGTGGGAGAATTGTTAGTTTTGAGATGATAACGGAGGGAGCTGGGAAAAAGTACTTTTAGCACTACAAAAAGTCATGAATGACAACCTATCAGAATGGCACACTCAATTGGACAAGAACATCACCTATCGGTATAAATTCTTATTGAAACTGCTCACTTTCATTACTGTTATACCCTAACTGAGACATCTCGGCACGTGACTGGCCTCCCTCGTGGCCCTACCGACTTCTTGGTCCATATAAAAAATTTTCTCTCTCGAAACTTTTAACTTCTTTTCAACAATTCCTCTTTACGGTCTATGGTCAAAGAACTGTTTGTCAAAGCCTGCAAAAGGACGGTGTCTTGCACTGTCGCCACTCGCTTTGGGGAAAGTCTCCCACCGGCATCGCGGAAATCGTGATGGGACAGTTATCCACCCATCAAGAGCTAGAGATCTTTACGACCACCTGTTTTCTGTCTGTACTGGTTCCCACTGTAAGGATAACGGCAATGCCCCTATTGGGCCCTTGTGTTCCTTGTGTTCAATTGTCCAGTTCCATAACGGTGTCCCAGTACGTGAAGGGCGTTTACAGTGCCGTGGAGTCTTGTTTTTTACCTCACTGGTTGTTTTGACTGGTTGACTATTCGGTATTTGTGGTTTTAATTACCTAGACGATAGTTATAACAGTTGTGTCTTGTTCCTTAGGGAATGGACATAACCCAATGGAGCTTACTCTTGACCCATGGACCGTCACCTTTTTCAAAAGTCTGTTCTCAAGGGAGAAACGCATAGTCAAATATGCCAGGCTTCTATTCTTCTAAGCGTTTGATATTAGAGAAGATCTATGGACTCTTTCTTTTAGGAACTTATATGATGAGATAACCACGCAACATAGAGTCAAGCTCAGAGTGCCAAAGAGCACAGGGACGAGAATTGCTTTATATCCTGATTTGTTTCTTAAATTAAAGAGTTTATTTGTCTTACTTTATATAGGGATATAACTCTGGTATCTGACTCGAAGACTTTTTAGACATAAAAGCCACCTTATCTAATCACACTATGCTTGATTGTAGTTTCGGGATTTCGTTATAATATATCGTTCCTGAGTTTTCATCAGTGGTACCATATAGATCACGCCTAGAAATTCTGTAAAGTAAATTATGTGAAGATCATTATCAAGACAATTGAATTACCGAAGATCATTAAAAGGAATAGGTTTGGGGGTATTCTGAGGTATTTCGATACCAGCAATGTAATAAGATCGACTAGAGTGAGCAGCTTCAATCACCACTACACAGTTCTCAGAGTCTAGTATTGAAGTACACTCTTGACACCAAAAGTGGTGTTTGGATGTCTTCTTCTAGAGAATTGAAGACTCTCGAACTTTGTCAACCTTCTTCTCGTCTTCAAACACTCTGAACCCAGTGCCCAAACTGTCGTTGAAACTCATAAGACCATTCAGTATAGCCAGAGCGATGTCCACTAATATCAAGTACTTTGACATCGGTGTGAACTTCACGGATCCCATGTTTCAGGGACAATATCATGGGAGACAAGCTCATCCTAGCGATCTCGAAGATGTGATTGAACGAGCAAAAATCTTCAATGTCAAAAAGATGCTGGTGACTGGGTCATCATTGGAAGAAAGTAAGCACACTCTGGATATTGCCAAGAAGCATCAGGGCTATCTGTACACTACTGTCGGTGTTCATCCATGTACGGTGAATGAAATGAACGATGACAATGAATCACAGTACTTAAAAGATCTAAAATCATTAGCGCTAGAAGGAAAAAAGATTGGAGTCGTTAAGTCATTTGGTGAGATCGGGCTAGACTATGATAGACTGCACTACACTCCAAAGGACCACCAATTGAAATACTTTGAGAAGCAATTACACATCGCCGTTGAAGTTCAACTACCCTTATTCCTACACATGCGTGCTGCCAATGAGGACTTCATCAAGGTTCTAAAACCGTTCTTACCACAATTGCCAAAAGGTGGTGTCGTTCATTCGTTCACTGGTACCCTGGAGGAACTTAAAGATTTGCTAGATCTGGGGTTATACATCGGGATCAATGGTTGTTCATTGAAGACTGAAGAAAACCTGGAAGTCGTTAAGGAGATCCCATTGGACAAGTTAATGATTGAAACTGATGCACCATGGTGTGAGATCAGAAAGACACATGCTGGTTATAAATTCCTGACGCCGTATCCTAATGAGACATACCCAGAGATCCCAGTGATGGAAGAAGAGATCCTTGAGGAAAAGCAAGAGACAGTCATTGAAGAACCACAACTTAAGAAGAAGGGCAAACAACAACCACAGAAGAAGGCTCAAACTGGATTAAACCTTGATCCATTGTTACCATTTCCATTGGTGAAGAAAGAGCACTATTCCAAATATGACCCATCAAAGAAAAAATTGACAGGTCTACTAGCTGCTCCATTGGTGAAATCCAGAAACGAACCAGTGCATGTCGGTCAAGTCGTGGAAATTATTGCCAAAGTGAAAGGTGTGTCAATCGCAGATGTTGTGGAACACGCTTGGAAAAACACCGTTAAAGTCTTCGAAGTAGAAGAATAGATAGACTACATTATAGAACTCGAAATATAACTAACATATCATTAATGTACAAAGTAGTATAAAGACGTAACCATAGTTGTGACTGATTTGATCAACTTATAATGCAACAGAATGGGATCAATAACAACAATCATAAAAAAAGAAAGAACACTGGTCAATTGATGAAACATAAAAAAAAATATCGAACTCCTTGTTCCATCAGTGTTTAATCACCCCGACAACAAACAACAATCATCCTGGTGGGCCCTCGTGGTACTATCTTGGGGTTATTTGCCATGATTTAAAAGCATAATAATCAAAACCATTCAAATTAAAACCAAAAAAGAAAAATATATAAAATTAGTTTGACTATCAGTGATTAAAGAAGTAAAAAAGTGGAAGGGAAAAGAGTTAATGATGAGCAACTTAGGAAACCAAAACCAGAAGTGTAATAAAAAAAAAGTGGATAAAAGATGTGATTCCAGACATAAAAAGGGTAATTCATTTCAATAAAAACAAAACAAGGTCATGACTCTATTCTTCTCTTTCTCTATTTCTTTTCTTCTGTATCTTCGCCTTTGGCTTTCTCTTCCTCTTCTTCATCAACTTCTGTTATGGTTTGAGTTTTTTCCTGTTCTCCATCTTCACCTTCCTTCAAGATACTTTCACCACCACCGTTTAATGTGTTCAATAAGTTGGCACTGTCTAAGTAAAAAACACCATTTTGACTGGTTAATATGTTGTGTTCTAATAGTTGGTTAATAGAGAAACTTGACTTTAAGTCATCACCTAATTGTTGAGCTTCAGATGGTTGTGATGGAGCCTCTTGGGCTTGGAAACTTTGAGCCCTTTCTTCTTCTGAGTATATCTCATTGGCAATAGCTTCAAATGAGTCTGAAACTGGACCACCTTTTTTTATGATAGATTCTCTCCATTCTTCTTCAGTTTGACCATTCAATATGGCGACAACAACAACGGACATGTTATCACAACCGATACCGGAACCTTGAGAAGTTGGCGCCAAACAGATATCAATTAGGGCTTCAGAGATCTCCACTAAGGACAGTTTGTCATGGATACCTCTTCTAACAATCTCGACAACTTGTTGTGAGGTCAAACAATCCCAAATACCGTCACAGGCCAACACAACGAATTCATCATCTTTGGTAATTTCATGTTCGATAACGTCAGGGAATGCAGTGACAATTTGTTCTTCAGGTGGTAGATCAGCGGACTTCTTAAAATCAAAATCACCAATGGCTCTGGATAGGGCCAAGTTACCATTGACTCTACCAATGTCAACAAACCCACCAGCAGCACAGATTCTAGCATATTCGCCTTCGTTTGTTGGTTTATGATCATATGATAAAGGCTTGGAGTGACCATTGACAGATAACACAGTTCTTGAATCACCGGCATTGGCACAGACGACCTTCTTGTCATCGATCAGAATGGTTGTGGCAGTACACCCACTTTGGTCTGGGTTAGAGTCGTCAATCTTCAAAATTTCTCTATCGGCGTTCAAGAAGGAGTTCTTCAATGCCTGGCCATAGTTGCCCTTCTTGAACTCTTCTTCCTTTCTAATGATCTTGTACAGGTTGTCACCAGCAAAAATGGCTGTGCGTTCACCACCGTGACCATCGTAGACCGCGAAGAAAGCAACTGGATTTGATTCAGTGTCCTTCTCGCCGTTCTCGTCTTCAACGTCATGAAGATTTAACACAGTGGTGTGCGCGTCTTCCATGTTGATTCTCCACCCTTGCATGGCGGAAAGCCCGTAGGCGAACTGCTTGTTGGAGCCCTGCTCCGAGTGCTTCTCCGTGACCGGCTGGGAAAGGATTTGCCCCATTGTGAGTGTCTAAGTGGTGTTTGTGGTGGTGGATTTAGGACATTGTTGACTTTTTTACTTCGTTTTTTCGCTTTTCTTTTGATAGAGAAAAATTTTGCGGATAACGATCACGTGACATTATGTATAAGAGGGCACATTGGTGTGTAAATTGTGTATTGTGATGTGTGTTTGGTTTAATAGATGTGTTCTATTAATGGGTTAATATAGTCTTATCTGGATAACGTACCGTGATATTGACTCGCTTGTTAGTCATCTCCGCTTTGGGTATTTTTAGCCCCAGTTTTGCACTAAATGATTCATCTCGGTTCTATTGAAAAGTAAAAAGAAAAAAAAAACTAAAACGTGAACAATTTAGACCACAGTCTCGAGAGTAAAACCACGTATATCTGCTTTCTAACTGCGGCAAAATGAGTGTATGTTGCTATCCCACGTACTTGTGTCTTCTGGCTTCCCAAATTATTTACTAACACCTCTGAAAAGTACCCAATTCAACCGGCTTTAAAGTCATTGATAGACATCATCGACTCTGATCGTAAAGATGCCTCAAAAGACACTCCAAACCTATATCCAATTTTTTCGCTAGTTCCAAATGATACCTTGACCGCTTTGATCGCCTACGTTAAGCTGACCAACATTGGTGACCCAGATGCTGAGAAGTCACAGAGTTTCCTATTTGAGAGTGCTTATAACGGTGATACCATTGATAGATACTCATTCATCGGGTTCAAACCAAAAAAAATTATCAACACTGGTCCTGAATTCAACAAAGAGGTTGACCCATTGGTGCTATTAGAAGAGGAAATGAACCAATATAAGCAAGCCCAATTGCCTGGTCTGCCTAAACTAAGTGGTGGTGCTATTGGTTACATTTCATACGACTGTGTCAAATATTTTGAACCAAAGACAAAGAGACCTTTAAAAGATGTTTTAAAGTTACCTGAAGCTTCACTAATGCTGTTTGATAATATCATTGCCTTTGATCACGTCTTTAAGAAGTTCCAAATTGTGAACAACATTGAAATCTCTGCCCAAGATGACGCTGAAACTATCAAAACGAAATACGAGCAAGCCGCTACCAAGATTAAAGAAATCGAAGCAATTCTGCTGGATGAGTCTATCCCTGTTAAATTCCCAGAACAGTCAGAGATCGTTCCTAATCAAACTTTTACCTCAAACATTGGTAAAGAAGGTTATGAAAACCATGTCCATACATTAAGAAAACATATCTTGAAAGGTGACATCATCCAAGCCGTCCCATCACAAAGAGTCGCTAGACCTACTTCATTGCAACCATTCAATATCTACAGACACTTGAGAACCGTCAATCCATCTCCTTACATGTTCTATATCGACTACTTAGACTTCCAAATCGTTGGTGCCTCTCCAGAATTATTGGTCAAATCCGATTCAAAGAGTAAAGTGATAACACATCCAATTGCCGGTACTATCAAACGTGGTAAGACCAGTGAAGAAGACGATATTTTAGCCGCTGAGTTGAAAAATTCTTTAAAGGATCGTTCTGAACATGTCATGCTTGTAGACTTGGCTAGAAATGATATCAATAGAGTTTGTGACCCAAAGACCACTAGCGTTGACAGATTGCTATCCGTGGAAAGATTCTCCCATGTGATGCATTTGACCTCTGAAGTTTCAGGTACTCTAAGATCAGACAAGACTAGATTTGACGCCTTCAGATCCATCTTCCCAGCAGGTACAGTGTCAGGTGCTCCAAAAGTGCGTGCCATGGAGTTAATCGCTGAATTAGAAGGTGAAAAGAGAGGTGTCTACGCTGGTGCTGTCGGTAACTGGTCATATGATGGTAAGTCCATGGACACCTGTATCGCCCTAAGAACTATGGTTCTAAAAGATGGTGTGGCTTACTTGCAAGCCGGTGGTGGTATTGTCTTTGACAGTGATCCATATGATGAATATGTTGAGACCATGAACAAGATGATGGCTAACAACAACACCATTGTCGAGGCTGAGAACTTGTGGATCTCCAGGCTGGAAGCTGAGAAGCAGAAGTAACTGACCAGGTAACTATGAATACATAATCACTATTTCGAAAGTCCCTTTAATAACATCACAAGTCTCGTAGAAGTTTATGAGGCTTTCTCTGCGGGTAACCTCGATACACTTCCGCGATATTATCCGCGAACTCGCTCTGGGCAAAGCCTGTTAGAAAATTTTGTGGGAATCAACTGTGAGGACGAAATTGAAATCGGTTAAAAAAGACAAAAAGACCCAACGCTCACCACCAAACGCCGCCTAGGAATCGCCTTTCAGCCTCTTTCCACGCGCCCTGCTACGTCAATTCACCCTTTTCCTGCTGATTTGACTCGTTTATCATAATCAGCTACCCCCTCTTCGCCCTTGCTACCGCTTTTCCATCCAATTGTGGGAAGAATTCATCATAATTAAGGGACCTGTCACACACACAGACTCTACCGGTTTGCCACAAATCACACAGAGCATTTCCCCTCTTCCTCAAACATATATATAGAACACTAAGATGGCTGAAGATCCGCACAATTTCAAGTTCAGTCAATGCTTCGGCGACAAGGCCGACATTGTCATCACGGAGGCTGACATCATCTCCACCGTCGAGTTCGACAACACTGGTGATTACTTAGCCACAGGTGATCGTGGTGGTCGTGTTGTGCTGTTCGAGAGAAACAGCAACAAGAAGAACTCGTGTGAGTACAGATTCCACACCGAGTTCCAGAGTCATGATGCTGAATTTGACTACTTGAAATCCCTTGAAATTGAGGAAAAGATTAACAAGATTAAATGGTGTAAGAGAACCAATCAAGCCCATTTCCTGCTATCCACGAACGACAAGACCATTAAACTATGGAAGATCTATGAGAAGCAGATTAGATTAGTCGCTGAAAATAATTTGAGTGAATTCCAGTACAGCAACAACCAATCGCATAATTCCAAATTAACATTGAATAGCTTGAAGCTCCCAAGACTGACATTGCATGATAAAATTGTCGCTGCCTCACCAAAGAGAATATATTCTAATGCCCATGCCTACCATATTAACTCCATCTCTATCAACAGTGACGGTGAGACTTTTATAAGTACAGATGATTTAAGAATAAACTTGTGGAACCTAAACATTCCAGATCAAAGTTTCAATATTGTTGATATCAAGCCTGCTAACATGGAAGAATTGACGGAAGTCATTACTAGTGCTGAGTTCCATCCTCAAAGTTGTAATTTATTCATGTATTCAAGTTCTAAAGGTGCCATCAAATTAGCTGATATGAGAGAAAATGCCCTATGTGATGCCCATGCTAAAGTCTTTGAAGAATACATTGACCCTTCCAATCACAATTTTTTCACTGAAATCACTTCAAGTATCTCGGATGTCAAATTCAGTGCTGATGGGAGATACATTGCAAGTCGAGACTACATGACTGTCAAGATATGGGATATCAATATGGAAAAGGAGCCAGTCAAGACTATAAATATTCATGAACAATTAAGAGACAAGCTTTGTGATACTTATGAGAATGATGCAATCTTTGATAAGTTTGAATGTAACTTTAGTGGGGATGGGAAATCCATTATGACCGGTTCTTATAATAACAATTTCATGATCTACCCTGATGTCACGAATCCGGATAAGCAACAAGAAGAGATTGTGTTACAAGCTGATAGAAGTGCCTTCAAGTCCAAAAAGAATCAACAGCAGAACAATGGCAAACGTAAGAATGGGATTCCAACCATGTTGAAGAGAGACTTAGAGTTGGATAATATTGATTTCAAGAAAAGCATATTACATTTATCATGGCATCCATTTGAGAACTCAGTTGCCATCGCTGCCACTAATAATTTATATATCTTTTCCACCCTATAAATGTGCGTTCGTTTGTTTTTGTGTTTGTCGATATTGATGTGCTTCTATTTTGTAATACATGTCCTAGTCATTTTATATTGTTCGATTGTAAGCGTTTAGATCAGATCTGTGACTATTAATTGTAGATCTGTGATGTGGATTGACGAGGGGACAAGTGAACTCTCCGCAATTTTCAATCGACTTCAACATGTCACTTCTACAGACTACACTTCAATCATATCATAATGGCATGAATTTACTGTAACTTTATGGATGTTTAAGTATAAATAAAAGATTATTACATTAGATCAATCTAATCTTTGATGTGTCTGTTAATGACTGGGTTCCAGAACAAGGTTTTGTCACCGTCACCCCAGAAGAAGTTCTTGGTTCTAATGTTTTGGAAATCGTATTGAACTGGCCATTCTTCATCGGAGACATGAGCTAAGTGTTCTCTGTGTTCAGCGTGTTTGGCTTCAATCAGGTAAGTGTTAATGGCAACACCGATGACAGCTGGGGCAGCGATGAAGTATGAGATCTTTCTCCATAATGAAGAAGTTTGCTTAGCGTGTTCCTTTTCAGCGTTCAAGTGACCGACGAATTCTTCAGCAGCTTTCTTGTTTGGACCAGCTGGGTAAGCTGGTTCTAGAGCCCACGGTGGTAATTCACCATGAGCCTTATGTGAGTTGTGTCTGACGGCACTTCTGGTGGCCTTGACGGTTTGTCTTAGTTGAGCTCTGAACATTGTTTAATGCTTTGTGGAGGGCCCTTCTGTCTTACGTTAAGTGTTGGCTCACTTTTTTTTTGGTTTTTTGACCTTTGGAAATGCTGGATTTCAATTGGGTACGGTTGACTGCCTAATCGGGTAATCATGCGTATTCCGTAATAAGACCGGGGAGAAGATAGAGAAACTAGTGATCAATGAAGGTACTACTTGTGACAAGTGGATGACAGCAATTTATCTTAAAGACATTCACATTATAGCCATATAGCTATATTTACTCCTTTGGGTTTTATTTTGCTCCAATCAAAACTGATTCCCATCTCGCCTATTTTATATTTTGATGTAATTTTGTAATTTCCTAATTTGAACTTTCAAATTGCCTATATCTCTCTAAAACATCGATTTCTTCAATTCTGTTCCCCTTCAACTGATTACCAATGGCTGCCACTCGTTAGTAGTCTCTCCTTGAGTTGTAAAAGACAAGTCTCACTCACTGAACCACCCTGGTCTGGTATTATGATCCCTCCCAAAGATCTCCAATTTTCTAGCATGAGGACCCACGATTCTTTCAACCATCCCATAAAGCTAAAACCATGCGTTAGTAATGGTCTAAAACGTTCAAATTGGTCCATACTTACTTCATCTGGTTTTCTTGAGGTTTCCCTTGTGGAACTGACAATTACATCAAGGTCAATCAACTTGTCCAACCATTCAGGATTCCCCTTAACACCAACTAACAAATGCTCCTTCGAATGATTTAACCAATGACCTGTTCTACCGGTACAGATCGTTCTTGATAACTGATTGGTCTTGATCCAAATCATCTCATTCTTGATAGTATACCCCCATCTCACCAATGATTCCTTACCGATCTCAATGGCTCTACCAGTGACCCATAATAGAATTATACCTTCATCTTGGATATTGGATAGTGGGAGGTTTAATAATTCATTATCATTGCAAGTACTGTATGGTAACTTTCACTTGTTAGTAATCGCTCAGTGCTGAGTGTTATTCTTCCAACTCACATTCATATGAATATTCCATGCAGCTAGAATTGCCATTGTTAGTAATGTTTCGAAATTGGAATGAAATCTACACTCACGGTCTGCAATCACAGCAGCAAATTTCCCCAAGACATTGAAATCAAAGTTTCTCACATCGCAATTGATCCATTGAGGTCCCAACATATCCCTTGAGATATTTGAAACTGCACCATTTTTAGACCATGGATTGATCTTCTCCCAATAGAGGATCTCACTGTTAAACTCTGCACATTTTCGTTGTTCTTGTCTTAACTTATTGCTTGGCGTGTGTTTCAAATAATGGATGTATCTGCAAGAATCCAACTTGTGGCAAGTATCAAGGTATGAACAATCACCTAATGATATATCGGTATGAGATTTGATTACTGGGATGAAGTGGGTCTTTTCTTCGAGACAGGCTTGAACGTCCTTTGGCAACTTGAGATTTTGTTGTCTCTGAGATAACAATGTTGAATGCTCTGAATTGTTGCAGATTTCAATGAAAGGTGCCAATGGTGTTGTCTTTGCAATTTTCATCTTTGATAACTTTTGTCCTGTATTTTCATGGTTTAACAATGAAACCAAGTGATCATAGCTGTACAAATTAACTGATTTGGATGGTGCTAGCAATGAGTTCAGATAGTCAAGGGAGAAAGTGGTTTCTGCTTGTCTTGTTTTCTCCTCTAATGATTGAACAGTTGGTGTTTCTTCGAATTGTGACTTCAATAACTTTAGATTATGATGATTGATGAATTCGATTGTGGAATCAAAATAGTTTCTAGCGATACAGTAAGGATCAAGGTTAATCACTGCCTGGATCTCACTCTGAAACTTATCATAGGAGAACTTGAATTTTGAGGTTGAATTGAATAATTGCCAAATCGTTAATTCGCAACCGTTAATAGGATCAGAAACTAAGAAAGTGGAATTATCACTAAGGAACTGGATCAACTTTGAGTTTGGTATCATCCCTTATAATTTGAATGTGCTATTCTTAAACTTGCAAAACTTCGTAGTTGTAACTCCTGTTCGTTTTCTCTAATTCGGAAATAAACTAGATTCGTTAAATCTGATACATCAAATTGGTGAGAGAAAAAGAGACATGTCACAAAATAAGAAAAATTGTTGCTCGGAGAATTCACTGTGGTTATCTATAGATACTTTCAAGGTTTCCGCATCCACCTATCTACTTTGTTTCTTTGTATGTTGTTATCCAGGGCAATTTTAATCCAGTTTTCAGTTTTACATAGTTAAGGCTCAAAATTGACAAGAACGTCAATTAGATAGGCTAATTAATCCCAAAAACTCTTGAAACTTGATATTTTAGTGTAGAATCTCTTCAGCTAACTTAAGAGCCTCTCATAACTTTGACACTGTACCTACTTAATGAATAATACTAGATTTTCCTTTTGAGTTGCCGGTGGTAAAATTCACCTAAGGCATTTTGGTTTCAAAAAGTTAATTTTCAAGGTTTGTAGATTAATAGTTTTGATATTGAAATTTTAAATTGAGAATAAAGCATGCACAATTATTTATAGCTAGCTGAACATGTAGTAACCCTCTCGCAACAGAGAGATAGAGGGAGAAGACCAACATCAAGGAGCCTTTTTAAAAAACTAGGAGACATGAAAGGAATCGTTCGTCTTGTTTTACTAATATTACTGAAGTTTCTCTGGGTTAAATAAACTTAAAATCTCTTTCTCTATAGAACTAGCATTCTCTAACTCATTATTCAACTATGAACATCAATAAACACTACAATTCCAAGAATAATACTATTAAAAATGATTCATTAATCTATAACTTTAAAAACCAAAAACACACATTAAAACTATAACACAAGGAAACTTAACGACCAGAATATTTTTTTTCTAAAGGTCTCAAGATATTATAAATGACAAAAGTAAATGCAAATCCCAATTCAAAACCAATATCAGCACCTGGAACAACACCATTTTCATTGATCTTAATGGCAATCTTACCGGTATACCAAGTTTGTGACATACCTAAAACGACACCTGCGATACCAAAACAAAATGATAAAGCTGACGCATAACCTAATGGGTATCTCTTTGGATCATTCCAACCTTCAATGTCATAGTTCTTGAAAGAACCTTTTCTATGGATGAAATGTTCAGAATAGGCAATAGCTTGATAGATGGCCAAATAATAAGCAATTAAGTTCATAAAATTTTCCATAACAGATTCAAATTTATAAAAAGCTGGAATGGCAATAGCTAAAGTTAAACCATTACCAACGATAGACCAAACGATTCTTGGGATCAAAGCGAATTTTGACCAAAAAGATTGAGCACAGAAGGCCATAGTGTACATATTTGGAATGGCGTTAGCAACAGTAGATAATGATAAAATGACAGTACAGAATTGACCAAACCCACCTAATGAATTAACTGATAAGATAGCAAATAATAACCCACCGGAGCTATGTTCATCATAATATTGAGCCCAAGTTGGATTTGTGTGAATAGTAGTAATTGCAGCGGCACCTAAGATCATACAGAATAACAATGGGAACAAACAACCAATGGCAACACCAAAGAAAACTTTCCAACGTGGGTAATCTTTTCTAATGAAAACAGTATAATCAGATGCATAAGTGGTCCAGCCAGTGGCGAAACCATAGACAGTGGAACCAAATGATAGGACACTTGCAGCAGTGGCAGGTCCACCTTTACTGAAAGAACCGGCATCAAAAGTACCACTGATCTTAATTCTAGCAATCATAATAATTAAAACGATAAAAGTTGGAATCCAAGAATATTTTTCATAAGTATGAACAACTTTATAACCAAATAAGGAGACAACGATAATGATTAACACAACGATTAAACAACCTGCCCATGGTGGTAAGTTATGTGGGGCATTAATCATACTAAATAAAGTGGCAGAAACCATCACGTTAATAGCAGACCAACCAACACATGCAATAGCAGTTAAAATGGCAAAAATTCTCATACCAACGTTACCAAGTAGAAATCTTGAGATCATCATTTGTCTAAGACCAAATTCAGGACCGAAAAGGGAGAAAAAGGCAACTGAGACAAGACCTAATAGATTAAAGAAGATAATAGTTAAAGTAGCTTCCCAAAATGACAAACCAAATACAGAGTTACCAAGCATACCTAAAGTAACAGCAGAATTAACCATATTAGCACTAAACCACATGGACCCAGCATTCAAGGCACCATCTTTTGGATCACGTTCATCTTCAAGGACACGTTCGATACCTTTAGTTTCAGCATTTAAAGAAGCAAAAATTCTATTAATGGAGGAAAGTTTTGTGTCTTCATGATTGGCTCTAATAGAGGCCTCAGAATGAGAAGAGGTAGATGGGTCAGTACCCTTTTCAAGATCCTTTTCAAGGTCAAGGGACATAGCAACAGGATTTAGAGTTCAAACAAGGCTCAAAGCAGGTCAATATGAGATTGGGAAGATAAATCAGCGTCCATTTAAGTTTTTATATGTCATTAAGGTCTTTGAGCCATGAGGCATTTCTCCTGCGGACTTGAAGTGCGGCCTATTCAGATTTCAATTTCTGGCTAATTTTAATGAAACGGCTCGTGGGGGAAGAGTCAGCGATAATGAGAAAGGCAAGTGATTAGAGATACAAAACTGATGAATATTTAAGAGAACATGCTCTCTGTAAAGCCAGGAAAAGAACACAAAAGAATACAATTATGTATAAAATATAAACAAATACCAAGACAGTGTCAGATCAGGAACTTTTGTAAAATTTATTTTTGTAGTCTTGTGCAATTTCTTAAGGCTGACTCTGAAAATTAATTAATTACCGATAAGACTAAGAGAAAAAAGAAATTAGAACAAATTAACGTAAGTGGATTATGTAATCAACGTTCAACGGTTGTTAATACAGACATATTGACACGAAATATGATGACAGACCACATATATTGAGGAAAACTCGGCGATTTTTATATATTTGAAATGTAATCACTTCTGTGTGCCCTTGGATAACCCAATGGATACCCTTGTGACTCTATGGTATAGTGAAGTTACACAACTGTGTATCTTTTGTGTTCCAATTCCTATAGCTATTGTGCAATTAGTAAATTTCTCCTCTTCTCTCCTCTTAACGTTATTACCGAGAGAAACCGAGAGAAAAACATGGCATCAAAAACTACTTATATAAATACCCCCCTAACCTTTAACCCTTGCACTACAAAGACCATTCTCTCTTCATTATTCGTCTTTCTCAGATAGATTACCAACTATGGCAGTGCTCAATTTGCAAGACCAGCTTGTTTTTTACAGATCTTATCACTTTGACACCATTAATGTCCTAATTCACTCCGTTTTCGTGCCAACTATCTTGTTCGCTTCAATTGGACTGTTGAATAATTTTACTCTAGCCTCGACTCCATTGGGGACATTGGGTGCTATTGGATATGGAGCATTCTACGTCTTATTAGACGCTAAAGCAGGCCTATTGTCTTTGCCATTCTTGTTTGGTATGTCTTACAAGACTAGAGATTGGTTAGTCAAATCAGATTTTCAATTCAATAAGACTTTGATCCTGTTATTTGTCATTGGTTGGGTGGTACAATTCATTGGTCATGGATTCTTTGAAAAAAGAGCCCCTGCTTTATTGGATAACTTGGTGCAAGCTTTGGTATTAGCTCCATTCTTTGTCCTATATGAAGGCTTATTCTTATTAGGTTATAACACCGATTTGAAGAAAAAAATCGATGCTAGAGTTGAAGAAAATATTAAAGCTTTCAAAGCTGAAAGGGCCAAAAAGACCAGTTGAACGTATTTATGACCTTAATATTTATGACTTATGTATCGAATGATATTCATCTGTATCTTAACATCGTAGAGGGAAAGTATCTCTAACAACAAATATTCATATTAATTTAAAAATTGGGCTATGTACTCTATATGTATAAACAAGACAAAACAAACAAAATTAAATAATCATAAAGATTATACTCAATATTTCAAGCTGTAAATGAAAGTTCAATATGCTTGCAATCCGGAGATATCTGGTTTGGAGACACCATCGGTCTCATCTTTCAAATAACTGACAACCGCTGGACCCCATTCTGGTTTTCTTTTATATTGACCAATGGTATCTTGCATCCCCATGATACCACCAATTAATTCATCACTTTTACCAACTTCTTTCTTAATCTCGGACATTGGTGTTAAATATGTTCTAATTGAAAAGACAATGGCACCAGTTTTCGGCAATCTTGTTAATAATTGTCTTTCAGATCTAAAGAACACTTCTTTAGTAAAATCCAATGTGGTTGGATCAGTAGCTAAAATTTCTTCATCTTCAACACCTTTATTTGCATCCATTGCAAAAATCTTATTGTGAGTTTGAATGGACCAATTATTTCTTCTAACATAGGTTTTTGATTTCAACTTATCAAAGAATTTGTTCATTTGTGGACGTAATTTTGATTTATATTCAGGAACGGGACCATGAATATCAGTTAATGGTCTTTTATATCTCATAGCTGGATCAAATCCAGCAGCAAAGGCGAAACAACCTGATTTGAAAATATATTCATCAGTTTCGTAATTTTTCTGGTCTGGGTATAAAATAATGAAATCTTCTTCAATGGTTCTTGATAAATAAAGGTTTAATTGCTTAGGGTCTGATACAGTATAAGGATCCAATGGGATATATTCATCCATGATCTTATTATAGATTCTATCACCATGGATTTCAAAATACATTGGATAACGTTTCAATAGAAACTCAGTGACCATTTGATAAAACTCAATAGTTTGAGGAGCTGCGTCTTCTGCCATAAAGATTGTATTATCATAATATTTTGCAACGGTTTGTGCTTTCATCTGTATGTAAGATTTGTATGTATTTTCAATCAATAGCCACTCAGAAGGTGGCATATTATGAATCCCCATGACCAATTTATAAGGACCTTGTTTAAAAGGTCTATACTTGATAGGTTCTTGGGTATCCCAATTGAAATCTGGTGATTCTGGAACTATATCAACACCAAGGGCACTCTCTACCTCGAGGGATGCGGTACTAGATGTACCAGATTTACCAGGTGCACCAGGCACCGAATTAGCATCATCCGTCACAGCATCAACGACCACCGGGGTTCGCTTCCCGTCATCAGTTTGAAGCTTGTATAGTAGGATCAGTAACAATGGGAAAGTTATCGTTTTAGATAATAATAATTGCACTAAGGATTTATCCTGTTGAGCGTGACAGATGATGTCTAGTAGCATGCGGTGTGTGCGTGAAGGATGAGCAAAGTTGAGACACAGTTAAAATTAGATACAGAAACAGATCAATGGAAAAATCAAAGGCAGGATGAGACCGGCTTTTTAAGATATTTTTTATCTTTGAAGACTTTGATATCATTATTGACTAATCTTAGCGCTCGGGGCAATCTACCGAATCGGGAAATTTTCGAGGGGTTTATCCTGCACGAGAAGAGAAGTTGAAGTTGGAGGGAACAATAGCCTTCAACTCTGACAGAAGTAGGCATAGTCATAGGCTTGGGCATAGTCATAGGCAGACGCAGCATCAGTAATGAGGGAAGTGTTGTTGTACCATCACATTGTCTTCCACGGAAGGTCTATTTGGTGCCTTTCTACTGGCTATTGTCCTCTCAAAGATAATTTCTTAATTTTGTCGCTAATTAACGTTTTTTTTTTGGGAAAAGAAAACCCGATTCGAGATGAGATGAGGTAAGATGGTTCTAACTCGTTCTAGTTATTGTGTAATACATCCAGATATATACTGAAAGAGGAATCATATATCACTACTGGCTGCTTTAGTGAACCTGGGACTACTACTCAACCTTCATCATGGCCAATATCATCACCACCACAGGGACACTGTTAACGAAAGAAACATTGATAAATCTACCCACCTCACAACAAAATAGCTATCTTCTGAGGAGATTCCTACGCCTATCACAGTTTATACCCAAGAGAAAGCAACAATTGATATATAACAGCTATGTCAAACTGAAGTTCAGTCATCCAAACCATTCGTATGATCACAGACTTAAATTGATATTAAATAAAGACACAAACTTTAACCTTCTAGATAGACAGATCACAACATTGGAACTAATTAATAAGGCTGCAACATTCTCCCCAAAATACGCAATGGAGTCCAAGATCTTGATGAATTTGCTACTATTTGAAGAGTCCAAATTAAGATTAATCGAGAAATTAAGGAAGAAAGATCGGGTTATTGATTATTACGTGGAAAGAATGGATTATTTTAAAGATACCACTAGCGAATTTAATAGTGTTAGAGAGATGGAGAGGTATATTATGATGTTTAATGAAGTTGAAGGGACTTGTTTATAAGGTGTGCAAATGCAGTTTGATAGTAAGGTTGATATATAATGTACATACAAAAATTCTTCACCTCTTCTTCATATTCCCACGTAATATAAGTCACTTATCTTTCTATAGGGGTTACTTAATAGAATCTTCTTTAAGCAAGTTATCACACTACTCCCCCCCCCCCCCCCCCCCCACCACCCAAGAAATGGGGCTTGGCGCCAGAGGTCTTAAAAAAAAATAGAAGAATAGTTTTGTAGGGAGTGGGGGGCGCGTTTAACGTTTTCGTAATAAAATGTGTATGTTTTAATCTTCCACTGGTCAGACATAAAAACAAACACCCAGTTTAGGTTCAAAAAAAAAGAAAAGAAGTATTGTCAGACTTTGAGTACCAAGGAATTACAGGATTAAGAATATGAAAGGAAGGAATTCTACGAAGTGGAAGAAGAGATTTGAAAAAACAGACTATATACATTTTATAGTTTGAGTGTATGTGTAAATCGAAGAAACACTAGTTTTAAAAATTCATCAAAACAAAAAAAAAGAAAATTACCTTCGAAGGTGATGAAAACCAAAAAAACTGGGTTGTTTTCATTATGTTTCAAGAGAAAAAGAGAAACTTCACTGTTATTTCCTTATTTAATTAACCCAATTAACAATGGTCTTACTTTGTCCTCAACTTTGGCGTTTGGCGGAGAGGGGAGGGCCAAAAACGTGACAGGAA